>CM066317.1:69785000-70035000 GCA_033807775.1 Saussurea involucrata
ACGATTTACACACGACGCACGACTTTTACATACGATTAAGTTCATTTTTTCTCATATTGTAATCTGTTGTACACAGAACACTTGTTACCAAAGGACTTTCGCCCCTGTTTGGCGATCATAGTGCACTGTCGACTTTCATTAGTCGACCACGGTTTTTCCCCTCATTTGGGTTTTCCGCGTCACCAATTTCCTTGTGTTATTTATTTTTATTGCGATTATGTTGATTGGTCTTGAGATCCATTTATTTAGTTGTTAAAGTACACATCAACCTTAAGTTGTCCTTTTGGGTGATTTTTGGCATAAACAGTTTGGCGCCATCCGTGGGACCCCATCTAGAGAAAATCTCAGGCCAACGCATACGTCGCTCTAACGATCTTGTGAAGTTTTTGTTACTTTCAAGTAAATGTCAACTTATCAAGATCCCATGATTCAACTTCAATCAGAACTGAACGCGACTCGAAGTCAGATTCAATCCCTGCATGAGAAGAATCAGAAGGCAGCCGCGGAAATCGCCTCTCTGAGGAATACGACGATTGGTAACTCCTTTGGACCTTAGAACGGTCCTCGACCTATGGGTGCACCTTTCGTAAGGCCACCATTCCAAGCAGGTCCAGGGCCTTTTGTCAACAATCCTCCCTTCGGACAACTTCCTCCGCAGCATCTGAGACCCCCGCCACTGTACAATGGAGCCATACCTTATCAGATCCCGATGAAGTTCCCCTTTATCGGAGAAGCCAACGGGTCGTCGCACGGGAATGGTTCCCATCCAACAGTCGGCACGACAGCCTAGAACTTAGGATTCATTCCCCCGACGGATACAATCCCCAATCCTAACGACCCCGTCACTCAGCGACTCAGGTTATTGGAGAATCAGAACGAAAAGATGTTGTCGCTACTTTCAAAATTACCTGGCGCCGCCGTTCCTGTCGACGTCGAACCTCTCATAGGATTCCAAGCGTAGCCTTTCATCGACACGATAGCAAGTGTTGACGTTCCGAAGAAGTACAACATTCCTGCCTTTATGCCTAAATATTTAGGAATAACCGATCCAACGGAGCATATCGCACAATATAAACAGCTGACGGGGACAGTATCAATCCCACATCAATATCAAGAGGTGTGCATGTGCAAAAGCTTTGGCGCGACTCTTACAGGTCCTGCTCTCCAGTGGTTGATCAACCTCAAACCCAAGTCCATCAGCAACTTCGCAGAATTGGTCAACCAGTTTTCAGAACAGTTCGCCAGCAGTCGCAAGATGATGAAGCAGACCAGCGACCTGTACTACGTCGTCCAAAAATCCAGAGAATCCATCCGTGGTTATTTCAATCGTTTTAACGCTGAAATGATCAGCATTCGAAATTTCGACGTCAAGACTGCCATCGAGGCCTACAAACGTGGTATTGACAACAACACTACCGGATTGTACGTCGATCTTACGAAGTACCCACCAGAAAAATTTGAAGACGTCCGAGCTAGGACTTTGGCTTACATGAGAGTCGAAGACGACTTAGCCTTCCGCTGTAAGCATTCCACCGACAAAAAATCGCTCTGGATCAAGAAACTAGATTTCAAATCCAAGCCGAGCATCAAGACGGAACCAGCGCGCCAGATATCAAACATTTGGTTTGATAAGAAAAAGAGCAATCCTACGCCCCGATTCCCTCAATATCCTAAGTTCTCCTCTTACGGATTCAAGGGGACATCGAAAGAATTGGTCGAAGCTCTTACAAACATTCGGTCGACTGTCCGATGGCCCAAGAAAAGTGATAAAGATGACGACCAAAAGGACAAGACCAAATGGTGCGACTTCCATAGCGACCATGGTCATACGACAGATAACTGCCTTGCTTTGTAGAACGAGTTAGCCTGGATCGTCCCCAAGGGTCATCTACAAGGCTTGATTAATAAAGAATCTACGCCAGTTGGTAACGTAAGAACAGAATCCCCCGTCCATGAAAAAGTCGTCAACTGTGTGACAGGTGGATCAGACGTCTGTGGTTTAACCTATTCGGCAGCCAAGCGGCACGCCGGTCAATCGTCGGGAGAATACCCCATTCCTCGGTCATCCCGACCAAAACAAGAGTTGGAATTGGAGGCGATGCCATTAACGTTCGATCAGGACGACCTTCAGGGCAGTTGGCAAAGACATCACGATCGCCTGATTATCCAGCTCACTACTGGTAATTGCTCGATCAAAAGAGTATTGGTCGACGGAGGCAGTTCAACTAATATCATTTTCCTAAGCACGATCAAAGCTATGGAAATTGATAAATTAGAGATCACTCGTCGATCGACGACTCTAATAGGATTCAATGGCGACTCTACCAATACTTTGGGAGAGATCATCCTCCCAGTGTATGCTAAAGGAGTCAACAAACAAACGAAGTTTAACGTTATCGACTATTCGTCAGCCTACAACGTTATTCTTAGACGACCATAGATCCACGATATGAAGGTGGTCCCCTCGACCTATCACCAGACGATCAAATTCCCGATGCCATGGGGAGTACAAGAAATCAAGAGTGAACAGAAGACCGCCTGAGATTGCTACAAGGCAACGTTAAAACCTCAGAAAAAAGATATCTAGAAATTACACAAGCCTCACACGGCAAATGCACCACAGGTTCTAACCGATGCTGACTTCATTCCTGAACTAGAAAAGGAAGCACAGGTCGACTCCTGTGTTGTGGCGACTATAAGCGACATGACCAGACTAGTCCGTGTCGACAGTTTTTCATACGCTAAAAAGGCAGGTATTGGTGTCATCTTACCGTCCCCACAAGGGGGCAAAGTAGTGAACCCCATACGAATTCCAATTTCCAGCTACTTATCGCGGGCTTGAATATAGCCGACGACTCGGGGTTAGTCGGACCTCACGACAGAAGTAATTCTCCAATAGTCGATGTTAAACGCCATCAGGTACGTAACACCCGTCTACGACACTCAGGTATGATACATCAACCTTCTGAAGCTTTACATACGTCCTTAATCCCATAACCCTTCATAAGGTAGGGAATGGACATCGCTAATAAATTACATCCTGCCCCAAGGCAAGAAATTTTCCTGTTAGTCTTTACAAATTGTCCCTCTAAACAGACAGAAGTAGACACCTACTCCCGGATTCGGCACAAAAAGTGTTGGTCCCGAAGGCCTATACAAGTTTGTAGAAGGGGGGGGGGGGTTGAATACAAACACATAGATTTTACTTTTCTAAATTGATTATTGATAAATCATTAACAATTTACAGCTTGTTGCGGAGACAAGATTAAGGATAAACCTAAATCTAAACAAGTTGGAACACTAAGGTTTCTTGCACTAAGAGAGATAAGGAAATTACTAATAATAACCTATCTGAGATAAGAGATTTGAACTTGTCCAGAGTTAGCAAGTTACTTCAAATGAAGTGAGTTCATCTCTTTATATACTGCATGCATTTAATGCAAGTCAGTATACACTTTACACGTGTCATCAGCTGGTTGGTTGCATGTCATTGACCTTTGGTGACAACCTAAGTAGCCGCATGTATGAACAGTGTAGTGTCAGAGTTGTTGTACGAATTCAGATAATCGGAGGTTCTTTTCTGACATTTCGTACGGAGTCGTGCAAGGGTGGTTAAGACAAAAGTACTTTGTACGGAGGACTTCATGATCAGCTTTCGTTGATTCAGCGCTTCCTCATTTCTATTCAGCGAATGATAAAGTTCAGCGATAGCTGAAGTCTTGTCCTTGATACTTCACGTTGAGTGGACAAATCTGAGTCTTCGCTGATCCGCATCAGTTCATTAGGAGACTTGTCGCTGGTTCTTGAGCTTGATCTTCGACTTCAGCGTAGAACCTATGTTGACGTGAAACTTGTCTTCAGGGATCATAAGTAAACAACTAACTTATCAGCGATCATCATAATGACTGAACAGACTCAGCACATTAATGATGAACAGTGTTCGCTGAATGTTTAATTTAAAAAGCGAGAGTTCCTATCAGCGGTACTGGAAGATCTTAGTATTTATCAGCGATAGTGAAACTCTGATACATATTGTTTACTTACAATTTTCACTAAGTATATAAGAGAGGGTCATTATCAAATCACTGAGGGTTTGGATCAACAATCTCCCCCTATTTGATTATGACATAGCAACAAAGAAAATTGCTATTTAATGAAAACATAAGGATAAAAAGAACTCATAAAATATTTGTCCCTTTTACTGTTTTCTGGGATCTTTTCAGTACTGATGGAGTAAAGTACATTCGCTGAAATCTTTCTTTAACACTTTGAATCAGGTTACAATGAAGAACAGAAAGATTATAAGTACGAGCGAAATAAATTACAAGTACAGAAGGATAGCTGATACAATAGAGAATAAGGTGATTATATCAGCCTTCAAAGGGTTCTTCCTTAATGAGAAGTTCATCAAGGGTCTTGTCAGTGGGGATCATCTAGCCAGGGACATTTACTCCTTGATTTTTTAACTTCAGAGCAGCTTCAAAAATCAAGGGCTTCAGGTGTCTAGCTTTGACGTCGTGTCTGACTTCACACCAGTGTACGAGATCTCTGAGTTGTTCGATTGGAGCGATGTGGAGCTCAGAGACACGTTGAAAGTGAGGATTTCCATCATAGTCTAAAAAGAATATACCATATGGATCACTTACCACTGTGCCAGGGATGAAAATTTCTCCAGGTGGTAGGGAGGTGTCAAGCATTGAAAGATCAGCATCAGGGCCAAGAACTTAAGCACGAGAGAAACCAATACCTGTTTCATTTCGAATGATTGGACCTGAGTTAGAAACTTTCTTCTTCTTTGCAGAGGCTTTCTTCGGTTGAGGAAGAGTAGGAGGAATATCTACACAGGATGAGAGCAGGTCGATCTGTTTGTTTAAGATCATTTCGACATGGCTTTTGAACTTTGAGCGTGATCCCTGAATGGCTAATTTTGTTTCTAACCATTCAGAGAGACCAAACTTTTCTAAGGTAGCAGCATAGAAGGTTTGTTTAGTTTTGTCATCTCTGTAGACATCCACTTCAACAACAGGAACATCAACGTACATTTTTCCTCTGATGTTGGCTTTGATAATTTTGGATGGTCTTGATCGATAGGTCAGCATTTGTTTAGCCCATTCCAAAGTTGTATCAGAGACCTTTGTCTTTTCTCTAACGATCTCTTGAGCATCATCCCAGAGCTGACGTTGAACATCAATGGGAACTCTTTTCAGCTTGGGGTCTTTGATTGATCGTTGAGTAAGCTTGATGGCGTATTCTCTGTCTTTCTCTTCAGCTTCCTTCCTTTCAGCGATAAGGCGTTCAGCTCTGAGGTGTTCCTTGTATTCATCTTTTGAAATTCTGAACTTAGGAGGAACTGAAGGCAGTTGATCACGCCTTAGAATGATTCGCTGATCCTCAAATCGCTTTATTATTTCCTCTCTTCTCTTTTGATCCTCTTCACTCAGCTTTTGAGGAGCTGAGGAAGGTCTGTTTCTGTGCGAGAGAGGTTGTTCTTCTGGTTCATCAGTCTCAGAGATCAAATCTAAGACTGGGATTATTTCATCAGCAGCAGCTGGCTTTATTTGTGAAGTCGCAATAGTAGAACCTTCAGCGACATCCTCAAACAGAGGAGAGGACTAGCTGAAACGCAGCGATCTTACAAATAAGAACTGGGTAGAAGAACTTGGGTAGAAAAGATAGAAAAAGAATGTGGATGTGTAGAGAGGTTGTGGAGTAGAGAACTGATTGTGTATAGAGATGTTCAGGGAAGGAATATAAGTAAAGTTTAGTGTATCTGACAAACCGGCTTTTCAAGCAAGATCGCCAGATTTTCATCTTCAGCGAGGCCTTTGCCTTTGCCTTTCTCAGCGCCAGAGGCTGAGGGCTTTGTCTTTGTCTTCTCCCCTGAAGGTTCTTTTATTGAAATACCTTTAAGAGCTTTGGTTCGAGGAGCAGGTTTGACAACAAAGAAATCATCGTCATCTTCATCATCATCATCATCATCCTTCCTTGGAGAGGAGGATGGTTCATCTTCAGGGATGTCGATGTCTTCATCTTCTTCTGCTTCGGATTCTTCAGCATCTTCTTCGAGTTGCTCCCCCTCAGATACAGAGGCGAGCTTCTCGGTTCCCTCAGGGTTTTCATCTCCCTGAGGTTTTTCAGCGCTCAGATCTTCATTCCTCTCTCCCCTGATAGATTCATCATGGGAAAGGTCTTCAGCGCTCTTGTTCAGATCTTTAGCGCTTTTGTTCAGATCTTCAGCGCTCTTCTCACCGGAATGTTCAGCGCTCTTCTCCCCCTCTTTCTCATGATTGGGGGAGGAATGAGTAGACTCAGCGTTGGTGTTATCTCTGTCTTCTGGGCCAGAGATTTTCACACAACCTTCAAGCTTTGCTATTCTGTCTTCTAGGACAGAAATAGCAGGCGTGATTTTCTTCAGTTCTGTGCGATCCGCCGCTGTGAAAGATTCTAAAATAGGGACAGGGGCAGGAGCAGGAGCTGGATTATTTGCCTTGTTGACCAGCCTCTCAATCATCGTCTTCATAGAACCAACGTCGGTCTTTACAGAGCCCAAGTCGGTCTTGACCGCTGACATATCACCCTCGAGTTTTCCAACCGATGTCTTCAGCGTTGTTACTTCGCTGGACACGGTCGAAACTGAGTTTTTGAGGCTGGTGTAGTCAGTGTAGATGTCAGAGAGCACCTTGGCAAAATCGCTGAGCGTCTTATCAAGGCCCTTAATGTCATCTGTGGAAGCCTTCTTCTCCACCACCGTAGTCAGCTTCGTCAGATTCTCTCCAGCGTTTGTTACAGCTGTAGAGTTGTTGGAGAGTGTGGTGGTGAGATCGGTCAGCTTAGTTTCCACGGACTTCAGAGACTCGTTGATGTCTCCCAAATTAGGATCTGTAACACATAAGTACTTGTGAACAAAGGAAAGCTCAGAAGTTTCAGGTTTAGTTACAGTGTATATGGGTTGATTTGTACCTGCAGGAGGATTGACGAAATCGTCAAAGTTGCGGATTCCAGAGTAATGTTCCATATCCTCTTCGAAAGTACGGTGAGGTATGGTGATCTCCGCAGGTCCTGTCTTCATCATTCGTTGAGAAGCTTCAGCGGTGGCTTCTGGAATGATGGCATCTCCTGTGTTAGCTGGAGGAGTGTCCAAAGAAGTGGAGGGAGGAGCGAAGGATAAGAATGGGGTTCGGGTTGCGAGTTCAGCGTTGGATTCGCTGAGAACTACTTCATCAGTCTTTTGAGAGACTGAAGAAGGTTGGGTAGGTTCCAAAGTTGTAACCTCAGCGTTAAAAGATACTGAAGGTTGGTTAATAGGGATGGCTTGTACGAGTGTGGCAGAGCGTACCACGGAACGTTCCTTCAGCTCTTCAGAATGAGCTGAGGAGTCTTCAGCATGAGAGTGCTGGGGTTGCTCCTTGGTTTTCTTGATCCTTTTAGAATCAAGAGGGGTAGTAGAGAGTTTCCTTTTCTTAGAAGGAGAGGGTTTTGTGGCCTTGGTATCAGCGATGGGTATTGTCGCTGAAGGAGCCACAGAAAGCGGAGAATTTAGAAGAGTGAGAAGAGTAGAGAGACGTACCTCGTTGGCGACAGGTTTGAAATCGAGCACCATAGGGCCAACCTGAGAAAGTTTCAGGTCACCCTCTTCAGGATAGCTGTCCTTCAGGCCATATTGGAGGATGGCGCTAATGAATCTTGGGTAAGGAACCCATGCTGGTCGGTCAGCGGCAGAATCCACGCGTTGTACTAGGTCATCATATATAATAGAGGCCCACTCAATGTTTAGACCTTTCAGCAGTGCGTATCCCATAGCTTGCGTAGGTTGTGCGGCTTGATCAGAAGAGCCGGACTTCGCTGTCATGCACCTGATCAGGTGAGCGAAGATGAAATTCATCTCGCTGGGCATTTTGGACTTCTTTATCAGCGTCAGCTTCTTCTCGGGCGTCTTGTCCCTTCCAATGTCCCAGATGTAACCCATTGTGTCGAGAAAAGCAATGATGGCATCTTTGTCAGCTTGCTTCGTGCCTGGTGTTATCCGTTGCAATGACGTCACAAATGTCCTTTCATATTCTTGGTTGTCTCTGAGGTTTTGAAAAAACTCAAGGACTCTTTGAAAACATGAAGCACTGAATAGAAATATTAGTGAAGGTTTTAAGAAATTTCAAAAAGTCGCTGTTAAGAAAGAGATATTCAGCGATGCAATTTATTTTGAAATCTTGCATTTACATGCGATATGTTAGAGAGAGAAAACATACCTTGATATCAGTTTAACCAAGTTTATTCAGAGAGAAGATGATTGAATAGGTTATACGAGTTGATTTTATCCTATCGCTGATTAATGTGAACCGCTGAAGATTTTACCCTTCAAAGTTCAGCATTCCAAGCTCGCTGATGAGAAAGTTGAATCTTGTCTCATCAAGAGGTTTGGTAAATAGATCAGCTAACTGATAATCAGTTGGAATAAAATGAAGTTCTATATCACCATTCATCACATGATCTCTGATAAAATGATATCTGATTTCGATGTGTTTTGTCTTTGAGTGTAGCACTGGATTGTTGGCTATAGCGATCGCACTTGTGCTGTCGCAATAGATTGGAATTTTGGAGAGCTGAAGATCATAGTCTAGTAGCTGATTTCTCATCCACAAGACTTGAGAACAACAGCTTCCAGCGGCTACATATTCAGCTTCAGCCGTGGAAGTGGACACTAAGTTTTGCTTCTTACTTGTCCAACTTACCAGCTTTCCACCCAGGAGCTGACATCCTCCTGTGGTGCTTTTCCTATCCATTTTGCAACCTGCAAAATCACTGTCTGAATAGGCGGTTAGATCGAATCCTGAGTCTTTGGGATACCAAAGACCTAGATTCGTTGTACCCTTAAGATATCGAAAGATTTGCTTTACAGCTTTCATATGAGATATCTTAGGTTCCGCTTGATATCGTGCACACAAGCATGTTGCAAACATAATATCGGGTCGGCTAGCTGTAAGATACAATAGTGAGCCGATCATCCCACGGTACAGCATGACATTGACGGGAACACCCTTTGTGTCCTTATCAAGTGTCAGCGGTGGTGCCATAGGGGTTTTCATAGCTGAACTTTCAGTTAAGTCGAATTTCTTCAGCATATCTTTAACATATTTTCCCTGATTAATAAAAGTTCCTTTTTCAGTTTGCTTAATCTGAAGACCAAGGAAATATGTTAGTTCACCCATCATACTCATTTTATACTCATCTTTCATTCTATCAGCGAAACGAGTACAAAGCTCAGGGTTAGTAGAACCATATATAATGTCATCAACATATATTTGAACTAAAATGATATGACCTTTCACTTTTCTAAAAAATAGAGTTTTGTCAATCTTACCTCTCTCAAAATGTTCAATATGGAGATAAGTAGAGAGAGTATCATACCATGCACGAGGAGCTTGCTTTAAGCCATAAAGTGCCTTATCCAGTTTATAAACATAACCTGGACGCTTAGGATCTGAAAATCCTGGAGGTTGTTCCACATAGACTTCTTCATTCAGCTTTCCATTTAGAAACGCTGACTTAACATCCATCTGATGTACAGTGAAGTTTTTGTGTACAGCATATGCTAAGAAAAGACGAATAGATTCAAGTCTTGCTACTGGAGCAAAAGTTTCGTCATAATCTATGCCTTCCTCTTGTCTGTATCCCTGAGCAACAAGACGAGCTTTGTTGCGAGTTACAGTACCATGTTCGTCCAACTTGTTTCGATAGACCCATT
Source organism: Saussurea involucrata (assembly GCA_033807775.1). Classification (NCBI taxonomy): domain Eukaryota; kingdom Viridiplantae; phylum Streptophyta; class Magnoliopsida; order Asterales; family Asteraceae; genus Saussurea; species Saussurea involucrata. The sequence continues at coordinate 69,794,740 of CM066317.1, forward strand.
TAGTGCCTATCACCGTTTTGTCAGTTGGTCTACGAACGAGTTTCCAAACTTTGTTTCTTTCGAATTCAGTCAGCTCTTCTTGCATAGCGCTGACCCAGTTTGGATCTCTGAGGGCATCATCTATTTTCTTTGGTTCAGTTAGAGAAATAAAGTTAACAAATAAACAAATATTACCTGCACTTCTACGAGTCTGAATACCAGCGTTTGGATCACCAAGAATTTGATCGATTGGGTGATTTACAGTCCATCGCTGAGCCGGAGCATACGTCGCTGACTCAGTCTGAACTGGAGAAACTGAAGATGAGGCTTCAGCTACTTCTGGATTATCAGCTAAGAGAGGAATGTTTGCATTTGTCACTTCATTCACTGATTGCTGAGAAATGGATGGAATTTCTGAGACATTTGGATCAACTGCAGGTATAGTGTTTATAGGAACAGCTGAGACCCAAGATGTTTCAGCTTCACTATTCTGCATATCTGGAATGATAGTAGGACCATCATTTTCTATGGTGTGAGCATGAGGAGTGGGAACTTCTTCTGAATCACCAAGATGAGAAAACATCCATTGATTCAGTTCTTCAGTATCAGCGGACGGTTTAGAGTTCGCTGAACGGGATTCATCAAACGTGACGTGAATAGTTTCTTCTACAGTTTGTCTTCTACGGTTGAAGACTCTGAAGGCTTTGGAAACTGAGGAGTATCCAAGAAAGATTCCATCATCAGCCTTAGGATCAAACTTTCCAAGGGCATCTCTGTTGTTCAGTATGAAACACTTACAACCAAAGATGTGAAGAAAGCTGATTGAAGGCTTTCTCCCATGAAAAAGTTCATAGGCTGTCTTCTTGAATCTTTTAACTATCAGCGACCTGTTTTGCGTAAAACAAGCCGCGTTGACAGCTTCTGCCCAAAACTGAGTAGGCAGGTGAGAATCGCTGAGCATTGAACGTGCAGCTTCAATAATTGTTCTATTTCTTCTTTCAGCGACTCCATTTTGTTGCGGTGTTCTCACTGACGAAAAGTTGTGAGAAATACCCTTACTCTCAAGGAAGGAATTAAGAGAACTGTTTTTGAATTCAGTTCCATGATCACTCCTTATTGAGCGAACAGTCATATTGTTCAGAGTTTCCATTTTCCGAACAAAGGTGATGAGTTCTTCAGGGGTGTCACTCTTAGAACGGAGAAACATTACCCATGTGTAACGAGAGAATTCATCAACTATGACCAGCGTATATTTCTTTCCAGCGATGGATTGTTTGTTAACAGGGCCAAACAAATCCATATGGAGTAGTTGTAGAGGAGATGACACTGATGAGACTTGCTTTGACTTGAAGCTTGCCTTGGTCTGCTTCCCTTTTTCAGACGCTGAACATAAAGACTCTTTGGCGTATGAATGCTGAGGTAGACCAGTGACTAACTCTTTGGAGGAAAGAGTATTCAGTGTCTTGAAATTTAGATGCGAGAGCCTCTTGTGCCATAGCCAGTTAACATCAGAAGATGCCTTTGAGAAGAAACAGGAGTTCTCAGTGGTTGTTGAGTCCATGTTTATTACATAAACATTTTCCAAACGATAACCGCTGAGAGCTATCTTCTCCTTTTTGTCAGTGACAAAGCAGGATTCCTTAGTGAAAATCACTTTGTTATCCATGTCGCAAAGCTGACTGATGCTCAGAAGATTATGCTTCAGCCCTTCAACATATGCGACTCTTCTGAAGGAGGTTGTACCATTTGGAAGTACACCATAGCCTCGGGTGTGTCCTTTTCCATTTCCACCGAAAGTCACAGAGGGACCCTTCTCTTCCTTGTATTCAGCGAGCAGGTTTTTCTTTCCAGTCATGTGTCTAGAGCATCCGCTATCGAGATACCAGATACCCTTCTTAACCTGCAATACAAAGGAAGATTAGTTTTTCTTAGGTACCCACTTAACCATGTATACACGTTTGTCAGTGGAAGTAGTTGGAATGGAAGGTTCAGCAGTCTTCGCAGCATTTGAAGATTCAGCTTTGTCTTTCTTCACTTTGGTTAATTTCTTAACCTCAGTGGTAGGAGTCACCTTGACCTGATATGCATCGGGGTTGGTCTTCTTTGCCTTGGGGGCAATCTTCACCTTAGCTATCTTTTCAGCTTTGGTGGATGTGGGGAACTTACTAGCAATATGATCGGTAAGTCCACAGTGATAACATTTCCTATAACTAAAGGTAGTTCTAGGACCACTTGTATGCTGAGATTTTAATTTAGAATTAGAAGTGCCAACACCAAGTAAACTATTAGCTTTAGAAATGGGACGAACATTCAGTTCTTCAGATTTCTTACCAAGGACATCCACTCTGAGTCTAGGAGTAGATCGCTGAATAGATCCAGCGATCAGCTTTCTAGATCCAGAAGGGTTGGTCACTGAGGCTTTAGAAGCATTCAGCTTTGGTACTAAGGTACCCTTCTGAGGATTTTGATAAATAACAATTCCTTTACCTTTGTCTTTAGAGACAGAGGTAGGTTTTGAATAAACCATTTTTTCTTTACCTTTTGAGGAGGTAGGCGTTTCCTCAGGGATTGGTGTAATGGACGAGGAGCACTGAGATGACGAAGTGTCAGCGACTGAGGATACGAACGTTCCAAATTTAAGCATTGAACGTTCAGTGGTTGGTTTTGAAGTATCATATTTATAACCCAGACCACGTTTATCACTCAGAGGAATCTGAGCCTTAATTATCTCAGTGATCTTTGTTGAAGAATTACACCATCCTTCAACAGTAGCTTTTTCAGCCTCTAATGCAGCGATAGCTTCTGCTCGTTCGATTTTGACTAGCTGATTTAAATATACTTGATCTTTAAAATCTTCTTCAATTTTAGAAAGCTTTTCTATTTGAAGGTGGCAGTTTTTAAGCTTTTCAGCGAGATCAAGATTTTGGTTTTCAACCACAGTTTTGCCGTTCATGGCTTCGTATAAACTTCTAGTCAAGAGATCGATCTTACGGAGACTATCAGCTTCATCAATATTTGCAATATTGGTAAAGAAAGAAGGTGATACCTGAATGACAGATGTTGAAGTGGAGGGAATGTCTGAACTTTCTTCCTCTTCTTCAATCTTGGCCATGAGACATTGATTTGCTTCATCATCTTCAGAGTCAGATGATGATGCTTCTTCATCAAAAGCAGCCCAATCATAGTCAGCCAGCAGGCCTTTTCCTTTCTTCTTAAAGCTTTTCAGCTTTGCATACTTCTCCTTCAGCTTTGAGTATTTATCATCTTTATTCCTTGGAACAAAAGATTTCTTTGTAAAAGCTGAGGGTCTAGAAACTTTCTTAGACCTGCACTCGTTAGCAAAATGACCTGTCTTTTCGCAGTTGAAACAAGTAGCAGTAGCCTTATCAACAAAAGCTGATGATTTAGGCTTGTCAGTTATGGAAAGAGGTTTGTTCTTTCTAAACATTTTCTTCTTGGCGAATCTCCTGAACTTTTTGGTTAGGAGAGCCAAGGATTCATCATCTGAAAAATCAGAATCTGATGAACTTTCAGAGTTACTCTCTAACTCAGTGATAGTGACCGAGGGTCGCTGAGTAGAAGGTTCCTCTGAGATTAAAGCAACAGGGGTGCTTTTGGAATCTTTTACAAGATTCTTCTTAAGATGGCTAGATTGCTCATGATTCAGCAATGTACCATATAAGGTAGCAAGGGTCATTGATCTAAGATCCTTTAACAGCTTGAGACACATGGAATAATTGTCCCAGCTCTCAGGTAAACATTCTAGAAACTTTGTCAGCACTTCAAAGTTAGAATATTCCTTACCAACAGTTTTCAGATCTATAATTAAGCAATTAAAACGTTGGTGAACTTCAGAGAGAGTTTCATTCTTACCAGAAATGAAGCTTTCATATTGTCTTACCAGGTTGATCTTTCTTGAGTCCTGGACTTCAGTCGTTCCTTCATACTGAACACATATTGTGTCCCACATGGCTTTTGATGATTTCAGGTTCATGACGGAATGGTAGACTTCGTCAGGAAGGGCCATGGATAGTATGGATCTGGCTTTTGTATCTATAGCCACTTTCTTCTTATCTTCGTCGGTCCACTGATGGATTTCTTTAGGAATCAGCCTTTCTGGAATAGCAGGTCTATTTGCAGTGGCTGAAACTAAAGGATCAATTGTTACAGGGATGTGTGGGCCGTTCTCAAGATAGTAAGGTATAGTAGGGTCTACACCTTCTAAGAAGAGTGTCATCCTATTTTTCCACAAGTTGAAGTTGTCTCTGGAAAATCTAGGGGGTTTTGCAAGAGAACCATTGTCTATATAATGTGTGTTTGAGTTGGTGGCCATTTTCAGATAATAGCAAGGAAGAGAAAAATCTTAGATTAGATCTTGTTTATGAGATTAAACAAATCTGCTCTGATACCACTTGTTGGTCCCGAAGGCCTATACAAGTTTGTAGAAGGGGGGGGGGGGGGGGGGGGTTGAATACAAACACACAGATTTTACTTTTCTAAATTGTTTATTGATAAATCATTAAAAATTTACAGCTTGTTGCGGAGACAAGATTAAGGATAAACCTAAATCTAAACAAGTTGGAACACTAAGGTTTCTTGCACTAAGAGAGATAAGGAAATTACTAATAATAACCTATCTGAGATAAGAGATTTGAACTTGTCCAGAGTTAGCAAGTTACTTCAAATGAAGTGAGTTCATCTCTTTATATACTGCATGCATTTAATGCAAGTCAGTATACACTTTACACGTGTCATCAGCTGGTTGGTTGCATGTCATTGACCTTTGGTGACAACCTAAGTAGCCGCATGTATGAACAGTGTAGTGTCAGAGTTGTTGTACGAATTCAGATAATCGGAGGTTCTTTTCTGACATTTCGTACGGAGTCGTGCAAGGGTGGTTAAGAGAAAAGTACTTTGTACGGAGGACTTCATGATCAGCTTTCGTTGATTCAGCGCTTCATCATTTCTATTCAGCGAATGATAAAGTTCAGCGATAGCTGAAGTCTTGTACTTGATACTTCACGTTGAGTGGACAAATCTGAGTCTTCGCTGATCCGCATCAGTTCATTAGGAGACTTGTCGATGGTTCTTGAGCTTGATCTTCGACTTCAGCGTAGAACCTGTGTTGACGTGAAACTTGTCTTCAGGGATCATAAGTAAACAACTAACTTATCAGCGATCATCATAATGACTGAACAGACTCAGCACATTAATGATGAACAGTGTTCGCTGAATGTTTAATTTAAAAGGCGAGAGTTCCTATCAGCGGTACTGGAAGATCTTAGTATTTATCAGCGATAGTGAAACTCTGATACATATTGTTTACTTACAATTTTCACTAAGTATATAAGAGAGGGTCATTATCAAATCACTGAGGGTTTGGATCAACAAAAAGGTCATCTCTTTTATCCAGACTAACATCCTATGCAGGTTCGGAATTCCTTCCGGAATCATGTACGACAATGGTCCACAAGTGATCATACGTCTAGATCGTAATATCAAACTTACGACCTCAACCTCGTGCAGCTGGACTGCAATACATTTCAAGAAGTATTTCATTTAATATTTTACTTTTGATTTATTTCGACAAACGATTACTGACTTAAGCATCGGAGGGTTGTTGGTCAAACCAACGACCACCCCTGAATCTTACATTGCAGGCTCGCAGGATCGCACGAACGTCGGTCTTACGATCTATATCGTGAGAAGACAAAGTCTTTCGGACTACAAGGTCACGATAAATATGTCACGACCGACAAAGTCATGACCCATAATTCATGACTCATATGACAAAAACCGAATCTTACGATTCATTAAATAGATCTTATGATCACAACAGGTGCATCTTAATCTGAGTTCCAAAGTTAAAGTTGTTGGAAATTTTAGTAAAAATTATGGTTTTTACTAAACTTTGGACACATTTAAATATATATATATATATATATATATATATATATATGTAATTAACTCTTAGTGGGTTTATGTTCTCCTATATGAGAGCTTCGAAACGATATAAAATGCGTCCAAAACGGAGTATGTGTGAATGAGATATCGATACTCAAAGTTGAGTAATTGGATGAAATTAGCAAAACCAAGTTGGGTGTGGGAAGGTGTCCCACATAGGAAGAGAGAGTAACTTTCTTTGGTTTATAACCAAAGAAGTGTGAGGAGTTGACAAGCTCCTTGATTGGTTTTACTCTAACTTCTACCCGCGGGGGGGGGGGGGGGGGGGGGGGGGGGGGGGTGCCGATTGACGATTTCGTAAGCTAAAATCGTCGAACTTGTGTGTGAGCGCGACCTGCGGACACGAATGCAGCTCCAAAATCTCGTGCACACACAATTCGGTTTTGCTAAAATTTCTTTTGACCCAATTTGAATTTTTTTGAAACTGAAACTGTATTTAATTAATTTCGATTACAGTATTAATTCAGTAATTAAGATTTCGGTTTCAGTAATCAATTTCTTAATTACGAGTTAAAGGTTTTCGGTTTCAAACTTTAATATAAATATGTGGTCTCGGTTTCATCCAAAACACGAAAATTCATAACCGAATTCTCACTCGATATTCTCTCTAAACTGCTCCATACGAAACAGTAGCATTCGAGTTATATTTCCGGCGAACTTTTCAGGAAAGTGGTCATCTCCGACAGTTCTAAAACTGCTTACGCTGTTGTACCCTGCGAACAGACGACAAATCTGTTTAAGGGAATCGTGTGTAACACGAGCCTCAGCGATTCTCGTCTTTTATAGGAATTCGTTTCCTTTATTCTACTTCATCTTATTTCTATTCATTTTCGTGGTTTAATTTTTAATCGAGAGTATGATTAAAATAAATTAAAAAATACCAACAACCTTAAACAGATTCGTAGACAAAGTTAATCGAGTTTGTTTCGATTTTCTGTCTTAAACAAAGTTCGTAAACGAAGTTAATCGAGTTTGTTTCGATTTTCTGTCGTGTCTTAATCAGATTTGTTAACGAAATTAATCGAGTTTGTTTCGATATAATTCGTTTTGTGAAAACACTTTATTAATCGATTTTGTTTCGATTTAATTATTTTCTGTCGTGTATAACAAATTAGTAATCGAGTTTGTTTCGATATAATTCGTTCCTATTATGTGTAAACAGATTAGTGATCGAGTTTGTTTCGATTTAATTATTTTATGTTGTGTGTAAATCGACTTGGTTTCGATTTAATTCTTTGATGTTGTGTGTAAACATTTTAATCGATTATTTGTCGTTTATAAACAGATTCTTAATCGACTTGGTTTCGATTTAATTCTTTGATGTTGTGTGTAAACATTTTAATCGATTATGTTTCGATTTTCTGCCGTTTATAAACAGATTCTAAATCGAGTGTGTTTTGATTTAAAATCTTTTCTGTTGTATATAAACAGATTGATATTGCGATTTTGTTCATGTGAAATTTGTTTTCCAAAATGGTGAACGAAGACTTGGTGGCAATGATCATGGATTATTCGGCCATGGAGGTGAATGAGATTGGTGCAAATTCTAGGGAATGGTGGATTGATACCGGAGCTACCCGTCATGTATGTTATGATAAGAGCAACTTCAACACTTTCAAAGATGTTGATGATGTACAAAAGCTCTTCATGGGGAATGCCGCCACCGCCGATATCAAGGGTGTTGGGGATGTCATTTTGAAGATGACTTCCGGGAAAGAGCTCAAGCTTAAGGATGTTTTGTATGTCCCGGAGCTTCGTAAGGACCTCGTTTCAGGGTGTTTGTTAAACAAGTTTGGTTTTAAACTAGTGTTTGAGTTGGACAAGTTTGTTTTGTCCAAAAGTGGTATGTATGTGGGTAAAGGATATGCCTTGAATGACATGTTTAAATTAAATATAATGGAATGTTAAAATGTAATGGTTATTAATAATATGAATAAAAGAAAGTTCTAATTTTGTTTATATACTTGAGTTTTTTACAATTGTTTGGCATGGTCGTTTAGAACATGTATATATGTTTAATTCCATTCGACATTTAATTTAATTTGCATACCAAAAGTTTTGATTTTGACTCAAATCACAAGTGCCCCACATGTGTAAAAACCAAAACTTATTAGATTATCTTTCCAATCGGTTGAAAGAAAAAACCGAACCCTTGATTTAATTCACACTAACGTGTGTGATTTAAAACTGGTTCCTACTAGAGGTGGGAACATAAATGTGATCACGTTCATCGATATTGCTACATATATTTATTTAAAAAATAAAGATGAAGCAATAGACAAGTTTGTCTTGTATTAGCACGAAATATTGCTACATGTATTTATTTTAAAAATAAAGATGAAGCAATAGACAAGTTTGTCTTGTATTAGCAAGAAATATTGCTACATATATTTATTTAATAATAAAGATGAAGCAATAGACAAGTTTGTCTTGTTTAAAAATAAAGTTGAAATTCAACTTAATATAGACAAAAGGAAGGTCTAGATTATTTTACACAAGTTTGTCTTGTTTAAAAATGAAGTTGAAAATCAACTTAATATAGACAAAAGGAAGGTCTAGATTATTTTACACAAGTTTGTCTTGTTTAAAAATGAAGTTGAAAATCAACTTAATATAGACAAAAGAAAGGATGTGAAAACTATTTTTCTAAATGGAAATCTATATGGAGCAGCTTGAGTGATTCGTTGCCCCAAGACAAGAGAACAAGGTTTGTAAACTTGTTAAGTCTTTGTATGGCCTAAAGCAAGCTCCAAAGTAATGGCATCAAAAGTTTGATCAAGCCATGTTAGAAAGCGGTTATAACATAAGTGACTGTGACAAATGTGTTTATAGGAAAAACACCACTCATGGTTATGTCATCTTGTGTTTATATGTTGATAATATGCTTATCATTGGCAGTGATGACAAAAATGATAAGGTCCACGTAGGATATGTTGAAATCCAAGTTTGACATGAAAGATATGGGTTTAGCGGAAGTGATTCTTGGGGTCAAGATCACAAGAACCCATTATGGTCAACACATTACGTTGACAAGATTCTTGAGAAAATTAATAAAAGGAGATACTAGTATAGCTAGAACTCCGATTGACTCTAATAGATCCACGATGGAATCTGAATTTATCGCCTTGGATAAATGTGGTTTTCTTTATTCAAATGGCTACGTTAGTTTATGGAAGATATTCCAGGATGGCCTAAGCCGGTAACGGTCATTTAGTATACATTGTGATAACCGATCGGAAATTGGTAGAGCTCAAAGTACAATGTATAATGGGAAGTCTAGACACATTAGACGTAGACATAATACGATACGACAATTACTCTCTACTGGAGTTATCACGATTGACTATGTGAAGTCAAAGGATAACATTGCGGATCCGCTTACGAAAGGCCTAAGTAGAGATTTAGTCCATAAGTCGTCAAGAGGAATGGGACTAAAGCCCTTGAATGAATAATTCATGCAAAGGAAACCTTACCCAGAAGACTGGAGATCTCAAGATCTGGGTTCAAAAGGACAACCTAGTTGTATGAATGAGGGAGGTCACTGTGAGGGAATAAACTTCCTAATCAGTGATAGTGAGGCTAAGCGTATAGCTTTTAATGATTATTGAAAATCACCTATGTGAGAGAGAAGTGGGGTCGCTTTGAAGGGAATTGTGGGGGCGCAATTCCTAATTGCTCTCGCTGAACCAGGCTAGTGTTCATGACCATAACGAACACGACTATGAGGATATGACCTTGTTAGGAAGAGTCTTGTGTGAAATATGTTGATCCAAACCCTCAGTGATTTGATAATGACTCTTTAAAACACTTAGTGAAAATTGTAAGTAAACAATATGTATTAGAGTTTCACTATCGCTGATAAGTACTATGTCTCTACAGTACCGCTGATAGGAAACTCATGTTTTTTAGTTAGACATTCAGCGAAACTATTCATCCATAAAGCTCTGAGCCTGTTCAGTACTTTTGGTGATCGCTGATAAGTTTTAGTTGTTTACTTATGATCCCTGAAGACAAGTTTCACTTCAACAAAGGTTCTACGCTGAAGTCGAAGATCAAGCCCAAGAACCAGCGACAAGTCTACTAATGAACTGATGCGGATATCCGTGAAGTCACAGATTTGTCCACTCAACGTGAAGTATCAAGTAGAAGACTTCAGCAATCGCTGAGCTTTATCACTCGCTGATAAAGTACTGTTCAACGAACGCTGATCATGAAGTTTCCTCTACAAGTTACTTTTGTCTTACCCCCTCGCATGTCTCCGTACGAAATGTCAGAACGAACATCCCTTCTGTCCAGAATCATACAACCAACTCTGATTCTACACTGTACACCATGCGGCTACTAAGGTTGTCTACAAAGGTCAAAACATGCAACCACTCAGCTGCTGCCACGTGTAAAGTAATACTGCCATGCATTAAATGCATGAAGTGTATAAGAAGAACCCTACTTCAGAAATGAAGTGCTTGGCCATCTTCTTCTTTCTCTCTTAGTGTTAGAATATTATTCGTAGTATTCTTATCTCCTTTCTGTCTTATTTCTAGTGCAAGAAACTTAGTGTTCTTAACTTGTTTAGATTAGGATTAGTCCTTAATCTTGTTCCACAACAAGTTGTAAATTGTTTGATTATATCAATAAACAATTTAGAAAGGTAAAATCTGTGTGTTTGTATTCAACCCCCCCCCCCCCCCCCCCCTTCTACAAACTTGTGTAACCCTTCGGGACCAACAAGTGGTATCAGAGCAGATTGTTTAATCTCATAAACAAGATCTTGCTTATACTAATCTGTTCTCTTCCTTACTACTTCTTAAAATGGCTACCAACACAAACACTAACTATATTGACAATGGTTCTCTTGCAAAACCCCCTAGATTTTCCAGAGATAACTTTAATCTATGGAAAAATAGGATGATCCTCTTCTTAGAAGGTGTAGACCCTACTATGCCTTACTACATCGAAAATGGACCATATATTCCTGTTAGAATTGATCCTGAAGTTCCAGGCACTGCTAATAGAGCTGCTATTCCTGAAAGATTGGTTCCCAAGGAAATTCATATGTGGACTGATGAAGATAAGAAGAAAGTGGCTATCGACACTAAAGCCAGATCCATTCTTTCCATGGCTCTTCCTGACGAAGTCTACCATTCCGTCATGAACCTGAAAACCTCCAAAGCCATGTGGGACACAATCTGTGTTTAGTATGAAGGTACGTCTGAAGTCCAGGACTCACAAAAGATCAACCTGGTAAGACAGTACAAAAGCTTCATTTGTGGTAAGAATGAATCTCTCTCTGAAGTACATCAGCTGTTTAACTGTTTAATAATAGATCTGAAAACCGTTGGTAAGGAATATTCTAACTTTGAAATTCTGACAAAGTTCTTAGAATGTTTACCTGAAAGCTGGGACAGTTATTCAATGTGTCCCAAGCTATCAAAGGATCTAAAATAAATGACTCTTTCTACCTTATATGGCACTATGCTCAATCATGAGCAATCGAGTCATCTTAAGAAGAATCTTGTAAAAGATTCCAAAAGCACCCCTGTTGCTTTAATCTCAGAGTCACCTACCACTCAGCGATCTACTATCACTGAGTTGGAGACTAACTCTAAATGCTCATCAGATGCTGACTCTTCAGATCTTGATGAATCTATGGCTCTCCTATCTAATAAATTCAGGAGATTCGCCAAAAAGAAAAATTTCAGAAAGAATAAACCTCACGCTCTCACTGACAAGCCTAGAACATCAACACCTGTTGATAAGGCTACTGCTACCTGCTTTAACTGGGAAAAAGTAGGACACTTTGCTAGTGAATGCAGGTCAAAGAAAGTCTATAAACCCTCAGGTTTCTCCAATAAATCTTCTAACCCCAGGTCTAGAGATGACAAGTATCAAAAGCTGAAAGAAAGGTATGCAAAGCTGAAAGGCTTTAAGAAGAAAGGCAAAGGCCTGATGGCTGACTATGATTGGGCTGCCTCTGACGAAGAAGAATCATCTGACTCAGAAGATGATGATGAAGCAAATCTCTGTCTCATGGCCAAAATCGAAGACGAGGAAGAAAACTCTGACATTCCCTCTGCTACCAAGGTATCACCTTCTTTCTTTACTCATATTTCAGATATTGATGAAGTTAATAGTCTTTGAAAAATTGATCTTCTGACTGCTAGTTTATATGATGCCATGAATGGCAAAACTGTTGTTGAAAATCAAAACCTTGATCTCGCTGAACAACTTAAAAATTGTCACCTTCAAATAGAAAAGCTTTCCAAAATAGAAGTAGATTTAAAAGATCAAGTTCATATAAATCAGCTAGTCAAAATCGAACGTGAAGAAGCTATCGCTGCATTAAATGTTGAAAAGGCTACTGTTGAAGGATGGTGTAAATCCTTAACAACGATCACTGAGATAATCAAGTCTCAGATTCCCCTGAGTGACAAACGTGGTCTTGGTTACAAAGCTGATACTCTAGAACCAACCACTGATCGTTCCATGCTCAAATTTGGAACTTTCGTGTCCTCAGTCCCTGACACTTTCTCATCTCAGTGTTCCTCTTCAAAAACTCCTATCCCTGAGGAAATCTCTACCTTAACTTTTAAAGGTAAAGAAAAAATTGTTTATCCAAAACCTCAGAAGGGTACCTTTGTACCTAAGCTGAATGCTTCTAAAGCTTCAGTGACTTATCCCTCTAATTCTAAGAATAAGATCCCTGGATTTATTTAGCGATCTACTCCTAGAATCAGAGTGAATGTTATTGGTAAGAAATCTGAAGAACTGATAGTTCCTCCCATTTCCAATGCCAAAGGTATACTTGGTGCTGGCCCTGCTCATTTAAAATTTACGGCTCAGCATGCAAATGGTCCTAAAGCTACTTTTAGTTATAGGGAATGTTATCACTGTGGACTTACAAATCATATTGCTAGTAAGTGCCCCACAGCCACCAAAGCTGACAAATTAGCTATGGTGAAGATCAATGCCCCCAAGGCAAAGAAGACAACCGAGGTTAACAAATTAACCAAAGTGAAGACTGAAAACAACGCTGAATCTTCAAATGCTGCGAAGAATGCTGAACCTCCCACTTCCTCTACCACTACTGACATGTGTGGGCCCATGGTAAAATGGGTGCCCAAGTCAAACTAATCTTCCTTTGTTTACAGGTTAAGAAGGGTATCTGGTATCTCGATAGCGGATTCTCTAGACATATGACTGGTAAGAAGAACCTGCTCACTGAATACAAGGAAGAGAAGGGTCCCTCAGTGACCTTTGGTGGAAATGGAAAAGGCTATACCCGAGGGTTTGGTGTACTCTCTAATGGTACAACAACATTCAGAAGAGTCGCATATGTTGAAGGACTGAAGCATAATCTTCTAAGCATAAGTCAGCTGTGTGACAAGGATAACAAAGTGATTTTCACTAAGGAATCCTGCTTTGTCACTGACAAAAAGGAGAAGACAGCTCTCAACGGTTATTGTATGGAAAATGTTTACGTAATAAACATGGACTCTACAACCACTGAGAACTCCTGTTTCTTCTCAAAAGCCTCATCTGATGCCAACTGGTTATGGCATAAGAGGCTCTCCCATCTCAACTTCAAGACACTGAATACTCTTACTTCTAAAGAGTTAGTCACTAGTCTACCTCAATACTCATACGTCAAGGAGTCCTTATGTTCAACGTGTGAGAAAGGGAAACAGACCAAAGCAAGCTTCAAGTCTAAGCAAGTTTCCTCAGTGTCATCTCATCTACAACTTCTCCATATGGATTTGTTTGGCCCTGTTAAGAAACAATCCATCGCTTTAAAGAAATATACACTGGTCATAGTTGATGAATTATTTCGCTATACCTGGGTAATGTTTCTCCGTTCTCAGAGTGACACCCCTGAAGAACTCATCACCTTTGTTAGGAAAATGGAAGTCCTGAACAACATGACCGTTCGCTCAATAAGGAGTGATCATGGGACTGAATTCAAAAACAGTTCTCTTGATTCCTTCTTTGAAAGTAAGGGTATCTCTCACAACTTCTCTTCACTGAGAACACCGCGACAAAATGGAGTCGCTGAAAGAAGAAATCGAACTATCATCGAAGCTGCACGTTCAATCCTCAGCGATTCTCATCTACCTACTCAGTTTTGGGCAGAAGCTGTCAACACTGCTTGTTTTACGCAAATCAGGTCGCTGATAGTCAAAAGATTCAAGAAGACAACCTATGAACTCTTCCATGGGAGAAAGCCTTCAATTAGCTTTCTTCACATCTTTGGATGTCAGTGTTTCATACTGAACAACAGAGATTCCCTTGGAATGTTTGATCCTAAGGCTGATGATGGAATCTGTATGGGATACTCTTCAATTTCTAAAGCCTTCAAGGTCTTCAATCGTAGAAGAAACGATCCACGTCACTTTTGACGAATCCCGTTCAGCGAACTCTAGACCTTCTGCTGTTACTGAAGAACTGAATCAATGGATGTTTTCTCATCTTGGTGATTCAGAAGACATTTCTAATCCTCCATCTCATACTCATCCCGCTGAAGATGATAATCCTACAATCATCCCAACCATGCAGACAAGTGAAGCTGAAACATCATGGGTCTCAGCTGTTCCTATTAACACTATGCCTGCTTCTAAACCTTCATTCTCAGACATACCATCTACTTCTCAACAATCAGTGAATGAAATGATATCTGAACCTCGTCCTCTATTAGCTGATATACCAAAAGTTGCTGAAGCCTCATCTTCAGCTCCTCCAGAAGTTCAGATTGAGTCAGCAAGTTATGCTCTAGCTCAGCGATGGACTATAAATCACCTTATTGAACAAATTCTTGGTGATCCAAACGTTGGTGTTCAGACTCGACGAAGTGCAGGTAACATTTGTTTATTTGTTAACTTTATTTCTCTGATTGAACCAAAGAAAACAGATGATGCCCTCCAAGATCCAAACTGGGTCAGCTCTATGCAAGAAGAGCTGACTGAATTTGAAAGAAACAAAGTTTGGAAGCTTGTTCCTCGTCCATTTGACAAGTCAGTGATAGGCACTAAATAGGTCTATCGAAACAAGTTGGATGAACATGGAACTGTAACCCGCAACAAGGGTCGTCTTGTTGCTCAGGGATACAGACAAGAGGAAGGTATAGATTACGAAAAAACCTTTACTCCAGTAGCAAGACTAGAAGCTATTCGTCTATTCTTAGCTTACGTTGTACACAAAGACTTCAAAGTTTATCAAATGGATGTCAAGTCAGCATTCCTAAATGGAAAGCTGAATGAAGAAGTCTACGTGGAACAACCTCTAGGATTCCCAGATCCTAAGCATCCAAGTTATGTTTATAAACTGGATAAGGCACTTTATGGCTTAAAGCAAGCTCCTCGTGTATGGTATGACACTCTCTCTACTTATCTCCATATTGAAAAATTTGAGCGTGGTAAAATCGATAGAACTCTATTTTTCAGGAAAGTGAAAGGTCATATTATTCTTGTTCAAATATATGTCGATGATATTATATTTGGTTCCACTAACCCTGACTTGTGTACTCGTTTCTCTGAGAGAATGAAAGCTGAATATAAAATGAGTATGATGGGTGAGCTAACTTATTTCCTTGGTCTTCAAATCAAACAGAGTGAAAAAGGAACTTTCATTCACCAAGGTAAGTAAGCTATGAAAACCCCTATGGCACCACCGCTGACACTAAACAAGGACCCTAATGGAAAACCTGTTAATGTCACTGGATATCGTGGGATGATCGGCTCTCTTCTGTATCTTACAGCTAGCCGACCTGATATTATGTACGCAACTTGTTTGGGTGCACGATATCAAGCTGAACCCAAGGAATCTCATATGATCGATGTAAAGCGAATCTTTCGTTACCTTAAAGGTACTCCTAACCTAGGTCTTTGGTATCCCAAAGACTCAGGGTTTGATTTAATTGCCTATTCAGATAGTGATTTTGCAGGTTGCAAATTGGATAGGAAAAGCACCACAGGAGGCTGTCAGCTCCGGGGTGGAAAGCTGGTGAGTTGGACAAGTAAAAAGCAAAACTCAACGTCCACCTCAACCGCTGAAGCTGAATATGTAGCTGTTGGAAGCTGGTGTTCTCAGGTCTTGTGGATGAGAAATCAACTACTGGACTATGACCTTCAGCTCTTGAAAATTCCAATCTACTGCGACAGCACAAGTGCCATCACCATAGCCAACAATCCAGCGTTACATTCAAAGACTAAACACATCGAAATCAGGTATCATTTTATCAGAGATCATGTGATAAATGGTGACATAGAACTTCATTTTATCCCAACTAATTTTCAGTTAGCTGATCTGTTTACCAAACCTCTTGATGAGACAAGATTTTACTTTCTCATCAGCGAGCTTGGAATGCTGAACTTCGAAGAGTAAAATCTTCAGCGGTTCACATTTAATAAGTGATAATCATGAACTTACATAACCCATCAATCATCTTCTCTCTGAACAAAATTGATTCGCTGATATCAAGGTATGTTCTTCTTTACTCGCTGACGTTCGCATATGAATGAAAGATTTCAAAACAAATTACATCGCTGAATATCTCTTCCTTTCAGGGATACTTTGAAATTTCTAAAAACTTCACTGATATTTGTATTCAGTGCTTTATATTTTCAAAAGTGTCCCTGAGCTTTCAAAAACCTCAGAGACATCCTAAAATATGAAAAGACGTTTGTGACGTCATCAAACGGATAAACCCTGGCACGTTCTTTTTCTGACACACGTTTGCACGTTTCGTTTTCTCATCCAATCAAATGCAAACACGTGTCCGTGTCATGATGAAAAACTTTTCCCGCTCATAGTTTTTCTCTCTATACTCTCACTATATAAACACATCCGCGTTTATATTTTTACCTTTACGCGAACTTCATCTTCTTCAAGCAAGAACTCTGTTGCATTAAAGATTTAATCTCCAGAACCTGTTCATCTTCATCTTATTAAGCATTACAGGTTATTTTTTAAATCTAAACTTGTTACTGATCTTATTATTGTTTTTAAAAGATCAAACAAAAGAAATATATCTAAAATAAAATCATTTTCTTTTCATGATTTTATGAACACAATCTGGAAATAGATTGTTCTTCAAAGTTTAATCTAAAAATCTTAAACTTTGATATCTTCATATGTCTTTCCAGAATCTCTTCTTCAAATAAAAACTGGAAAACATATATTCTCTATGTTTTGTATATATCTTTTGTCTAAATAAAATGTGCAAAACCCAACACATCTTATTTTGGAAAATCTTTCCACATTAAGATGTTGTTCTTTATCTTTTCTTCATGTTTATATATGTTAAATAGAAATGGCATCTACCACTAACGCTCCTACTACCAAATCTCCTACTACTGCTGCTGAGAAAGTGGTTCTCACAAAGGCTCCTCAGGTTAAGTTCAAACTTGAGCAAGTTACATTCCAACACAACAACCATTACGCTCTCTTCGATTTCCCTCAGAAGAAGCAAGTCACACACCTCGATGATGCTGTGAACTTTCTCAAAACTTGTCCCATATTGACAGCCCTGACTATTGCACCCCCTGCTCATCGTTCTCTTCTAGCTTAGTTCTGGTATACTGCTAGAAGAGCTCAAGCACCCTCAGCCAAAGACCCAACGAAACTTCTTGATGTCATTCTCTGTGACACCAAATATGGTACTTCCAAAATCAACCCTGGTACCATCAGACGTGCTCTCAACCTTCCCTCAGCCACCAAAGAGAAACGCTTCGTCCCTCTACCAAACCACAAAAACTTAGCTGATAGGGAAGCGATCACTGCATTCTTTGATGCAATGAAGTATGTTTGGGAAACAGGGAGAGACTAACTCCCTGAGAAGAAGTTGACCCTGATCAAGAAATCAAAGATGCCAAGCGAGATGAACTTCATCTTCGCTCATTTGATAAGCTGCATGACAGCAAAAACTGGTTCCTCTGATCAAGCCTCTCAACCTCACCAGGCCATGGGATATGCACTGCTGAAAGGTCTTCACGTTGATTGGGCATCAACCATTTATGATGATTTGGTGTTCAGGGTGGACATGGCTGACAGACCAACATGCGTTCCATATCCACAGTTTATCAGTGCTGTCTTTCTACACGGGCTTGGAGATAAATACCTAAAAGTGGGTGACTTGAGACTCTCTCAAGTTGGCCCTAAGGTGCTCGACTTCAGCCCCATGCCAAACGAGGTACGTCTTTCTAAACACTTATCTATTCTTAATCCTCATTCTTCTACTTCTGCAGCTACCTCAGCGGAAATCCCCACCGCTGATACCCAGGCTGCACCCTCCACTCCTTCTCGAAAAAGGAAACACTCTACTACCCAACTTGATTCTCAAAGGATCAAGAAAACCAAGGAGCATCCCCCCAAGCATTCACATGCTGAAGACTCCATAGTTCTTTCTGTACAAGAACTGATGGATAGTTCCGTGGTACACTCTGCCACAGCTGACAAATCCATTCCTTCTATCCCGACTTCAGCGTCTCTAAACGCTGAGGTTGTAAACTTAGAACAGAACCCCCCTCCTTTAGAACCTCTAAGGACTGAAGAAGTATTTCTCAGCGAATCCTCCCACTCAATCTTTGGACACTCCACCCGTTTTACCTCAGTTCTCTGGAACGCCCGTCATCATGCATGATTCAGCTGCTGATGCTCTTCACATGATGATGGGAGAAAATTTAGGATCTGCCGGCACTTCCATGCGCCAAGGCACTCTTGAAGGCGACATGGAACACTACTCAGGTTTACAAGGTTTCGACAACTTCGCAAACACGCCTGCAGGTATACACAAAACCATACACACTCTCTCAAAATCCCCAACTTCTGAGCTTTCCTCTGTTCATAAGTTATTAACTGTTGCAGGTCCTAATTTGGGAGATATCAACACCTCCCTAAAGGCACTAGAAACAAAGATGGAGTCCTTCACCACAACACTCTCTGCTAACTCTTCAGCGGTTACAAACGCTGGAGATGTGTTGGTCTCGAAGGGATATACAAGTTTGTAGAAGGGGGGAGGGGGGGGTTGAATACAAACACACGTTTTTACTTTTCTAAATTGTTTATTGATAAATCATTAACAATTTACAGCTTGTTGCGGAACAAGATTAAGGATAAACCTAAATCTAAACAAGTTGGAACACTAAGTTTCTTGCACTAAGAAAGAGAAGGAAATTACTAATAATTACCTATCTCAAGAAAGACAACTTGACCATAGTTAGCAAGTTACTTCAAAATGAAGTGAGGTCGTCTTCTTATATACTGCATGCATTTAATGCATGGCAGTTTACACTTTACACGTGGCAGCAGCTGATTGGTTGCATGTCATTGACTTTTGTAGACAACCTTAGTAGCCGCATGTTTGAACAGTGTAGTATCAGAGTGGTTGTACGATTTCAGACAATAAGGAGGTTTTCTTTTCTGACATATCGTACGGAGTCGTGCAAGGGTGGTTAAGACAAAAGTACTTTGTACGGAGGACTTCATGATCAGCTTTCGTTGATTCAGCGTTTTATCATTCTATATCAGCGAATGACAAAGTGCAGCGATAGCTAAAGTCAACTTGATACTTCACGTTGAGTGGACAAATCTGAGTCTTCGCTGATCCGCATCAGTTCATTAGGAGACTTGTCGCTGGTTCTTGAGCTTGATCTTCGACTTCAGCGTAGAACCTATGTTAACGTGAAACTTGTCTTCAGGGATCATAAGTAAACAACTAACTTATCAGCGATCACCATAAGGACTGAACAGGCTCAGAGCATTATGGTGAACAGTGTTCGCTGAATGTTTAATCTAAAGAGCGAGAGTTCCTATCAGCGGTATTGTAAGGTCTTAGTACTTATCAACGATAGTGAAACTCTGATACATATTGTTTACTTACAATTTTCACTAAGTATTTAAGAGAGGGTCATTATCAAATTACTGAGGGTTTGGATCAACAATCTCCCCCTATTTGATTATGATATAACAACAGAGAAAATTGATATTTAATGAAAACATAAGGGTAAAAAGAACTCATAAAATATTTATCCCTTTTACTGTTTTCTGGGATCTTTTCTGTACTAATGGAGTAAAGTACATTCGCTGAAATTTTTCTTTAAACTTCGTAAAGATTACATAGGGAAGTGGAAAAATTATAAGTACAACAAATAAAATTACAAGTACAAAAGAATAACTGATAAAATAGAAGAATAAGGCGATCTTATCAGCTTATAGAGGTTCTTCCTTAATGAGAAGTTCATCAAGGGTCTTTGATGTGGGAATCATCCAGTCAGGAACCGTTACTCCTGGTGGTGTCGGATTCCTGGAGCAGCTGGGCCAACAACATCGTCTTCAGGGTTTCCACCGAATAGATTGGTTGCTGTTGAATCGGTGGAGGTGCATAGGCGGTTTCGGGTTCGACGACGTGGCCCTTTCCTTTGATAGCACGCATTGCTTTGGCAAGCTCAGCGGCTACATGTTGCTGCATCTGTTGCTCCATATCCTGGTGGACAGCCTTAAGGGTGCTGTCCAGAGACCCTGGTGACACGAAGTCGGGTAAATTAACGCCGGGATCACTTAGATTGCCCGTTGAAGCGTCTACCACAGGGGTAGAGCCACCTACGTTCACAGTTGGCGTGATATTAGCTGTGGTAGGATTTCCCGCCGATCCTTGTGTTTCACCACGAGGTGAAGACACTACGGTGGTTCCGGTCGAGTCACAAAGATTCTCGACTTGGTGTTGTACCTCTTCAAGTGTCCTAGCCAAAGATTGATCCATTATAAGTGGCTCTAGACTCGATGGTGCACGAAATGACGTCGAGACCGGGGGCTGCTGGTCTCTTATTTCAACACCAACACTCTCCGAATAAGAGGCCGGTGGAAGTTGTGCTTGTTCCCCGTGTAATATTGAAACATCCGTCTGTTGTGAGACGGATGAGTGGATAAGGGGGTCGTGCAATTGCTCCGCTGGGTCTACGGAGTCTTCTTCAATACCCCGTCCCAACAGATGAGACGGTGTAGTAAATATGGCTACCCGGATATCGCTCGTTTGGGGTCGCTCATGAGCCTCATTATTTTTACGGCTCGATCTTTCCTGGTTCAACTTTGAAAGCAGTTCTCTCCGTCTCGCATGATCTAACTCCTCTACTTGTTCTCCCTCAGATGTCCTAGTAACAGGCCCGGTGCCAGTATGAGGTGGTGATTCAAGAGGGATTGGGACATTGTAGTTTGGGTTGGGTCCGATACCGCGAGGTATGTGTGTCAGGCGTAAGGTATGGGTGGTATCGGAGTCCATGGAGTCAGATTCCACGTCTTCAACATTGTAAGATGGTGAGGGGGGTTCGGTGATATACGGCTCGGTCGAGTGATGTAGTATTGGTCTAGAGGATGGACCGGCTTGGGCTGAGCTGGAACCGGTTTGCGATTCCACTGCACCACCTACTCTCGTTCCACTTCCTCTCACAACTAACGTTCCCCGCCCGACAACCCCTGCTTGTCGGGCCCTTCCACCTCTTACTCTCGGACCCTCACGTCTCTCGGGTCTAACTCCCTGGGCAGGTCCCTCCGGCTCTGGCTGGACCATGGGATTACCTAACTCTCCCCTATATGCAACTACCCCTGGTGCAGTGGGATCGGCGATGGCCAGTAGGGCTTCAGGGATGGGCATGGCAACCGCATCTGAAGCGTTGCGGATAACCATGAACTGGAGGTGTCTGATGGGGCATACCGGATGTGTTGTACGTCTTGGAATGGCTGGATTCGCATCCATGTATTGACGAACTGCGAGCGATAAGAAACGCGAGTATGGGAGGAACTTCTTCTGTTTGGTTTCGTCGATGTGTCGAATGGTGGTCACAAGTTCACGCCAGATGATCATGGCGAAGTCGACGTGGCGGTTGTAGCACACAGCGTGAAGAAGTCGCAGGAAGTCGCCGGTACATTGATCAATACCTTTCCATCAGGCGGATAGGTAGCGGTTGAGTATGGTGAAGACCGTGTACCAAATTGGCGCCAGGAACTTGCGATTGAAGACTGATGGTCGCTGAAGGTCGGAGTTGTAACAAAGGGCACGCATTTGTGCGCATAGTGTGACATCGTTAACGGCAGGATCGTACCGTTCATGGTTGTTGGCAGTGGCTTCCGGTAGAGAAGGTAGGCGGCGAAAGGAATCGGGCGTCAGAGTAAATGGGTGGTTGTCTATCTGTGTCGTGATAGTCTGTGTGTTGCCAATCGTACGGACTTGGGCCGTCAGCCAGACTTGTAGAACGTAGATCAAAGGAACGTCGGCGGTACGAGTGAGTGCCTCACGGATGGGATGGCGCATCAGAATGTCCAGAATGACCACGTGTTGTGGGTTGGGTCTGAACAGCGCCGGGTCCAAATAATGATTGTTCGCTTCCAATTCGATGTCATGGTCAGGGTCAACCAAGGCAGCATCTGCAATTTTGTCGATAATTTCCTCCTCCTGAGGAATATGGTCCTCCGGGTTTTGTTGATCCGCCATGTATATATCTGTCAAAAACAGCACACAGTTAGGAATTTAGACGGAAGAACAAGTGTCGGTGCGTACCTTTGCGTTGAATGGCTCAATGTGAGACAAATCGAGGACTGGTATGGATGAGACAGGTACGGAATGGACACAATAGCAGAGTTTTCCGGATGAAAATGCCAAGGTGTCCGGACAATACATGGTGTCCGGGTAAACGGGTTTTCCGGATAAGATAAGCAAGTGTCCGGATAAAAATGGATTATCCGGACAGAGGTTCCCTGATATACTGAATTTCTGGATAAGATGGGTGTCCGGACATCACACTATCCGGTAGTTGAACTTACCGGAAACCTAAGGTCTCCGAACAACTGGGTATCCGGGAGTTGAGTGTCCGGATAAGACATCGTAGATGTTGAATGTGTCCGGACACGACGAATGTGTCCGGACGAAACCCTTTATCGAATAATCGACCAAATCTTGGTTCAATGCCAGTGTGAGTGCAGATATATGTGACAAGTATCATTATAGACTCCACAGTGAGCTTATCCTATCTAAATTACCACTAATGAACCACAAATCGTGTGGACCCGAAACTGGGTTTCGGATCCAAAGAACTCGACCAAATCGGGGACTGTTTGGATGTAATGTGAACAAAAACAGAGTTGTAATGATCGATAAGGAGGTGCGAACAACATACCTGAGTGTTGGATTGAATGCGGGTGTGAATCGGCGATTAGGTGAGATGTCCGAGCGAGAGTGAAAAGAACGAGGGTTTAGGGTTTTTGAAGCAAATGTCCGGATATCGAAAGGAGAGGGGTCCGGGTGGCTTATATAAACCGGGTGATGTCCGGGTTCTTGACCGACCCGTATACATCCGGTCCGGATAGTGTCCGGAAATGAGGTTTGTCCGGATACTGTCCGGATACCTCAAAAATGTCCTGTTCCTAGGGATTTTGCGATAATTGGAACTGTAATAGGACATTCACTCGCTCCCCCTCAAACTGAGCATGGGGAGTCCCTTGCTCCCCCTCGGATAGTGCAGTAGAGTGTAGTGGAGGGGTCCGGCACACAAAAAAACTTTTAGACTTTTAAAAGAAAAACTTATGCCGCTCCCCCTCAGATGATGACTATAACACACACGCAGGAGTGCCCACACACACAAAAACTTTTGACATTTAAGAAAAACTATGTGTGACGCTACCCCTCAAAGTATGAGGAAACTTACCTAATATTGCATTGTGCTCCCCCTGAACACGAGAACATTTGGTGAAAGCACAGAGATAGTGAAAGAAAATATAGACGACAGTATTAGAAAATAGAAACACACGGAGAAAGAATGAAAAAAAATCGATATCTACCTAATAAATACAGAGACTAAATCTAGCGGTGTGACTAGAACAAGTAGAATACAAGTGCGAGGAAGTGTGTGCTCATGCATCTGGAGGGTAAACACCGGATGATGAGAAGACAGTTACTCGTATATGTATGGAACTTGTAACGGGCACACAGTCGGATTAAGTCTTCAGATTTTGCATTCCTAGCTTGAACACAAGAGTTTTAAAGCGTTTTTCGTCCAAGGTTTTGGTAAAGAGGTCTGCTAACTGATGTTCCGTATTTACGAAGTAGAGTTTGACTGTACCTCTTTCGACGTGATCCATAATGAAATGATACCGAACGTCGATGTGCTTCGTCTTGGTGTGTTGGACCGGGTTGCTTGATATAGCAATTGCGCTCTTTGAGTCACAGTAGATCGGGACTCTGACATACAAGAAACCGTAGTCTTTGAGTTGTGTCCTCATCCAGATGACTTGGGAACAGCAGCTTGCGACGACCACATACTCTGCCTCGGCAGTTGACGTAGACACGCACTGCTGTTTCTTCGATGCCCAACTTACTAGGCTATCTCCCAA
The DNA here is from genome assembly GCA_033807775.1 of Saussurea involucrata. Classification (NCBI taxonomy): domain Eukaryota; kingdom Viridiplantae; phylum Streptophyta; class Magnoliopsida; order Asterales; family Asteraceae; genus Saussurea; species Saussurea involucrata. The sequence goes on from CM066317.1 coordinate 69,819,052, forward strand.
GAACTGAATGTGTCCCGAGGTGCTCTTGCGGTCCAACATGCATCCCGCGTGATCCGCATCAGAGTAAGCGGAAAGGCCAAAACCTGTCTCTTTCGGGTACCAAAGGCCAAGATCAGCAGTACCACGTAAATAACGAAAAATTCGTTTAACAGAATTGTAATGAGACTCTTTAGGGTTTGACTGATAACGGGCGCACAGAAATGTCGAGAACATGATGTCCGGTCTACTGGCAGTGAGGTACATTAAAGAACCGATCATTCCCCGATACAATTCGGCGTTGACAGCCTTTCCTTTAGGATCGGCGTCAAGCTTTGTATTGGTTGCCATGGGAGTTTTCATTGGTGAGGACTGGTCCAATTGGAATTTCCGAAGAATATCCCGAATGTATTTGGACTGATTTATGAAAATTCCTGTCGACAGTTGTTTAACTTGAAGACCAAGGAAAACGTTCATCTCACAAAGCATACTCATTTTTAAAAAAATTCCCATGAGAGTCGCAAAGTTCTTTGCATATAAAGGACTAGTAGAACCGAAAATGATGTCATCGACATATACCTGGACTAGAATTATGTGGCCCTTTTCGTTCTTGATAAACAGTGTAGAATCAATTGTACCTCGAGTGAACTCGGCTTCTAACAAGAACTTTGATAGTGTGTTGTACCATGCTCGTGATGCTTGCTTTAAGCCGTATAGTGTCTTGTCTAAGATGTAGACATGATCAGGCTTCGAGTCATCCACAAATCCGTCGGGTTGCGACACGTAAACTTCTTCTTGGAGGTCACCGTAAAGAAAGGCTGTCTTCACATCCATTTGGAAGACTGTGAAGTTTTTGTTCGCGGCATAAGCGAGAAACATACGGATTGCCTCGATTCGTGCTACCGGAGCGTAGGTCTCATCATAGTCGATCTCCTCTTGTTGTCGGTACCCTTTGGCCACAAGACGCGCCTTGTTGCGAACAACGATACCATCTTCGTCCTTTTTATTCTTGAAGATCCATTTGGTCCCGATTACCGTCTTGTGCTTAGGACGTGGAACCAGTCGCCTTACCTTTAGAGCCTCGAATTGATTTAGCTCTTCTTGCATGGCGATGATCCAGTCTGGATCTTCGAGCGCTTCGCGTACGCTCGTCGGCTCAATCTTGCTTAAGAAGCCGGAGAATAGACAGAAGTTGGCGGAAGCACCTCATGTACGAACAGGAGTCGAGGGATCACCGATGATCTGATGTAGGGGATGGGCCTTCGTCCATTTGGTGGAGTGCGGAAGCGGCTGCTGGGTAGAGTGAGAGGTGTCCGGATCCACGTATGCACCTGATGGAAGGTCTTGAACTTGTTCAAGAGTCGCAGTCGTGTTTCTTAGAGGAAGTGGGGGAGGATTCGTCGATGGTTGAACAACTTCTGGTTCCGAGGAGTTCAGAGGCTGAGCATCGGTTGTAGCAGAGGAAGAATCTGTAGGAGCGATTTCCGAGATTATAGGTTCCTCCGGGGGGATTACAGTACCAGGTGCAGTTGTATCAGATGATGATGGGTGAGCTGTCTCTATAGATGTTGACGGCGTACTCGTAGACGGGGGTGGACCAGATAAAGCGACCGAATCCGTATTGCGAGCAGCTTTAAGTCGCGGTTGCGCTGAGACAGATGTGGAAGAATTAATAGTGTCATCATAAAAATATTGAAACAGTAAATCTAAATCAGAAGAGTCAGCATTCGATGATGATGCATGATTCGGATTTACTGTGGCTTGTGCAGATCCCGAACTCGAAGGTTCGGAAGCTAGCACTCCAGTTAAACCGGGTTCTGAACTGAGTTGTTCAGAAGCCAAATCTGCGGCTTCGTCGAATGTCACGTTTATGCTTTCAACAACGGATTTGGTCCGTTTGTTGTAAATGCGATACGCCTTAGCCTGCATGGAGTATCCGATGAAAACTCCTTCGTCCGCCTTGGGGCTGAATTTCCCGAGATCATCCTTGTCGTTTAGCACATAGCAAGTGCATCCAAATGCATGGAAGTAGCCGACGGTTGGAACGTGATTATTCATGATCTCGTACGGTGTCTTGTTGAACCGCTTGAGAAGGATAGAGCGGTTTTGCGTGTAGCATGCCGTAGACAACGCCTCAGCCCAGAGATATAGCGGTAGATTTGCTTGGGATAGCATTGTTCGAGCAACTTCAACGAGGGTACGGTTCCGTCTTTCCACCACTCCATTTTGTTGTGGAGTGCGTGCTGCAGAGAAAGTGTGTGTGATGCACACCGTTCTCAGATAGTCATCCACTTTTTGATTCTTGAACTCCGTCCCGTTGTCAGTTCTGATGGACTGAACGTGTTGAAGCTTGTTCTGCTGGACAGTCTTCAGGTGATCAATAATGAGCTCCAGAGTTTCGTCCTTCGAGCGTAAGAACCTCACCCAAGTGTAGCGCAAGTAGTCGTCCACCATCACGAGCACGTATTTGCGTTTATTGATGCTCGGAACACGCATTGGACCACACAAATCCATATGAATGAGTTTGAGAGTTCGGGTCGTGCTCGGAGTTGCCTTCGGCGAATGTGATGCACACGTCATCTTTCCCTTTTTGCATGCTCCACAGAGACGGTCCTCCACGAACGGAAGTTGGTGCACGCCTCTGACGTGTTTGCCTAGCACCAGTTGATTGATACTTCTGAAGTTAAGGTGCGAAAGACGTCTATGCCAGAGCCAAGCTTGGTCGGAGTCGGCTTTTGACAAGAGACATACTGGTTTGTCTGTCTTGAGAGCGGAGAGGTCAATGGTGTAGATATTGGTCTTGCGAGTTCCAACCAGAAGTTCCTCTCCGTCGTTGTTGAGGATTCTACACCTTGTGGCTTTAAAGCTGACCTCGAGATCCTTGTCGCAGAATTGACCGATGCTGAATAGATTGTGTCCTAATCCTGCAACGTGGGATACCTTCTTGATTGTTATCTTGTCTTGTACGATGCCGCCGTAGCCCACGATCGGCGACTTCTCGTTATTCCCAAATCTCACGTCTCCGCAGTATTCTTCCTTGTAATTCGTGAGAAGCTCTCTTCTTCCGGTCATGTGCTTGGAGCATCCAGAATCTAAGTACCACACATGACCGTTCTGCAAAACAAGATTAGTGACGTTTAGGTACCCAAATTTGTTTGGGTCCTAGGGGGTTAGATTTGGCACTGCCTGGGGAAATATGCTTTGACTCAACTTTCCCTTTAGGTGTAGATTTTACACTGTTTGAGGGAACTGGTTTTGGCACTTGTTGCCTCTTGGGTGCAAAATTTACACCTTTTGGAGGAACAGATTTTGGGGCAGATTTCCACCTGGGTGCCGGTTTAACCTCAGTAGGAGCAACCCGTGTAGGAATGGGTCGGGTCTCCCGCTGTGGTTTAACCGTTTGATTGAAACCCCTTTTAAAATGATGTTGTTGCTTGTTATTACGGGGTTTGTGCTTATGAAATAGGTTACCAACAAAGTAAGGCGCATACCAATCATTATTGTGAATATCATCAAAATCATTCCAACCACAATTAGAACAACATAAACAATCATGCGATAACTGAATCAGTTGATTAAGTGATTTAACTTTAACGGGAAAAGAAACATCAAAATGGTTCCAATGATTCCAATCATAATTGTCTTTGTCTATTCTAGAATTGAAAGCAGGTGGGGATGACTTTGACACATCCTTCTCGACAGATTCCCTCTTTAGCCACTTTGGTGTTTCTTTATTAGCGCGACCATTTGTATCTGAAACAGCAGGGATAGTATGATCAGCGACTTTTGAGGTAACAGGAGTCTTAGTGGTCGGTCGTTCGGTCTTTTGCTTCGGCTGTGACTGTTTTTGAGAATTGGAAACATTTTTAAGAATCTTGATCACAGCCAGAGTCTTGGGTTGAGAACAGTCGCCCTTTAGAAAATTGACCGGACGATTAACCACTGGAGACAGAAAATCAGGTTGACTTGGAGAAATAGTAGTGTTGGCAGTCAATGGTCCGGTAGCTTGCCTTGGCTGTGATTGCCTTTTGGAAACAGGTTTAGAGGTTGGTTTTGACTGGGAAATCTTGATCACAGTGGAGGCCTTTGTTTTAGAACAGCTTTCTTTTAAAGAATTAACCGGATGATTGACCACGGGGGATAAAAAATCAGTGTGACTTGGAAGAGGTTTGTCAATGGGAAACGAATCAAACTCTTCATCACAGTTACCTTCGGAGTTTATGTACTCGGAAAAATCTATCTTGGGAAGTACTGGACTAGGATCAGGTGAGGAAGGTAAGGAACACTTTGTGCTTTCAGTTGTGTGCTTTGGGGAATTCGGTGCGGAAGCATATGAAAAATCATAATTTAAATTCCTTTTAACACACTCATCTTGAGAAACTTCATTTTCTTGCAAAGAGATATTTCCTATGAAGGCTTTACACGAGGATGTGTCAGAAAAGTTAGAGGAAAGTTCAGGTGAAAATTGCTTCGCAGTTTGAAGCAAGTCAAGCTGCACTTGGAGTTGACTATTTAACATATGCTCTTTCATCGTTTCTCTTGTCATTTTAGAGAGTTTTGAGGAGAGCGTATTGATTTCCCACTGAAATTTTTCCTTTTCCTCACTTGACACACCGTCGGATTTCTCAGATTTGAGTTTCTCAATCTCAGAGATTAGCACTTTCTTTACGTTTTGAAAATTAGACCTTTCTTTCTCAAACGACTCCTCCAACTCAACAATCTTTGCTTCCAAGATGAGAGGGGGAACATAGAGTTTAAACTCATCCGTCTCAGTCTTGGTTGCAGGTGCTACATCCTCATCCTTCTTGGAGGAATCCTTGGGTGTAGCGACCTTGTAGGGGTCGAAGTAGTCATTGGAAAGGTACTTTTTGTTCTTTTGATACGAGTAGTTTAAAGGTTCATAACAAAATGGAAGTTGAATTCCTCGTTTGTGTGTGCGTTTATGTTCCTCGGTTTCCTCTTCCTTTTCTGGTTCAAGAGGACCAGTCCATTGAATTGCGTACTCTGGATACTTTTTATCTAATCCATAGCAAGCAAAATCATATAGAGTAGGGACTTGATATCTTCCCTTTTCAGATAATGTGGGTTATCATATTCGATTCCCCATTCTTTGTTAAAGTACGCGAACTCTTTGGGTTTGTTCAAAAAAATGGTTTGATCAGTTTGACCCCTTTTGTGGAGTTTGGTTTCAAGATCTAGAATTTTAGCTACATACTCCTTGTGTTGAATTTGAAGAGAAGAACATTGATAAGTAATGTCTTCTTTCTCATTCAAGCACTGATCAAACTGACGTTGGAGATCAGATAATCTGGCCCTTAAGTCTTTAGGTGCTAATGAAAGGATTTTGCATCTGTCTTTTAAATCAGCATTTTCAGACGTATACTTCTCAGTTAATTTCATTTGAACATTAAGCTTTTCAGTTATTGAAATAATTTCAAGCTTTTATTCTTCATTTGTGACCTTGAGGGAGTTTGCCTTTTCTGTGATGGTTTGCAGTTGAAGTATGAAGTTTTGTAAGCAAGAGTCACATACCTGATTTGCTGTTGCCTTGTCTTCATCCGTAGACGATTGATATCCCATGAAAGCATCAACACCTTCATAATTGTCCTCATCATCAGATCTGCCTAGCCAGTAATCATTTTCAGCGAACATTGCCTCCCCAGCCTCCTTCTGTCTGGCCAGTGCAAGCTTAGCCTCATAATAGTGAGAGTTCTTCACTGTAGGTTGACGGCAGTCTTTAGCAAAGTGACCAAGTTTCCCGCAGTTGTAGCATTTCACAGGTTCATCTCGCTTCTTCCGGTCACCTTTCTCTGTCTTCTCCTTCTTCTCAGATCTATCTTGCTCTTCTACATTCTTCTTTCCTTCATACCGATCCTTATAGTCGTGACGCTTATTGGAGGAGGTGGAGTAGCGTTGACTATTGGAAGACGGATTCTTGTAGAACTTTTGTTGTTGAAAGGATTTAGTCAGAAGGGCAATAGCTTTCATTAAGTCTGATGCTTCATCATCATCATCATCACCATCTTTCTCGTCTTCAGGTTCTGACTCGGAGGAGCTTTGCTGTGGACCGCGTCTAGATTGACTGCTTGAAGATTTCCCTAGTTTGGAAGTCATGAGGGCAATCGGATCAGCAGTTGGTTTTGGCTCATTCTTCTTCTCTCCCAGAAGCTCATTCACTTCATCTTCGTCTTGGAGAAGTGTCTCATACAGTTCATTGATGCTGATGTTCTCTATCAAGTTGTTGTGCTTGACATGAGAAGCATACACTTTCCATTCAGGTAGCAAGTTGTTGAGGAACTTTAGTGCATTCTCGGTATTGGAACGAACAATTTTATTCTTGTTCAGTTCATTGAGGAGTAGATAAAAATGTTCATAGGTTTGGGTAAAGGATTCACCGTTGCGCTGCTTGAACCCATCGAACTTGGTTATCGCGCTATTTATCTTCAGCTGATTTCCTACAACGCTCCCTCGCATCATTTTGGCTACTTGGTCCCACATGCCCTTAGCCGTGTCTTTGTAACTGTCTATGGCAGTGTAGATAGAATTAGGAAGGGCTTGAATCAGATATCTCTTTGCATACTTTTCACCTTCAGTCATGCCTCTTTCAAATTCTGTCATCTCAGCAAGAGTCTTCTTCTCACATCGAGCTATTGCAGTTGCAGTTGCAGCTATGTCCTTCATTGGTTGGGCAATTGGGCCATGATCCAGAGCTCTCTTGATGTACTCATAGTTGTCCTTGGACTCTATGAAGATCATGAACCTATCTCGCCATTGGCTGTACTCGTTCGGATAGAGACACGGTGGCTTGGTGTCAGTGCCAATTGCGAGAGCATCACGAGAAGTAGACATCTTTGGTTGCAACGGAGTGATCGTCAGACGTGTAGATTGATTCAAACGGTAAACCTAACGCAAGGCACTAAAAGTGAAATCCTAACGCAGGGTCTACGAGTGATTTGACTAACCTGAACTTACTGGATAGGAATCCAAATAAGTTATCTGATCTGAAATTGTTCGGATCAGATTTGATGCAAATGGATCAATAACCAAAAACAGAAGTATCCGGATAAGATGAGGATACCGGATAATAGAATTGTCCGGATATCTGTAAGAGTCCGGATATCAGAAAGAATCCGGACAGAGTAAGCTTTTCGGATAACAGATACCACACACTTTCCGGATAACTGAGGTTACCGGATGTGAACTGATTTCGGATGTGAAGTTTCCGGGTACAATGGAGTTTCCGGATACTGTGGGGTTTCCGGATACTACGAAGTTTCTGGGTAAAATAGATTTCCGAATACTTTAAGTTATCCGGAACAATAATACCCGGATAGGTTTGAGATTAAGAGACTTACCCGGATGGATGACTTACCCGGAAGATTTGAGAGTCCGGTTGGCTGGAAGATCCCGGATGAAATTAACACAATTATCCGGGAACCTTGATTCTATCCGAAAAACGCGGATGAGTTGTCCGGACAAATCAGCTGTTTGCTCAATTCGATTGGATTTTCGATTATGGTTGCCCAAAATCAATCCTGGAAGATTAGAAACAATGCCAAACACAAAATAACACTAATCCAATCGATTTCAATGCAAAAAGAACACGTTTTAATGATAAAGATTCGATTTTTGATTAAGAACACTACCAAAAACTTTGAACTTATTTTGCAAAATTGACCAACCAAACGAACGAATTAGGATGTGAAAATTTGCCGAATTACTTATAATTATGATGCTAACACAACCCAACAAGCAAAATTGAACAATTTAAGCAGAATCACAGATTTGAAAAATCAAGAAAAGTCAGACGTGGAAAAGTCAAACTAACCAGAAATCAATGAATGAGACTTTGAATCGAATCCGTCTGTCTGCTCTGATACCAATTGTTATTACCAGATCCGTGCAACGAAATAAGAAATCGAAATAATAAACAGTATGCGTAATGATTTCAACTGGTCATCCCTGTCATTCACTTTCAGAGAGAATTTACAATAAAGTTCAGAAAGCTAAAAGGATGATTAGCTTGTTTTTCCAAGCTAATCAACATTAAATACAATGGGCCCGTGGTTAACAAGCCCACGGCCCGTTCACTAATAAGATCTATTTTAATCAAATACAGTTTAACCCTTGAACTTTAAATCAACATTAAAACCTGCTCTAACATTTCGTATTTTAGAATGTCTCTGAGGTTTTGAAAGCTCAGGGACACTTTTGAAAACATGAAGCACTGAATAGAAATATCAGTGTTGGTTTTAGAAATTTCAAAGTATCGATGTTAAGGAAGAGATATTCAGCGATGCAATTTGTCTTGAAATCTTGCATTTACATGCGATTGTCAGCGAGAGAAAAACATACCTTGATATCAGCGAATCAAGTTTATTTAGAGAGAAAATGATAGAATGGGTTATACAAGTTGGTTTTATTCTGTCGCTGATCAAAATGTGAACCGCTGAAGATTTTACTCTTCAAAGTTCAGCATTCCAAGCTCGCTGATGAGAAAGTTAATCTTTTCTCATCAAGAGGTTTGGTGAACAGATCAGCTAACTGATAGTCAGTTGGGATAAAATGAAGTTCTATATCACCATTCATCACATGATCTCTGATAAAATGATACCTGATTTCAATGTGTTTTGTCTTTGAGTGTAGCACTGGATTGTTGGCTATAGCGATGGCACTTGTCCTGTCGCAATAGATTGGAATTTTCGAGAGTTGAAGATCATAGTCTAGTAGTTGATTTCTCATCCACAAGACCTAAGAACAACAGCTTCCAGCAGCTACATACTCAGCTTCAGCAGTTGAGGTGGACACTGAATATTGCTTTTTACTTGTCCAACTCACCAGCTTTCCACCCAGGAGCTGACAGCCTCCTGAGGTGCTTTTCCTATCCAATTTGCAACCTGCAAAATCACTATCTGAATAGGCGATTAGATCAAACCCTGAGTCTTTGGGATACCAAAGACCTAGGTTCACAGTACCCTTAAGGTATCGAAAAATTTGCTTTACAACGATCATATGAGATTCCTTAGGTTCAGCTTGATATCGTGCACACAAACAGGTTGCGTACATAATATCGGGTCGGCTAGCTGTAAGATACAAGAGAGAGCCATCATCCCACGGTACATCGTGACATTAACAGGTATTCCATTTGAATCCTTGTTTAGTGTCAACGGTGGTGCCATAGGGGTTTTCATAGCTGAACTCTGAGTTAAATCGAATTTCTTCAGCATATCTTTAACATACTTTCCCTGATTAATGAAAGTTCCTTTTTCATTTTGCTTTATCTGAAGACCAAGGAAATATGTTAGCTCACCCATCATACTCATTTTATACTCTTTTTTCATTCTATCAGCGAAACGAGTACACAGTTCAGGGTTAGTAGAACCAAATATAATGTCATCAACATATATCTGAACAAGAATGATATGACCTTTCACTATTCTGAAAAATAGAGTTTTGTCGATTTTACCTCGCTCAAATTTTTCAATATGGAGATAAGTAGAGAGAGTGTCATACCAAGCACGGGGAGCTTGCTTTAAGCCATAAAGTGCCTTATCCAGTTTATAAACATAACCTGGACGCTTAGGATCTGAGAATCCTGGAGGTTGTTCCACATAAACTTCTTCATTTAGCTTTCCATTTAGAAACGCTGACTTAACATCCATCTGATATACTTTGAAGTCTTTGTGTACAACGTATGCTAAGAATAGACGAATAGATTATAGTCTTGCTACAGGAGCAAATGTTTCGTCGTAATCTATGCCTTCCTCTTGCCTGTATCCCTGAGCAACAAGACGAGCCTTGTTGCGGGTTACAGTTCAATGTTCGTCCAACTTGTTTCGATAGACCCATTTAGTGCCTATCACTGTTTTGTCAGTTGGTCTTCGAACAAGTTTCCAAACTTTGTTTTTTTCGAATTCAGTCAGCTCTTCTTGCATGGCGCTGACCCAGTTTGGATCTTTGAAGGCATCATCTATTTTCTTTGGTTCAATCAGAGAAATAAAGTTAACAAATAAACAAATACTACCTGCACTTCGTCGAGTCTGAACACCAGCGTTTGGATCACCAAGAGAGGAGTAGGTGCAGATGTCATTTCATTCACTTATTGCTAAGAAGTAGATGGAATGTCTGAGACATTTGGTTCAGAAGTAGGTATAGTGTTTAAAGGAACTGCTGAGACCCATGATGTTTCAGCTTCACTATTATGCATATTTGGGATGATAGTAGGACTATCATCTTCAACTGTATGAGTATGAGGAGTGGGAATATCTTCTGAATCACCAAGATGTGAAAACATCCATTGATTCGGTTCTTCAGTATCAGCAGACGGTTTAGAGTTCGATGAACGGGATTCGCCAAAAGTGACGTGAATAGTTTCTTCAATAGCTTGTCTTCTTCGATTGAAGACTCTGAAGGCTTTGGAGATTGAAGAATATCCAAGAAAGATTCCATCATCAGCCTTAGGATCAAACTTTCCAAGGGCATCTCTGTTGTTCAGTATGAAACACTGACATCCAAAGATGTGAAGAAAGCTAATTGAAGGCTTTCTCCCATGAAAAAGTTCGTATGCTGTCTTATTGAATCTTTTGACTATCAGCGACCTGTTTTGCGTAAAACAAGCAGTATTGACAGCTTCTGCCCAAAACTGAGTAGGTAGGTGAGAATCGTTGAGCATTGAACATGCAACTTCAATAATAGTTCTATTTCTTCTTTCAGTGACTCCGTTTTGTTGCGGTGTTCTCACTGAAGAAAAGTTGTGAGAAATACCTTTACTCTCAACGAAGGAATCAAGAGAACGGTCAAATTGTTCAGGGTTTCCATCTTCCGAACAAAGGTGATGAGTTCTTCAGGGGTGTCACTCTTAGAACGGAGAAACATAACCCATGTAAAGCGAGAGAATTCATCAACTATGACCAGCGTATATTTCTTTCCAGCGATGGATTGTTTGTTAACAGGGCCAAACAAATCCATATAGAGAAGTTGTAGAGGAGATGACACTGAGGAGACTTGCTTTGATTTAAAGCTTGCTTTGGTCTGCTTGCCTTTCTCACACGCTGAACATAAAGACTCTTTGGCGTATGAGTGCTGAGGTAGACCAGTGACTAACTCTTTTGAAGAAAGAGTGTTCAGTGTCTTGAAATTTACATGAGAGAGCCTCTCATGCCATAGCCAGTTGACATCAGATGAGGCTTTTGAAAAGAAACAGGAGTTCTCAGTGGCTGTTGAGTCCATGTTTATTACATAAACATTTTCCAAACGATAACCGCTGAGAGCTATCTTCTCCTTTTTGTCAGCGACAAAGCAGGATTCCTTAGTAAAGATTACTTTGTTATCCATGTCACAAAGTTGACGGATGCTTAGAAGATTATGCTTCAGCCATTCAACATATGCGACTCTTCTGAAGGTTGTTATACCATTAGATAGTACAACAAACCCTGGGTTATGTCCTTTTCCATTTCCACCGAAAGTCACAGAGGGACCCTTCTCTTCTTTGTATTCAGCGAGCAGGCTTTTCTTTCCAGTCATGTGTCTAGAGCATCCGCTATCGAGATACCAGATACCCTTCTTAACCTGCATTACAAAGGAAGATTAGTTTTTCTTGGGTACCTACTTAACCATGTGTACACGTTTGTCAGTGGAAGTAGTTGGAATGGAAGGTTCAGCAGTCTTTGTAGCATTTGAAGATTCAGCTTTGTCAGTCTTCACTTTGGTTAATTTCTTAACCTCAGCGGGCTTCTTTGCCTTGGGGGCAATGATCTTCACCTTAGCTATCTTTTCAGCTTGGGTGGCTGTGGGGCACTTACTAGCAATATGATTTGTAAGTCCACAGTGATAACATTTCCTATAACTAAAAATAGTTAGGACCATTTGAATGCTGAGATTTAGATTTTGAATTAGAAGGACCAACATCAAGTACTCCTTTGGTATTGGAAATAGGAGGAACTATCAGTTCTTCAGATTTCTTACCAGTTACATCCACTTTGATTCTGGGAGTAGATCGCTGAATATATCCACGCTGAACATATCCAGTGTTCTTGTTTCCTAAACCAGATGGATGAATCGCTGAAACTGTAGAAGCATTCAGCTTAGGTATACAGATACCCTTCTGAGGATTTTGGTTAAAAGCAATTCTTTTACCTTTATCTTTAGAGACAGAGGTAGGTTTTGGATAAACCATTTTCTCTTTACCTTTTGAAGAGGTAGAAATTTCCTCAGGGATAGGCGGTTTAGAAGAGGAACACTGAGAGGATGAAGTATCAGCGACTGAGGATACGAAAGTTTCGAATAAGAGCATGGAACGATCAGTAGTTGGTTCTAGAGTATCACCTTTGTAACCAAGACCACGTTTATCACTCAGGGGAATCTGAGATTTAATTATCTCAGTGATCTTTGTTGAGGAATTATATCATCCATCAACAGTAGCTTTTTTAGCTTTTAATGCAGCGATAGCTTCTTCGCGCTCGATTTTGACTAGCTGATTTAGGTGATCTTGATCTTTAAAGTCTTCTTCAATTTTAGAAAGATTTTCTATTTGAAGGTGACAGTTTTTAAGCTGTTCAGCGAGATCAAGGTTTTGATTTTCAACCACAGTTTTGCCATTCATGGCTTCATATAAACTTCTAGTCAAGAGATTGATCTTTCGAAGACTATCAGCTTCATCAATATTTGCAATATTGGTAAAGAAGGAAGGTGATACTTGAGTTGCAGAGGTTGAAGTAGAGGGAATGTCAGAATTGTCTTCCTCATCTTGAAGTTTGGCCATAAGACAGAGATTGGCTTCATCATCTTCAGAGTCAGATGTTTCTTCCTCATCAGAGTCACCCCAATCATAGTCAGCCATCAGGCCTTTGCCTTTCTTCTTGAAGGTTTTCAGCTTTGAATACCTTTCTTTCAGCTTGGCGTATTTGTCATCTCTATTCCTGGGAATAAAGTTTTTCTTGGGAAAAGATGAGGGTCTCGAAACTTTCTTTGACCTGCACTCGTTAGCGAAATGTCCTATCTTTTCACAGTTAAAACAAATAGCAGTAGCTTTATCAACAGGAGCTGATGATCTTGGCTTGTCAGTAATGGAAAGAGGTTTATTCTTTCTGAACATTTTCTTTTTGGCGAATCTTCTGAACTTTTTAGTGAGGAGAGCCAAAGATTCATCAAGATCTGAAGAGTCAGAATCTGATGACCTTTCAGAGTTACTCTCCAACTCAGTGATAGTGACCGAGGGTCGCTGAGTGGAAGGTTCCTCTGAGATTAAAGCAACATGGGTGCTTTTGGAATCTTTTACAAGATTTTTTTAAGATGACTTGATTGTTCATGATTCAGCATCGTGCCATTAAAGGTAGAAAGGGTCATTGATTTTAGATTCTTTGACAGCTTGAGACACATAAAATAATTGTCCCAGCTTTCAGGTAAACATTCTAAGAACTTTGTCAGCACTTCAAAGTTAGAATATTCCTTACCAACAGTTTTCAGATCTATTATTAAACAGTTAAAACATTGGTGTACTTCAGAGAGAGTTTCATTCTTACCACAAATGAAGCTTTCGTACTGTCTTACCAGGTTGATCTTTCGAGAGTCCTGGACTTCAGAAGTACCTTCATACTGAACACAGATTGTGTCCCACATAGCTTTTGAGGTTTCAGGTTCATGACGGAATGGTAGACTTCGTCAGGAAGAGCCATGGAAAGTATGGATCTGGCTTTGGTGTCGATAGCCACTTTCTTCTTATCTTCATCAGTCCACATATGAATTTCCTTAGGAATAAGCCTTTCTGGAATAGCAGGTCTATTCTCAGTGACTGGAACTACAGCATCAATTCTTACAGGAATATATGGGCCATTTTCAAGATAATAAGGCATAGTAGGGTCTACACCTTCTAAGAAGAGAATCATCCTATTTTTCCATAGATTAAAATTATCTCTGGAGAATCTAGGGGGTTTTGCAAGAGAACCGTTGTCAATATAGTTTGTGTTTGTGTTGGTAGTCATTTTAGGAAATAGCAAGGAAGAGAAATCTTAGTATAGATCAGATCTTGTTTATGAGATTAAACAAATCAGCTCTGATACCACTTGTTGGTCCCGAAGGGCTATACAAGTTTGTAGAAGGGGGGTGATAACGCCACTTTTTGGCGTTATTTTCAGTTCTTAAACCAATGAGATTGGCTTGTGTTCAATTAAAAAGGCGTGTATTTTACGGTTTATCTAGTGAATTATACAGGTTATCTAAGAGGCGGCAATCATCGAGAAAAGAAGCTAAAAAGAGCCCAAAAAGAGCCAAAACGAAGCCTAACGGAAACCCAAAAGTCAAGCCCAAGACCCACGACCGAACCAGGACCCGATCCGCAAACCAAACGTCGACCCACGCAGCCTCAGGGACACGCGCGACCTGCCACGCGACTTGCAAGTCGCGCAGCAAGTCGCGTAAGGCTCTGTTTCGCGTTTTTCAGCTATTAAATCCGAATTTTAGGTCATTATTCGGGATCGAACTTTCAGCAGACGAACGGGAGCAGTCTAGGGGCGATTTTCAGAGCCATGTGACACCTTTTGGAGGGACGTTAGAGAGCCGATCGAAGAGACATTCATCACGCAAAGTAGAGACGAGCACGAGAGAAGGGAGTTTATCATCTTATCGTTTACGATTTCATCTTTTACGCTTGATCATGTTTGCATACACTTTCAGTCTATTTTCTCTTGTGTTTGAATCCACCACCGACATGAACTAACCGGTTCGTGTTGGGGGTTGGAATGAATTCGGTTTATTAAGCATGTGAACAGATGATTTGTGACTTTTATCAGTTTTTCCTTAATTAATGAAGTGTGCAATTTTGTGTTTAATGCTTGTGTGAATTTGGCCAATTTGCATTTGATCTGTCTTAGTAGCTAATTTCTAGAGAATTAATTACTACTTAGACTTAGGAATTGCATGCCTAAGACGATAAATCGGTGATAGAGATATACCGAGTAAGTCTTAGTCCGTAATTGAACCATAGGTTGAAATCGAGAGATAAAATCTATTCGTTCATAATAAATCTGGTGCTTAATATATTTTGGAATCCGTAAGTTGAGATCGAGAGATTTAACTTGTCCTTTTCAGAATAAAACCTGTTGTTGCTCGGAAGAGAACAACGGTGGTTTTTAAAGATTGGTTTCATTAATGGGAAATTAACTGGTAATTGTCGTGAGTTAGTTGTTTGCATGTGAAAATCTGAGGATTTCCAACCCTCAACTTTTCTCTCTATCGAAGTTTTCCAAAGCTGTTTTACTGTCTCGTCTGTGTTTTCATTACTTTAGTTGCTAGTATTTAGTTTAAAACCAACCATCTCCCAATTCGACAGTTCAGTTAATAGCGATTATAGTAATTGTGATACTTAGTTCCTAGTTCCCCGTGATTCGATACTCGTACTTCTCTAAGTACTATTACTTGACTTCGACCCGTACACTTGCGGCAAGATTCTCGGGGTGTGAAAACCTCGTATCAAGTTTTTGGCGCCGTTGCCGGGGAACTAGTTGTAACTGATAGCGCTACCATCTATAAGAGCTATTAGATTGAGCATTTTTTTATTTGCTTTCTTTTCAGGTATCACTTGGTTTATGCCAAGGACGACCCGAGGGAAAGAGATTGAAGAATTCGATCCGGAGATTGAAAGAACCGCTCGTCGCCTACGCCAAGAGACCAAAGCTAAGCAACAGTTACAAATGGGTGACGAGAGACCACCGCGCAATAATCCTCCGCCTCCTCCCGGAAGAGTTCCGATGCGGTCATTTGCCGACCCGAATGTGGCAGCGGCCCGCATAGGCATCCAACCGCCCGCCACTGCAGCGAACTACTTCGAGATAAAGCCGAGCACCATCGTAATGGTGCAACAAAACCAATATGGAGGAGCACCGACCGAAGATCCTCATGCACACCTCCGTGCATTCGAGAGGATTTGCAGCACCTTCAAAATTAATGGGATGGAGGAGAACGCAATCAAACTAAGGTTATTCAGCTTTTCATTAAAGGGTCGAGCTGAAATTTGGATAGAAGGTTTACCGTCAGATCAGATCACTACATGGGCACAATTGAAAGCCGCATTTCTTCAAAAATTCTTTCCACTGGGAAGAACTGCTCAACTAATGGCCGAAATCACACATTTCGCGCAATGGGATCAAGAAACGCTATATGAGGCTTGGGAGCGCTACAAGGACATGATCAAGAAGTGTCCACATCATAGGTTGCAAGAATGGGTAATTATCCAGACCTTCTATAGTGGACTCCACCCGCAGTTCAAAAACGATATCACTGCCGCATCGGGTGGAGCACTGATGGACACGTCTTATGAAGAAGCATGCGAGCTGATCGAGAACCTGGCCGAGCACAGTTTTTCTACTCCAAGATCAGTCGTAAGAAGAGTCGCGAGTGTGCAAGAGACGGATGAGTTGAAAGAGATGAAGGCTCAACTAGCCTTTATCACAAATCATCTGAAGGGAAGTAATCCACAAGAACCCGATCAAGTCCAGTTTGTGCAAAACCGGAGCCAGCCGAGAAATGATTCCTTCTCCAATACATACAATGAGGGGTGGAAAAAGCACCCTAATATTTCATGGGCTCAACCTCAACAACAACCAGGTAATTTGTCTAACTCTTTTAATTCTTCTCATACTAACAATGTGTACCGTCCTCCAGGTTTTCACCAAAGGAATGAAGGACCATCGATGGAGAAGAAACCGGGGCTGGAAGATATGCTCATGAAGTTCATGACGAAAATGGACAACACGGTCGAGGGATTAGCAAGCACGATCAACATCGTCAAGGCGGCTACCAAGCAAAACACCGCCTCCATTAAGATCCTCGAAAGGCAAGTGGGGCAGATTTCCGAGGCTCTACAAAACCGACTTCCCGGAACCCTTCACAGTCAAACCGAAAGGACTAACCGGGAAACATGCAATGCCATTTATCTGAGAAGCGGCAAGGAGTTGAATAGAGAGCCGTCATCAAAGGAAGTCGAGCTTAAAGAAAAAGAGGTCGAGAAAGCGAATGAGTCTGAAGCTGAAGAAGAGGTGGTACCTGAAGAAAGCAAGAAGATTGACGAGACTAAACCCAAACAATCACCGGTCAAGCCGGTGACACCGAAAGTGCCCTACCCGAGCAGGCTTAAATCTCATAAGGATGATGTTCATTTTTCCAAGTTTCTAGATATATTTAAAAAGTTAACGATTAACATCCCTTTTGCAGATGCCTTGGCACAAATGCCCTCTTATGCGAAGTTCATGAAAGACATACTATCCAAGAAGAGGGCAATCGATCATCAGTCGACCATAGCACTTACTGAGGAGTGCAACACGATTATTCAGAATAAGCTTCCCCAGAAGCTTAAAGATCCAGGGAGTTTTTCAATCCCTATTCAAATTGGGGATTTTACTTTTAATAAAGTTTTATGTGATTTAGGGGCAAGTATTAACCTGATGCCCCTTTCTATATTCAGGAAACTCGGATTGGGTAAGGTGAGCCCGACTTACATGACGCTGAAGCTCGCAGATCGATCGATTGTGTACCCGTATGGAGTGGTGGAGGATGTGCTGATCAAGGTCGGAAAGTTCTACTTCCTGGTAGACTTTGTGGTGATATACATAGATGAGGATGAAGAGGTCCCGATGATCTTGGGACGATCGATCCTAGCCACCGGGAGAGCTTTGATTGATATGGAAGAGGGTGAGATCACGTTCAGAGTCGGTGGCGAGAGGGTGACTTTCAAGATGTTCGAGAAGACGAAAGGTCGGAGTGAAGAGGCATCCGGATCTGGTCATGGAAGGCCAATTGCGAGAGAATCCGCGAAGAACCGCAAGTGTGGGCGGTTTGAGTCAGCGGATACGGAGCCATGTTGAAAACCGCACAGTCATGCCACGACTTTAAATAAGGTGCTGGGTGGGAGGCAACCCACAAAGGTTTGTTTCCTTTTATTATTTTTAGTTTGAGTGTGTTTTTATTTCTGAAAAAACCATAAAAATCGAAA
Organism: Saussurea involucrata; assembly: GCA_033807775.1. Lineage (NCBI taxonomy): Eukaryota > Viridiplantae > Streptophyta > Magnoliopsida > Asterales > Asteraceae > Saussurea > Saussurea involucrata. The sequence continues at coordinate 69,837,011 of CM066317.1, forward strand.
AATTTAAAAATAAAAAATAGCTGGAACAGGGACATATGCGACTTGCCACGCGGTTTGCATACCGCGCAGCAAGCCGCGGGACCCTCTGTTTGTTTTATGAAAAAGTAGGTTACACGGTTTGCCACGCGACTTGCAAGTCACGGGCTAAACCGCGGGAGTCCCTTGTGCCCTGTTCGTTTTTCATGCAGTTTTTATTCCTTTCTTGCTTTGTGTGTTTCATTTCATGTTTTTTTCGTCGTATGTTTTGTGCTTTGATTTCCTTTGTTTTGCATGTTCTCCCTATCTCCTCCGATTGATGCTCAACCTTTCAAGAATCCTCCTTCATCCGGGCAAAACAGGTACGCTCTAAACTTTGCATAATAACGAGTGGTGTAAGATGTTTGTTCGTGTTAGTTAAACGAGATGCAACAAACCTAAGTTTCACTTAGGTTTGGGGTGCCTCATATTTCACATCTACACACTCAATTCTTTAGACCCTGTGCAAACCTCGGTTTTACCGAGGTTTGGGGTTGGCTTTTATTGGCAAACCTAGGCCACGACCTAGGTTTGGGGTGCCCATTTTAGAAATTTTGGGTTTTCTTTTGCTTGCTATGTAATGCCTTGCCCGTCCTTTTGATAACTGTAATAACTGCACAATGATTCGAGTCGCATCACCTACGACTTTACTTGCACATTGGGGACAATGTGTGGGTAAGGTTTGGGGTTGCCCAATCGGGCCCAAGTTATGCACGTAGATTTCCTGCACCTCTAAGTGTCTAGATCATTGTAGCTAAAATTTTTGTTTTGAATGATTGAGACCAACCATTGTGGGAAGAATCTTGTGATAGTGACGTGACCGTTAGGGAACGACCGGGAAAGGACATGACTAGGGACATTAGTGGAGACCACCCGATTGTGAGTTTTGAGCCTAAAAGACGTTTTTCATTTCGAGGGATTTATACACTTAATTCACATACACTTTTTCGAATTCCTTGTCGTGAATGTAGAAGATCTCGCTACATTATTGCATTGAGTAGCAAAGACGACCATCGGGATATTAGGTAAGGGTATAGTAGACCATATCGTGTGGACCTTAAGATATGATTCCAGGCATTTTTTGTTTTGTTTTAACCCGTATTAGCTATCGTTACCTTTTACCCTTCTGTGTGTATCCATAACCCCCTTTGCAGCCAAACACGCACCTTAATTCTTTCTAAACCCACCATTAAACCTTTAGCCAAAAGCCTTAGCCAACCCTTATCCGAAAGTGTGTCAATTAGAGGCGGTAATGAACTACAAGAGATAGAGCAGAAAAGAATAGAACAGGCCAGTCATAAAAATAAAACGGGTCAATGTAACCCAAGAAATAGAAAAGAGGACCAATGAAGTCCCAACTAAAAAAAAGTACAGTTTGTTAGTGTTGACAGCAGCTGAATAAGAGAGTCAAAGCGACTCCAATAGTGACAAAGAGGGCCAAATGATAGAGGTTGAAGTAGAAAAGTTCAGAACTGCCAATGATTGACACGCCAAGGATTTTTGATCCTCTTACCCTTCGTTTCATAGCCTTAACCTTAGCCCCATTACAACCGTTGCAAAGACCTGGATGATCTTTTGGAAGATGTGATTACGGTTTACGACTACCTTTATCGATATTCCCTGTGTTGCTACTTGATTCCTTCTGAGATCAACTTTTTGGACATTTGTGCGTCTTTCTAGAGAATTTTCATGTAATATTTTGCGTATTATTGTACAGAAATTCCTTACACATGACAACATGAGCGATAACCTAGGTTCGAGTGCAAAGAGAGTAACCCGTGAGGTAGGGTCGAGGCGAAATGTTTTTCCTAGTATGTTTGGACTTAGTCTAACCCTAATGTAATCGGAATGGTCACGAGTTCAACTCCCAATGGAAAGTCATAGATCGGACGAAATAAGAATGAGGTGAGAGTGAGATAGACATTCACGGGTATGGGAAATCACCGATGCATCACTTGGTACCGATTGGGAATTATGCAGTCATTATTATTTCACTGTGTGCTTTTATTCTATTTTTATCGCTAATTTGCTTGGGGACAAGCAACGCTCGGTTTGGGGTTGTTGATAACGCCACTTTTTGGCGTTATTTTCAGTTCTCAAACCTATGAGATTGGCTTGTGTTCAATTAAAAAGGCGTGTATTTTACTGTTTATCTAGTGAATTATACAGGTTATCTAAGAGGCGGCAATCATCGAGAAAAGAAGCTAAAAAGAGCCCAAAAAGAGCCCAAAAAGAGCCAAAACGAAGCCTAACGGAAGCCCAAAAGTCAAGCCCAAGACCCACGACCGAACCAGGACCCGATCCGCGAACCAAACGTCGACCCACGCAGCCTCAGGGATACGCGCGACCTGCCACGCGACTTGCAAGTCACGCAGCAAGTCGCGTAAGGCTCTGTTTCACGTTTTTCAGCTATTAAATCCGAATTTTAGGTCATTATTCGGGATCGAACTTTCGGCAGACGAACGGGAGCATTCTAGGGGCAATTTTCAGAGCCATGTGACACCTTTTGGTGGGACGTTAGAGAGCCGATCGAAGAGACATTCATCACGCAAAGTAGAGACGAGCACGAGAGAAGGGAGTTTATCATCTTATCGTTTACGATTTCATCTTTTACGCTTGATCATGTTTGCATACACTTTCAGTCTATTTTCTCTTGTGTTTGAATCCACCACCGACATGAACTAACCGGTTCGTGTTGGGGGTTGGAATGAATTTTGTTTATTAAGCATGTGAACGGATGATTTGTGACTTTTATCAGTTTTTCCTTAATTAATGAAGTGTGCAATTTTGTGTTTAATGCTTGTGTGAATTTGGCCAATTTGCATTTGATCTGTCTTAGTAGCTAATTTTGAGAGAATTAATTACTACTTAGACTTAGGAATTGCATGCCTAAGACGATAAATCGGTGATAGAGATGTACCGAGTAAGTCTTAGTCCGTAATTGAACCATAGGTTGAAATCGAGAGATAAAATCTATTCGTTCATAATAAATCTGGTGCTTAATATATTTTGGAATCCGTAAGTTGAGATCGAGAGATTTAACTTGTCCTTTTCAGAATAAAACCCGTTGTTGCTCGGAAGAGAACAACGGTGGTTTTTAAAGATTGGTTTCATTAATGGGAAATTAACTGGTAATTGTCGTGAGTTAGTTGTTTGCATGTGATAATCTGAGGATTTCCAACCCTCAACTTTTCTCTCTATCGAAGTTTTCCAAAGCTGTTTTACTGTCTCGTCTGTGTTTTCATTACTTTAGTTGCTAGTATTTAGTTTAAAACCAACCATCTCCCAATTCGACAGTTCAGTTAATAGCGATTATAGTAATTGTGATACTTAGTTCCTAGTTCACCGTGATTCGATACTCGTACTTCTCTAAGTACTATTACTTGACTTCGACCCGTACAATTGCGGCAAGATTCTCGGGGTGTGAAAACCTCGTATCAGGGGGGGGGGGGGGGTTGAATACAAACACACGTTTTTACTTTTCTAAATTGTTTATTGATAAATCATTAACAATTTACAGCTTGTTGCGGAACAAGATTAAGGATAAACCTAAATCTAAACAAGTTGGAACACTAAGTTTCTTGCACTAAGAAAGAGAAGGAAATTACTAATAATTACCTATCTCAAGAAAGACAACTTGACCAGAGTTAGCAAGTTACTTCAAAATGAAGTGAGGTCGTCTTCTTATATACTGCATGCATTTAATGCATGGCAGTTTACACTTTACACGTGGCAGCAGCTGATTGGTTGCATGTCATTGACTTTTGTAGACAACCTTAGTAGCCGCATGTTTGAACAGTGTAGTATCAGAGTGGTTGTACGATTTCAGACAATAAGGAGGTTTTCTTTTCTGACATATCGTACGGAGTCGTGCAAGGGTGGTTAAGACAAAAGTACTTTGTACGGAGGACTTCATGATCAGCTTTCGTTGATTCAGCGTTTTATCATTCTATATCAGCGAATGACAAAGTGCAGCGATAGCTAAAGTCAACTTGATACTTCACGTTGAGTGGACAAATCTGAGTCTTCGCTGATCCGCATCAGTTCATTAGGAGACTTGTCGCTGGTTCTTGAGCTTGATCTTCGACTTCAGCGTAGAACCTATGTTAACGTGAAACTTGTCTTCAGGGATCATAAGTAAACAACTAACTTATCAGCGATCACCATAAGGACTGAACAGGCTCAGAGCATTATGGTGAACAGTGTTCGCTGAATGTTTAATCTATAGAGCGAGAGTTCCTATCAGCGGTACTGTAAGGTCTTAGTACTTATCAGCGATAGTGAAACTCTGATACATATTGTTTACTTACAATTTTCACTAAGTATTTAAGAGAGGGTCATTATCAAATCACTGAGGGTTTGGATCAACAAGATGCTCTAAAAACGCTGACAACTAAGGTCACAAAGAAAGCCTCCAGTGTTGATTTGGAGAAAGTGGAAAGCAACATTGGTCAATTTGCTGCTACTATTGCTGAACATTCCACTACCAACACCACTCTCTCCACAAACTTCACCTCTCTGTCCAACGAAGTCACACCATTGAAGACAGAGGTTGGACCTCTTAAGGGAGAAGTGTCCTTCTTAAGGACAGATGTCAGCACTGCTACCAATCTCCTTCAGCAGATCCTCGACCGCCTGGATGCTGCTACTTGTGCCCCTTCGCACTTTACTCAGGTGGATCGAGAGGAACTACAAAGAATCACTCCTACTATATCTGTCCTGGAAGGCAGATTAGGTAGGATTGAACACTATTTTGGGATCTCTGGCCTCGAAGACATGGACCCAATGCACACTGATGTTGCCGCTAATGCTGAGACTGTAAATTCCTCCCCCAACCATCATGTGGAAGAGGGGGAGAAGACTGAAGACCTTCCCCATAATGTTGAGGGGGAGAAGAAAAATCATGAAGACCTTCCCCGTAACTCTGAGGGGGAGGGTATTGTTGCTAAAATTGCTGCTGCTACAACCGAGAAACCTCCCTCTATATCTGAGGGGGAGCAACTCGAAGAGCAACATGATGAAGCTGTTGCTGATGTTACTACACCTTACGCTGATGAGGTCGAGTCTGAAGAAGAAGCTGAAGACGATGAAGCAGTTGACATCTCTGATGATGAACCATCATCATCCCCTAAAAACAATGGCGATGATGACGATGATAATGACTTTTTCTTCGTCCAGCCTATCAAGAAGGCCCCATCTCTAAAAGGGGTCATGATAAATGAACCTTCAGGGGAGATGACAAAGACAAAACCTGCAGCAACAGAAGCTGATAAAGGCAAGAACAAAGGCCTCGCTGAAGAAGGCAATCTGTCAATCCTTTAGATAAAGCCAATTTGTCAGGTACAATATCTCTTGTTCCCTTACTCCGCATCCCTCCTCTATCCCTTCTCAATCTCAGTTCTCCTCTCCATAAAACCTCTATACACTTAAACCCCATTCTTTTCTCTATCTCTTTCTTCCCAAATGATCTTACTTAAACGATCGCTGTGTTTCAGCTAGTCCTCTCCTCTGTTTGAGGATCCAGCTAAAGTTCATATGGCTGCAACTTCATCAACAATAATCCTAGCTCCTATCGATGAAGAAAAAATCGCAGTCTTGGATTTAACCACTAAGACCGATGAACCCGAAGAACAACTGCTCTCTCACAACAAAAGACCTTCCTTAGCTCCTCAAACGCTATGTGAAGAAGACTTGAAGAAGAGAGAAGCTATGGTCAAACAGCTTGAAGATCGGAGAATCATCTTTCCTCGTGACAAAATCCATACTCCTAAATTCAGACTGTCAAGGAAAAAATACACTGATCGTCTCAAGGCTGAAAAATAACTCGCTGATTGAAGGAAAGCTGAAGAACAAGATAAGGCCTACGCCATGCAGCTTTTCCAACAATCAGTGAAGGACCCTGATCTGAAAAGAACTCCCATCGAAGTCCAACGTCAGTTTTGGGAAGACGCCCAGAAGATCGTTGAAGAAAAGACCAAGGTATCTGATTCTACCCTGGAATGGTGTAAAGAAAGATTGCACTATCGATCTCGGCCTTCCAGGATCAACAAGGTGAACATCAGGGGAAGAACGATCATAGACGTTCCTATCGTTGAAGTTGACATATTCAGAGAAGACGGTACCAAGCAGACCATCTATGCTGCTACAATCAAGAAGTACGGTCTCTCTGAATGGTTGGAGATGCGAATATCCATTCAGCGATCTCGCTCACAATATAAGAGCCATGTCGAAAAGATTATAAATTCTCAGATCGATTTGGTTTCTTCTGCTGTGTATATTCCTCCTCCTCCTCCTAATCCAGAAAAACAAAGAAGAGCCTCTGTAATGAAAAAGATAATACCTTCAGACTCAGGTCCTCCTATCTGGAACGAAACAGGTATTGGTTTCTCACGAGCTGAAGTACTTGGTCCTGAACCTGACCTCTCAGCACTTGACACCTCCCTGCCCCCTGGTGAACGCTTCATCCCTGGAAAAGTCATAAGCAAACCTTATGGTATCTTCTTTTCACGACTATGATGGACAAGAACGATTTCAACGCATCTCTGAGCTTCCCATCACTCCCATCGAACAGCTCAGGGATCTCATTTATTGGTGTGAATTCAGACGCGATCTTCAGGCACGATATCTCAAGCCCCCAATCTTTGCTGAAGCTAAGAACAAACGGGATCGTGGAGAAACTGTCCCTGACTGGATGATACCAACAACAAAGACCTTTGATGAACTTCTCATTAAGGAAGAACCTTATAGAAGATAGGATTGCCTTTTAATTCTTCTTTCTTTATCAACGTACATCTTTTGTACTTGTAAATTTATTAGATGTACTTGTAATTTTTCTAGTTCCCTCTGTAATCTTTACGAAGTTCAAAGAAAATTTTCAGCGAATGTACTTTACTCCATCAGTAGTTAAAAGATCCCAGAAAACAGTAAAAGGGACAAATATTTTATGAGTTCTTTTAATCCTTATGTTTTCATACTTAGCAATTTTCCTTTATTGCTATGTCATAAACAAATAGGGGGAGATTGTTGATCCAAACCCTCGGTGATTTGATAATTACTGTTTAAAACACTTAGTGAAAATTGTAAGTAAACAATATGTATTAGAGTTTCACTATCGCTGATAAGTACTGTCTCTACAGTACCGCTGATAGGAAACTCATGTTTTTTAGTTAGACATTCAGCGAAACTATTCATCCATAAAGCTCTGAGCCTGTTCAGTACTTTTGGTGATCGCTGATAAGTTTTAGTTGTTTACTTATGATCCATGAAGACAAGTTTCACGTCAACAAAGGTTCTACGCTGAAGTCGAAGATCAAGCCCAAGAACCAGCGACAAGTCTACTAATGAATTGATGCGGATATCAGCAAAGTCACAGATTTGTCCACTCAACGTGAAGTATCAAGTAGAAGACTTCAGCAATCGCTGAGCTTTATCACTCGCTGATAAAGTACTGTTCATCGAACGCTGATCATGAAGTTTCCTCTACAAGTAACTTTTGTCTTACCCCCTTGCACGTCTCTGTACGAAATGTCAGAACGGACATCCCTTCTGTCCAGAATCGTACAACCACTCAGCTGCTGCCACATGTAAAGTAATATTGCCATGCATTAAATACATGCAGTATATAAGAAGAACCCTTCTTCAGAAATGAAGTGCTCGGCCATCTTCTTCTTTCTCTCTTAGTGTTAGAATATTATTCGTAGTATTCTTATCTCCTTTCTGTCTTATTTCTAGTGCAAGAAACTTAGTGTTCTTAACGTGTTTAGATTAGGATTAGTCCTTAATCTTGTTCCGCAACAAGTTGTAAATTGTTTGATTATATCAATAAACAATTTAGAAAAGTAAAATCTGTGTGTTTGTATTCAACCCCCCCCCCCCCCCTTCTACAAACTTGTGTAACCCTCCAGGACCAACAAGATATTGTCGTCTACATAAATGGTAGTTCAGTTCAAAGACATCGAGTCTACTGACAACTAGGAGACCAAGTATGTTTCACAAGGGAAGGTTCAAAGGGTAACACCTACCTATCCTATGCAAGATTCGACTATTGTAAATTTCGTAGGAAAATTTTCGTATGCATAGATCGATCTCCATTCATGTGGGGGATTGTTGGAAATTTTAGTAAAAATTATGGTTTTTACTAAACTTTGGACACATTTAAATATATATATATATATATATATATATATATATATATGTAATTAACTCTTAGTGGGTTTATGTTCTCCTATATGAGAGCTTCGAAACGATATAAAATGCGTCCAAAACGGAGTATGTGTGAATGAGATATCGATAATCAAAGTTGAGTAATTGGATGAAATTAGCAAAACCAAGTTGAGTGTGGGAAGGTGTCCCACATAGGAAGAGAGAGTAAACTTTCTTTGGTTTATAACCAAAGAAGTGTGAGGAGTTGACAAGCTCCTTGATTGGTTTTACTCTAACTCCTACCCGCGCGCAGGGGGGGGTGCCGATTGACGATTTCGTAAGCTAAAATAGTCGAACTTGTGTGTGAGCATGACATGCGGACACGAATGCAGCTCCAAAATCTCGTGCACACACAACTCGGTTTTGCTAAAATTTCTTTTGACACAGTTTGAATTTTTTTGAAACTGAAACTGTATTTAATTAATTTTGGTTACAGTATTAATTCAGTTATTAAGATTTCGATTTCAGTAATCAATTTCTTGATTACGAGTTAAAGGTTTTCGGTTTCAAAGTTTATATAAATATGTGGTCTCGGTTTCATCCAAAACACGAAAATTCATAACCGAATTCTCACTCGATATTCTCTCTAAACTGCTCCATACGAAACAGTAGCATTCGAGTTATTTTTTCGGCGAACTTTTCAGGCAAGTGGTCATCTCCGGCAGTTCTAAAACTGCTTACGCTGTTGTACCCTGGGAACAGACGACAAATCTGTTTAAGGGAATCGTGTGTAACACGAGCCTCAGCGTTTCTCGTCTTTTATAGGAATTCGTTTCCTTTATTCTACTTCATCTTATTTCTATTCATTTTCGTGGTTTAATTTTTAATCGAGAGTATGATTAAAATAAATTAAAAAATACCAACAAAAGTCTTATGACTTGAACTCCATGACTTAGAATGTATAGTCGGCCCAGTCGCCCGATTACTTCTAAACTTATTCTTTTCTTACGACCAATATCGTGAGGAATAAAGGTTTCGACGACTTACAACACTAATCTTACAATTCAAATTATGTGGAACAAAGTCTCTACGACTTGAATATCGATCTGACGATTTATATCGCGGGAAATAAAATATCATGACTGTTACAGCTCGTACGTCATAATCAAGATGTAGATGATTCATTGTCTTGAATCATACAGGTATTCCAGAATCCATGTTCCGAAAACAGAAGTCTTATGAGTTAATATTTCTCGGCCCTAGTCGCCCGATTATCATGAAAACTACAAGTACTTTAGTCATACAACATTTCATACGCTCTATTGCTTCTTACAACGGAATTCGTTATCTTTTATTTTGTTCATTTGCAACAAAGTAAAATAACACGACGATATAACAAAAACTTACTTATATTCACACTGTCAAAAAGATTACAAGTAAAAGGGCACGACCGATTGTAGTCGCCCCCATAAAAAATAAAGCAAAGATAAAAGTCAAGGCAGAGGAGGGTCCTGCTCCATAGCGACCTCCTCGTCGCCAGTCGCGTCGACCTCAGCGTCCGTCGGGTCCTCTTCTTCGAGCTTGTCCTCCTGGTCGAGTTCTTCCTCGTCCCCGACTTGCTCTAAGAAAGTAGTGACCTCTTCTTCAGCTCCAGCCATAGGGTTTAACCCCCGTAAATGGCAACGCATGATCGCCGCTCGGACCCTTAGACGGGCCAGAGCTTCAAACGACTGGAGTCACTCCTCTAAGGATGCGTTCTCCCCCTCTTTCGTCTCAACGAGTGACTTAAGGTCCTCGACTTGTTTTTCACTCTCGGCCAAGGAGTCCTTAGTCGCTCCTAACTCCACCTCAGTCGCCGAGGACTTCTCGAGGGTATCCCTCAGATGGCGCTGAAGGTCCTCCTTCGCGTTCAGCGATGCCGCGTAAAAGTCCTGGACTTCGGCAAACTTCGCGGAAAGGCACTCGACCCTTTCCATCGCCAGCTTCTCCTGATCCCTTGCCACACGAGCTTCCTCCTGCGCCTTGTGCATTTTTTCTATGGCAACAGGGGTAACCCTACGGATTTTATTCATATGGGCATACAGACAAAGGGAAGTTTGGAACCCCTGGAGCGCACGAACACACAAACGTTAGAAAACCAATGACAAAAATACTTAAGACAGGCGGATCGTACATACCTTAAAGGTCAGCCCTGCGACGTGCGATCCCATGTTGTCGACCGTGACGTCCTCCAGTCGCTCCTTAAAGGACGACAGGAGGAATTTCTCCAGATCAGGGAAGATCTTATTGCTATCCATCTCTTCCCCGGCCATGAAGTCCGACGGCAGTGTAAAGTTCACTGTCATGACATCAGTGGACTCCCCGTCATCTTACCTTTTCCCTTGTCGGTCGACGAGGGAGAAGGACCGACCTCTTCAAATAAAGGAGGGGCCACGCTCACCGAAATCGCATCCATGACTCCCGGTGGTGGCTTCGTCTTCTCAGCAGTGGCGACCCTAGATGGGTCACCACCCTTCGACGATGGTTCCCTCCGGTGAACCGTCTTGGACTTCATTACCCCCGACGACGGGGGTGGGGGAACCTTTCGCTTCAACTTGGCCTTACGAGCCAAAGAAAGTTGAATCTTCTTCTTCTGCGTACCAGGGGTAGGAACATCGCCCGACCCACCTACAAAACCACGGATATACGATAAGGAGAAGGACGTGTAAGCAGAACATACGACATATCGAATAAAACGTAAGATTGTTACCTGTCGTATCTTCTTCCTCCTCTTCTCCCTCTGCTTCTTCTCTTACAGGGAACTCCGTCCATGTAAGTTCGACGACCTCGTCATCCGAACCTTCGTCTCTGAGACCACGTTGGACGAAGAAAGATCTATCTTCGGGTTTGTAATCCAGAATTTTTCGATCTTCGCCTCCATCTCCTTGGACACGCTAACGTCAAGGAACGTAAGGGCTGAAATGAAAACTTACGATCAGCTATAATACACGACCCAAAAATAATATACAACAAATGAAAGACTTACTGTTGGTGTTCCACCCGGCAGTAACCCATGTCGTGTCCTCCTGCAGAAGCTCAAGTGACTGCGTCTTGCCAAAGACATATCGAGCCTTCCACCCACGATCATTCACTTGGGTCTTCAACACCAAGACCTGAGCTTTCTTATACTTGGAGAACAAACTGTACCGGTGGTAGTTGTCCACCTTGACTACATGGGACGCCAGAAGGTCCTCCACCGTGAACGGACTCGTCCACTCGCCGGTGATCCTATCGATCACAAGGACTATTCTCCAGAATTAAGGCATCATTTGGGCAGGGGAAAGATGGAATTTATCCAGAAACTCCCTAACTAATGGGGAGAATGGCCACTTAAAACCCACCTTAAAAGGGTATTCGTACAAAACAAAGTGCCCATTCGGGCATTCCGACGGCCGAAACTGGTCCGGAGAATATAGTTGTACAGCATCAGGGACGCCTGATAACGTCCGAAAAGCCAATATACCCTATTGGCCAATGATGGTGCTAGCGGGTTCTATTGACATTGTGAAAGCAATAATAAGATTAGTAGAATTTCTCTCTCGATTTATAGCCAACACACGAAAAGGGCAACTAAATCTTTCGAAAATCTCTCCCTAAAAATATCACAAACATAAAAAAGGAAGTGATCTCAACGATCGCGATATTTATAGCAACATCGTGTCAGGTCGATGTTTGGGCAAAATTTCACAGGTCTCGACCACGACCAGAAAAGGTAAGACGCATGTCATGAGTTATACCTTGTATTAAGATAAGGTCCCGACGAAGACCCAAAGAACCTCCGCCATTCCTCATAAAAGTTAAGTCGAGAGTTCCTCACGACACTCGACCTCGACGTCGCCAGTTCCGTACGACCGTCGCATAAAACCGTACGACCTCGACCGACTAACGCGTTATACAACTGTTATATTTGTTTAAGTGTTTAATGCAGGACTCAAAGTCATTTATGGACAAACGGCTATAACCGACGAAATCAGTTATAAGCATCTAAACTCACATTGAAGACGACGACCGTTACAACAGTCATCAAAGATCTTGATGATTCGATTAAAGTCATCCAAAGACTATAAAATCCCAGCTCAATCATCAGTTCAAGACACCTGATCAACACCGAATAACACGGGGAGAGATAGAACAAGAGCATCGAACAACAGAAGCAAACGCAAACACTCGAAGAATATTCATTTGATGCAAAGAGATCATTCATAAAAGATCACTCTCGACGCAAGACTCTCGCTCACGACCAACAGTTTATACATAGTTTTCACACACGACGCACACTATTTTTACTTTCTAAACACATGTACTTTACATTTCGAAGTCTTTCCTTCATTTGTATTGTAAACTCTGTACGATCGACATCCGGAACACCAAGGACATCGCCCCTGATTAGCGACCATAGTGCAGCAATGACATCCACTGTCGTCCGCAGGTTTTTTCCTGGGTCATCAAATCCTTTGTCTCACTTACATTTTTGTCTTTGTCGCACGCCTTTGTTGAAAGATTCCTTTCTTTAGTTGTTAAAGTCCACATCGACCTTAAGTTGTCCCTTTGGTGCGATTTTTGGCATTAACAGTTTGGCGCCATCCGTGGGACCCCATCTAGAGAAAATAGTCGACAAACGTGCGTCTTGCTAACGGTTTCTTGGAGTTTTCTTTGTTCTCTGTTGCAGAAAAATGGCAGCCCCTGGAGATCAGCAACATGTCATTGCTCAGATGTACCAGGAGCTTGAAGTCGCCCGAAATCAAATTAACGCCATGGCGGAGCAAAGCCGTAGAGCAGCTGAAGAGATCGCACGGTTAAGGAATCCCTTTGGACCTCAGAGTGGTCCTAGGCCCTTTGTTCAGAATCTAGGCCAAGGATCGTTCGGTCAGAATGGTCCTCGACCATTCGCGCATAATCCAGGTCCAGGTTCAGGTCCGTTCGCTCAAAATCAGCATCCAGGTCCGACCATGCAAAACCAGCAGCCGGGACCTTTCAATCCAAATCCCCAGTTCGAGACGGTCCCTCCTCAGCATATAAGGCCACCACCCATGCAGAATGGATCGCATCCATTTCAGAATGGGTCGCAGCCATTTCAGAATGGGTCGCAGCCATTTCAGAATGGGTCTGTTAGATCTGAAGTTTTGTCAATAAACCAAGTGTTGAAGATCTGATAAGAGGACTCAGATGTTCTGAGTAGAGGAGTCAAAGATATGAGAGAAAGAGTCAGAAGATCTGAGAAGCTTTATCAGAAGAATGTTCAGAAGTTTTGAACTACCTGTTCAGAACTTATGACAAGATACTTTACTTAGTATTTTATAAACTAATTAGGACACGTGTTATGTTCTTATTAGTCTTTCTTATTTGTACTGCAGCTTTAAGATGTTTGTTGCAGTATAAATAGTAGTTAGCTCTATGTTGCTAACTGATTGATTTTTCCCGTATAACTTTGTATTCATTCTCTGTAATCTTTGAGATTCTCTCTCTCATAGATCTGTATTTCTGTTCATCATTGAATACAATTGGGCTTGATCATACAACTTCTCAATTACTGCTTTCTATATTGATTGTGAGATTAGATCATGTTCTTTCAATTGGTATCAGAGCCAATCAACAAACAAATTCTTTCAAGATTGTTATCGCGAAGATTAATTGATAAATTTCTTGATGATTTCTTGATTCATTCAATATTCGATTCCGCTGCTAGGGCTAATTCTTGAATTCTTGTCAATTCTTAAATTACCTGTTACATTTCGATCAAGAAACTCGAATTTGTCTTTCTGTTGAATTTTCTTATAATCATGTCTTCTAAAGAATATCTAGCCATGGGATCTGAAACCAAACCGCCTGTTCTTATACCAGAAGAGTATCAGCAATGGAAAATCCGAATGATCCAATTCCTAGACAACATTGATGAAAACCTTATGATTTATATTCAAGAAGGCCCAATTGAAGTGTACATCGATGTTGCTGCAACCCCTGCTACAGAGACAACTCCAGAAATTCCAGCGACCAGGGTGAAAAAGAGTTATTCCCAATACACAGCTGAACAGAAGAATAGGCATGCTATTGACAAAAGAGCAATTACTTTGATGACTTTGGCTGTCCCAAATGAGGTTCTTAACAGGATTGACAGTGGATCATCAGCTAAAGAAATGTGGGACGAACTGGAAAGGCAAATGTTAGGAACTGTGAGATCTATTCAGGCAAAGTTAAATCAAAGCATAAATGCTTATGAAAGGTTCAAAGCAAAAGAGTCAGAAAGTTTGACACAGACATACAGTAAATTTTGCACTATTCTAAATGACTTGAGAAGAAATGGACTGAAGAAAACAAAGTCAGAAATAAATTACAAATTTCTGAACAGTCTAAATTCAGAATGGTCATCATTTGCCATAAGTCTGCAAATGAACAAGGATATGTGTGAAGAAGACTTAAATGATCTATTTTGTATTCTTAATCAACATGAAGACTCTGTCAAGTTAGTTGTGGAAGAGAAGAAAAATGTTGCTGATCAGTTAGCGTTCTTATCAAAGTCCAAAGCAATCAAAGCACCCAAAAAGACTGCATATCTATCAGAGATACCTAATCTGGAAGAATCTGACAAGGAAGAAGGATCAGAAGATGATGAAGATATCAAGATAATGGCTGAGAAACTAGCTTTGTTGACAAATACTTTCAATAAAAGGTATGGGAAGGGTAGATTTCAAGGAAATTATAAGAGAGTTGGGAGTTCAGACTATAAGAAGAAAGAAGACAGAGAAGAAAATAAGTTTGAAAAGAGAGTAGAGAGAAGTGAAGAAAACAATGAAGAGAAGGATGAAAGAAAAGAAAAGAATCTGTGTTTCAAATGTGGAAAATCTGGCCACTATGCTAAGGATTGCAGAGTTAAAATTGTGAAAGACTATGAGTACTACACCAAGAAGGCTCAGCTTGCAAAGAAGAGAGATGATAAAATTGCTTTGTTGGCTGAATAGGAGAATTGGTTGTACTATACTTCTGATGAAGATGATCACATCAACTTTCCACAGATGCAGAGCTATATGGCAAAAATGAGGAATGAGGATGATTCTGATTTTGAAGATGCTGATTCTGAGTCATCTGCTGAGGTACATTCTTCACTTGAATTAGAGTTAATGACACAGATTGGTGAAATGAAAACTGAATTTGCTAATCTAAGAAAACAGATAAAAGGAGAAAGAAATTTGGTTAACAAATTCAGAATTGAAAAGGAAGTAATAAAAGAACAATATGAAGAATCTGAGGCTGAGAAACAGAAAGTTAAAGATGAAAATTCTGAATTGATGAAAAGGCTTTCTGAACTAAAAGCTGAGTTTTCAAAAATAAAGGATGAAAAAGGTGATTTACAAATAAAATTTGATATGTTATTTGAAGAAAGAAAGAATTTATACACTAAAATTAAAGAATTAGAAGATCTGAATTTGAAAAGGGGTCAGACTCAGCAAACACTAAATCTTTTATTAAACAACGTTAAAGATACAAGATTTTACAACCCAAAGAAGGGATTGGGATTGGAAGAAAATGTCACTTTAAAAAGAGCTCCAATTAACTTGTATGAAAAACTTCAAGTTTCTAAGCCAAAAATCCCAGAAATTGTTGAAGTTTTCATAAGACCTGCTAGTTCTATAACAAGTTCTGACAATTTGCAAAGACCAAACTCTAAAAAGTCAGATGAGAAAATTTCTGAGTTTAAAACAGAAAAGTCAGTTGGTTCAGAAGAAAAGGTTAAGAAAGAAGTTTCTAAACCAACAGATGAAAAGCCAAGATACAATGATACTAAATTCAAGTATGATTCCTTAAATGTCAGCTACAAAAATAAACAACCAAGTTTTTCATATCATGACATTGAGAGCATATTTGACACAAGTAAAAATTCTGAAACAGTCAATCAGAAGTCTGAAACTTCTAGTCAGGATTCTGAACTTTGTAGTCAGAATTCTGAGTCTAAAGATCAGACATCTGAGTCTGTAAATCAGAACTCTGACTCAGGTAGTCAGAAGTCTGATTCAACTGGATTTTCTGAAACAAAATCAGATGAATTTTTGCAACTTGAAAAGAGATTTAATCTTGTGAGTCAAGAACTTGAGGACTTAAGGAAAGCTTATGATGAACTTGAAAATGATTTCTGTGAGGTGGATATTAAACTTGAAGAAGCTTTGAAAGAAAAGAATATTTTTATTCAGAAAATAACAGAGCTTGAAAAACTGAAGACTGAGTATGATCTTTTTAAAATTAATGCTTCAAGAGAAAATGATAAATTCTTTAATGAATCAAGTACATATGAAAAAGGTGAATCATCTAATTCTTCTAACAAAAAGAACTTGAATTTTTCAGAAAAAGAAGAAAGCAAAAGGAAAGATGATCTTGCAAAGTTGAATGATCTGAAAAGGGAACTTGAGAAGCTTAGAATGAAATCTACTTCTGAACTCAAAGCTAGAAATTCTTGTAATAAGGGCAATTGTACTCTGAACAGTATAAATAAAAATGAAATGATCTATGTTTCAGATTTATTGTCACTTGCAAAGAAAAATCTTGTTTGTGTTAGATGTAAAAATGATTCATTCCAATATTCTCATAAATGTCAAGTCAAAATAACTTCTGTTTCATACATAAGAAAAGATATTCAGAAAGTTTCTGTTTCTCAAAATACAGAAAAGAAGAAAATTTCTGTTCCTCACACTCAGAAGAAAGAAAAGATAAAAGAAAAGAAAGTTGAAAATATAGCAAAACCAAAAGTTACAACTCTCAAAAAGAATTTGAACAAGCTTGTAAGCAGAAAATGTTCTGACTTCATAAAAGTTCAAGGAAAGTGGTGTTTGAAGAAAGATTTTGAGTGGAGAGTAAAAGGTACTAATGATAAAACCAATGACAAAGCTAACAAAGATGGACCCATTCCAAAATGGGTACCTAAACCTAACTGATCCTTTTGCAGGGCTGTTATGTGTGGTTTTTAGATTCAGGAGCTTCAAGACACATGACAGGTCAGAAGTCTTTTCTATCAAACTTCACAGAAAAGGCTGGAGGAGCAGTAAACTTTGGAAATAACAGCAAAGGACAAGTCAAAGGTTATGGGGATTTAACTAAAGGGAATCTGACTATCCATAAGGTTTTCTATGTTGAAGGATTACAGCATAATCTTTTCAGCATAAGTCAGTTTTTAGACAGTCTTTGTCAAATTAAGTTTCAAATAACAGGTTGCATGATTTTAACTGAAAATGATGTTAAAGTCTTCTGGGCCAAAAGACATATGGACTTATTTGTAGTTAATTTTTCAAAATTGAAAACATTAAATACAGTTTGTCTTTTATCAAAATCAACTGCAAATGAATGCTGGCTTTGGCACAGAAGATGTTCTCATCTGAATTTCAAAGATCTTAATAATCTTGTTGCAAAACATTTGGTTAAAGGCTTACCAAAGCTTAAATTTGAAAAAGAATCATTATGCTCAGCTTGTGAAATGGGCAAGATGAAAAAGAGTTCTCACAAATTAAAAATGGACTCATCTTGCAAAGCACCATTAGAAATGATTCATACTGATCTTTGTGGTCCAATTTCAGTTCAATCTATGGGAGGAAATAAATATATGCTTGTGATTGTTGATGAATTATCCAGATACACATGGGTTGAGTTCCTAAGAGCTAAGTCAGAAGCTGCTACTACATTGATAAATTTTATCAAAAGGATTCAAGTTCTCTTACAACTTCAAGTTCAGAAAATCAGAAGTGATAATAGAACAGAGTTCAGAAATGAGACTCTTCAGAATTTTTTAGAAAGTTCTGGGATTTCTCACAATTTTTCTGCTGTCAGAACTCCTCAACAAAATGGTGTTGTTGAAAGGAAGAATAGAACTCTAGTTGAAGCTGCGAGAACAATGCTGGCTTATGCAAATCTTCCTACTTTCCTATGGGCTGAAGCAATTGCAACTGCTTGTTTTACACAAAATAGAACTTTAATCAATAAGAGATTAAATAAGACTGCTTATGAACTGATAAATAAAAGAAAACCATTAATCAAATTCTTTCATGTTTTTGGTTGCAGGTGCTATGTTCTCAGAGACAGAGAAAATCTTGCCAAATTCGATAAAAAGGCAGATGAAGGATACTTTGTGGGTTATTCTTTAACTTCCAAAGCATTCAGAATCTACAATAGAAGAACCAAGAGGATGATGGAGAGCATAAATGTAACTTTTGATGAAGCCAGAATGCGGACTTCTGAACAAGACAGTTCAGAACTCATGCTGAACAAGACAAAAATGACTTCTGATACAAATTCTAATCCTATTTGTTCAGAACTCAATTTACTATTTAAGGATGCTTTTAGTGAACTAATTTCTGATTCTTATGCAGAATATGAAAACCCAAAGATGGTCAAAGAGATGAAAAATAAGACTCCAGAAATAGTTCAATCAACTGTAATTTCTGACAAAGGTCCATCAGAGGAATGTCCAAATCTAATACATACAAGTGGTGAAAATTCTGAACCTTGTAATCAGAATTCTGATTCTTGTACTCAGAACTCTGAACAAGTCACTCTGAATTCTGACTTCATTAATCAGAACCCAAACTTGGATATGACTTCTATTCATACATCATAAAAAGGGGACAGTTCAGAATTACAAGCAATCATTGATGAGAATGATGCAAACAACAATTATTCAGAGATTGATGTACTTCCTAGTGCAAATAAATGGACTAAAAATCATCCTATTCATCAAGTAATAGGTGATCCTTCAGAAGGAGTAAAAACCAGATCAGCTACAGCAAATGAAGCAATGTTTGCTGGTTTCTTGAGTGTAATTGAACCAAAGAAAGCTAATGAAGCCTTAGAGGATCCAGACTGGATTTCAGCAATGCAAGAGGAATTGCTTCAATTTGAAAGAAATAAAGTCTGGAGACTCATCCCAAAGCCTGAAGGTAAATCTATTATTGGAACTAAATGGGTGTTCAGAAACAAAAAGGATGAATCAGGTGTTGTCATCAGAAACAAGGCAAGATTGGTTGCTAAGGGATACTGTCAACAAGAGGGAATTGATTATGATGAGACATTTGCACCAGTGGCAAGAATAGAGGCAATCCGAATATTTTTAGCCTATGCTGCACATAAAAACTTCAAGGTGTATCAAATGGATGTCAAATCAGCCTTTCTAAATGGCAAACTTAATGAAGAGGTGTATGTCCATCAACCTGAAGGTTTTGTTGATCCAGAATTCCCTGATCATGTTTATATTTTAGACAAAGCTTTATATGGTCTAAAACAAGCACCACGAGCCTGGTATGACACTCTTACTAAACACCTGTTAGGTTCAGGATTCAAGAAAGGTAAGATTGACACAACTTTGTTTTTAAAGAAACAGGGTAATGATTTGATTCTGATTCAGATTTATGTTGATGACATAATATTTGGTTCTACCAGTCCAGAATTATGTGATAATTTTTCAAAAATCATGTCATCTGAATTTGAAATGAGCATGATGGGTGAACTGAATTTTTTCCTTGGTCTTCAAGTCAAACAATTACCAAAAGGTATTTTTATAAATCAAGGAAAATATGTCAGAGATATTCTGAAAAAGTTCAAAATGTCTGATTGTGCTTCTATGAGAACACCTATGGCAACTAACATAAAGTTAGATGCTGATCTCAAAGGTGTTTCAGCAGATATCAAACTTTATAGAGGCATGATTGGATCATTACTTTATTTGACTGCAAGTAGACCAGATATCATGTTTTCTACCTGTTTTTGTGCTAGATTTCAATCTAACCCGAAAGAATCACATATGTTGGCTGTCAAAAGGATTTTAAGATATCTCAAAGGAACACCTGATCTAGGTTTATGGTATCCAAAAGAAACTGATTCAAATTGACTGCTTTCACTGATGCTGATCATGCAGGAAGTAAGTTGGACAGAAAGAGTACATCTGGTGCTTGTCACTTTTTGGGAGATAAAATAGTGAGTTGGGCATCAAAGAAGCAGAACTGTGTATCCACTTCAACTGCTGAAGCAGAGTATGTTGCTGCTGCTGCTTCATGCTCTCAAACATTGTGGATGAGAACACAACTCATGGACTATGGATATCAGCTTAACAAGATTCCCATCTATTGTGACTCAGAAAGTGCAATTGCTATTACTCAGAACCCTGTTCAACATTCGAAGACTAAGCATATATATGTGAGATATCATTTTATAAAGGACTATGTGGAAAAAGGAACTATAGAGATGCACTTTGTGCATACAAAGTATCAATTGGCTGACTTGTTCACAAAGCCTCTTGATCTCAAAAGGTTTTCTTTTCTCATATGTAAAATAGGAATGCTTAATCTGCCTAATTGAAAATATTTTTTTCTTAAAAATGCTAAATTTTTCTAAGTAAACTTGTCTGAGTAGTGTATTCAGAACTTCTGAGTCTTGAGTTCAGAACTTCTGAATCTTGAGTTCAGAACTTCTGAGTCTTGAGATCAGAACCTCTGAATCTTAAGGTCAGAGATTCTGAGTCAATACTTCAGCAATCTAACTTTCAAAAATTTATTTTTGAGAAATACAAATAACTTCAACTGTATGGATTATGCTTCTTCTATTATCTTTTTATCTCATCTTTATGTATCATTAATAGTCAAATGCATGCTCAAGTCAAGGGGGAGCATCAAAATTCTTTTGGAAATCATTTTGTGATGCTTAAAAGATTTGTTTTCATTTCTTATCGCTAATCATTCTAAGAACAAGCTTTTAATGATAATTTTTTTTTTGTTATTCAAACTATATCTGAATTAAAAACTTTTCATATTCAGATATAAGATTTTAAATGATCCTTTTTACATCATCATAATATGAACAGAGTTTTGATGATAAAAAGTGCTTCTATCTGTTCAAACCTCTTCTGAATAATCAAAATGTTTTATATTGGTCAGAAGTTGATTTTAAAAGACATTTTGGTTACAAGGCAAAATTCTTCTGAGTCATGGAATCAGAACATCTGTGCGTGTTATTCAGATCTTTGACTTGAGTCAAAATTCTATCCACTAACACGTGTCAGCTTCATATTTGTTTGACAATGCCACGTATTTCATTTAAATCCTTTGTGGTATTTCACATGTGTTGACTCCGTTATAACATTGATTTCGCTTTTCCGTTAAACCTTTCAACTTCGCGGATTTTAAATAGGTCTTAAAATCCCTATTTCAAATTTCTTTCAAATTCCAGAGCGAAACGTGAGATACGAATCAAATCCAGAGTTCTTTGAATCTGTTTTTCTTCTTAAATCATGTCTGAAATACGAAGAAGTGGTCCAATTTCTCTACATTCTACAAAATCGATAATGGACTCATCCGATTCGGAAAATGATGAAGTACAAAATAGAGTTGCAGAGGAAGGGGCAATAAGAAATGATGAAGAAGATGAACAAATGGATGAATCTGAAGGAAATGCGGATGAGGTAAACGTTAATATTGAACATGAACAGAGTGCTGTAGGTTCTATTATGTCAGATAGATCTATTCTAGTGGAAAGAGTTGTTCCTGAGAGTGAATGGTTGAAATTATCTGAAAATAACTGTGTTATATTGTTTGAGGAAAGTCGTTTTAAGCCTGAACACAGAATTATCATGGAGTTATTCAAACATCATCCGTACAGAAAATGGTTTACAAGAAGTAAAAATGTGTCTGTTCAGTACATACAACAATGGTGGAAATATCTTAGGTTAGAAGATAATAAGTTTGTGTCTGAAATTGGAGGAGTGACATTTGTCTTATCTATCTCTGCACTAAGAGAAATGCTGAATCTACCAGAGAAAGATGATGTACAAAGAAGAACAGATTTTGAGGATTTACCCTTAACAGAGGAATTAATAGCAGAGTTTATGAAGTTGGGATACAATGAAGGATTGAGGACTCTCAGTTTGTTCAGAAGAAACAAATTACCACCTATTTGGGCTTGCTTCTTTCATGTGGTAAATAAATGTTTGTCAGGGAAAAATAGTTCTGCTGATCAAGGTTCTAAACAAATTCTTCAGATATTTCAAGGTTTAGTGAAGAATAGGCATTATGACTATACTTTAATACTTTGGGAAGATATGAAGAATACATTTGAGAAGAATCAGAAAGCAATTCAGAAGAAAACAAAGGATGCTCCACTGACATACATTCCCTACATAAGGTACTGGCAAATTGTTATTTGGTATGCCATGTAGGAAAACAGAACAATCTCAAGAAGAACAAATGAAGAGCATGGTCCTACATTTTATTTGGGTAAGATGACCTCAGTAACAAGACTTGAAAACTATCCTAATCATAAACTATTGCCAAAATCACTTAGGAGCTATATTCCAAGGGAGAGTGAGATTTTAAAAGCTTATTGCACCTCTATGGGAATTGAATTACCTCAAATCCCTACCCAAGAGGACCAACCTGAGAAGAGAGGTGAGGGGTCTAGTCGAATTAGAGAGGGGGAGGATGTTCAGATGGGTGAACATTCTGAGAGACTTGAGGGGGAAAATTCTGAGAGCTTGGTTAGATTTGGTGAGGAAAAACAGAATGAGAGTGATGAGGATGAGAGATTGTCAACAGAGGTTCAAACAGAAAGAGATGCCTCTGAACCAGCTAATCTTGACCAGGTAACCACAAATGCTATTGGTTCTCATCTCTTGGTGTCCAATATTGAAACAAACACCATGGACCTAGTGGTGGATCTTGAACAACCCATCCATACCCACTCAGAAGCATTTCAACATGCTACTGTTTCACACAAATCCGGGGAACCATCCCAAACTCATTTGGAGGGAGGTGATAAATCCCAATTTATTTTTCAACACATTGAGTCTGAATACCACAGTCCTATTCATATTGAGCCTGAAATTCTTTTTGACACTTGCACAAATCAGGAATTTCGTATTCCTGAAACAACATTCATAGACATACCTAATGTTGGGTGTCGAGGATTGGATGGAAGTCCTGGTGAGGTGAACATTACAAAAGCCTCATTCAAACGTGCATCTGTTGTACAAGATGACTGTGTGTTATCTACAGGCCATGATCTCTCTGGGCACATGAAAACTAGACCATCTGTTGGTTCAGGTTCACTGTTAGAAACTTCTGAATTTGAAAAGATTCAGAAACAAAACAAGGAAATGGGGGAAAAAGTAGAAAATTTGGAGAAGAGGGTGGAGGATTTGAATGATGAAGTATCAGATTTGAAAGTTGTGTTGGAGAAAAAGTTGATTTCTGTTGAAACCAAGGTAGATGATGTAAAGAAATCCTTGGATTCTCACAAAAAGGAGATCGTGGATATAATGTCTGGTTTTCAAAAAGATATGTTAAAACAGATGCAAGGTATTCAGGAATCTATATTGAAAGCACTGAGTGTATCTTTGGCTTCTACTTCAAAGCCTCTTGATCCTGTTCCTATTGCAGAAGCTGAACCTGAAGTTGCTTTTAATCAGAACTTGAAAAGGAAGTTTGATGATAATGATCCTCATGATCATCAAAAGGGGGAGAAAAGACAAAGGTTAAGTTCTGATGATGATATTGGCATAGAAGATTTTGAGATAACAGACATGCACTTAGCCAATACAAAAAGTTCAGAAGATCAGACACAGGAAAATTTAAAGGAGATGGTTCAGATAGTACAGCTTGATAGTTCAGATACAGAAGAAATGGAGTTGGGAAGTGTTGATAGTAATGAATCAGATAAAACAGAGGAATTGAACTTGGATACTGAGATGGAAGGAAACTCAGATGAAACTGTAGCTATTGAGGAATCTGATTTGAGAATAGAAGAAATAGTGGAAAGTACAGTGGTAAACAGGTGTACAGATATTGTGGTTTATAACAGAGAAAGGACAATGGAGTCTGAATCAGAAGAAAGGAGGTTGAATGAAGAATTGATCAGAAGAATGCATAATGAAGTAGTCAGAGCTTTGAGTGTTCAGAAAATTCATAAAGGGATAAAAGTGATAAGACCCATTGATCTAATGGGAGAAGAAGACAGAACTGTGGATTATACTCAGGATTTTAAAGATGATTTTAGGTTTAACTTTTGTGATGAGTTAAATACAGAAGAAGAGTATGTGAGAGTGAAAGACTTCTTTATGCCTTCTGAATATGTATTCAGAAAACCAATTGAGATTCCAAAGATTAAATTGCAAAGACTAGAAGAACCTGTGTGTGATTTCATTCTAGAGTTAAGTGATGTGCCATTAGCCAGACAATTTCATGATAATATTTTTCCTGAGGAAATATATGATAATCTCTACTACACAGAAGGAGAGTATGAGCTTTTGGAAAGTAACATTGATGGTTTTATGGATGACAGAGCTCAGATGGTCTACTCAGAAGCTTCTAACATGTTCAGAGTTCCTGACTCAAAACTGCATATTCAGAAAAGAATCGAGAAAGTTCTGATGTTTCAACAAGATGAATTCAATGGTTTAATGTTTGTTAGAATGGAAGTACTGAAAGAAAGAAATACAAAGGTTTCCATGTCTACATTTGATTTTCACAGATTGACTCTTGATGATCAGATCTTTCTAGTCAAGTTCTTTGCTAGCACTGAAGAAGCCTTGATAGAAATTGAATGCAGAAGACTTCTGGGTATTTATGTCATAAATATATACTTGTATGACTTCCAGTTGGCTATTGAAGAAAGAAAAGAAAAGTGTAATCTGAGTTCTCCCACAAAGAAAACAGAAGTTGATTTGCATGTGAAAGGATTTGTGAATGAAGGAATGGAGACAGAAGGGTTCACATATATGGTTCACGAAAGACTTGAATTGTTCAGATTAAAAGAGTTGGTGAAGTACAGTGATGCAACTCTGAATTGGTTGTTGATTAGAATGGAAGTAAGTATGGACGCTGAAAAAGAGAGTTTAAAGAAGAGATGCATAAACTGTGTGAAGAGGAGGTTGGATCTTAGAAGAAAAATCAGAAACAGTAGTGAATGGTTGCTATCTGAGGTGAATCCCAAAAAGATTCTACATAATGATTTTGTGTTCCCTGCTGAGTATGAAGTGAATGGAATTTTGTCAGATGAAGCTGAAGAAATGCAGAACACAATATCTCAGAATGTGCAGATAACTAGTTTTGATCAAGCTGAACAGTCTGAACCAAAAGAAGATGAAATATCCATTGATCTAAATGGATACTTTCTTGAATTTGATTTACCTGAGTTCTTCAAACCAAAAGAGGTACAATTCTTGGATGTGTATTATGATAGACCTAAGGAGACTCAGATCTGGTTGGCTGAAAAATTAAGATGTCTTGGCAAAACAAAGCAAGCTGTTTACTCAAATTTTTTAATCACTGGAATCAGAGAGTTGAGGGTTAAGAAATTCAGAAAGATGGAGTACTTATCTTTTGAAGTTCTGAGAGAAGATGGCAAGGTTTATTACTTTACTGATGCAGATTTTGAGAAACTATCAGTAGTTGACTTCTACAGATTACACAGTTTTCTATGCTTCAAAGAGTCAAGCAAAGACAGAAATGAAAGGAAGGCCAGAAGTGTGGTAATTGAGGCCATGTTCTACATCTTAAGGTGGCACTGCTATACAGATTTTCAAATAGCTTTGTACCTACAAAAGTCATGTGTTTATCTGGCAAATCCCAACACAGATCATGAACAGAAAAGGAATTTAAAGACTGGAAGTGTTCACAAATATCCAGAGTTGGGAGTATTTTTGAAAAACAAAAGTGGAAAGATCTTCTTCAGAGCAAAGGAAACCGCAAAATACTGTTCTGGAACTTTAAGAATCATAAAGCACAATTTGGAGAAAAAGATGCTGAAAGTGAAGGAAGCAAACATGATTCAAGAAGTAATTAATCAGCAAGTTGAGATTATTCAAGAAATCATTGACAAAATTGATAAAAGGCTTAATCTGAGAAATGTGCTACTTCAGAAGATTGTTCCTGCTCTGAAAGAACTGGATGATGCAAAGTTTAAGTTTATTTGACAAAAAGGGGGAGATTGTTAGATCTGAAGTTTTGTCAATAAACCAAGTGTTGAAGATCTGATAAGAGGACTCAGATGTTCTGAGTAGAGGAGTCAGAGATATGAGAGAAAGAGTCAGAAGATCTGAGAAGCTTTATCAGAAGAATGTTCAGAAGTTCTGAACTACCTGTTCAGAACTTATGACAAGATACTTTACTTAGTATTTTATAAACTAATTAGGACACGTGTTATGTTCTTATTAGTCTTTCTTATTTGTACTGTAGCTTTAAGATGTTTGTTGCAGTATAAATAGTAGTTAGCTCTATGTTGCTAACTGATTGATTTTTCCCGTATAACTTTGTATTCATTCTCTGTAATCTTTGAGATTCTCTCTCTCATAGATCTGTATTTCTGTTCATCATTGAATACAATTGGGCTTGATCATACAACTTCTCAATTACTGCTTTCTATATTGATTGTGAGATTAGATCCTGTTCTTTCAGGGTCGCAACCATTTCAGAACGGGTCGCAACCGTATTTTGTTCCTTTCAACGGAAATGCCAATGGCTCGTCGCATGTCAATGGCACCAGCTCAGGAATCAATCCGCAAGCAGGGGCAAATCTCAACCCCAATGACCCCGTCGCCCAGCGATTGAAAATGCTAGAAGATCAGAACGAGCGCGTCCTATCTTTGCTCGCCAAGCTGCCTGGGGTAGCCGTGCCCGTCGACGTCGAGCCCCGATCAGGATTTCAGGTGTCACCATTCATCGATGAGATCGCAACTGTCGAGGTCCTGAAGAAGTACAATGTCCCCGCTTTCACGCCCAAGTACTCGGGAGTGACCGATCCGACAGAGCACGCCGCACAGTATAAGAAGCTCATGTGGATGATCTCAATCCCACACATGTATCAGGAAGTCTGTATGTGCAAAAGCTTCGGTGCAACTCTCACTGGTCCTGCTCTCCAATGGCTGATCAAATCTCAAGCCCAAGTCCATCGGGTCGTTCGCTGAATTAGTCAATCAATTCTCCCAGCAATTCGCCAGCAGTCGCAAGATGGAGAAGCAGACCAGTGACTTGTATTACGTCGTGCAGAAGACCAATGAGTCTATCCACAGTTATTTCAATCGATTCAATGCAGAGATGATTAGCATTCGCAATTGTGACATCAAGACCGCGATCGAAGCCTATAAGCGTGGTCTGGACGACAGTTCAGGTTTGTACACTGACCTGACTAAGTATCCTCCGGAGAATTTCGAAGACGTTCGAGCTCGAACCTTAGCATACATGAGAGTAGAGGACGACGCTGCCTTTCGTCGCAAGCATACCGACGACAAGAGGTCGTTAGGCGTAAAGAAGCCAGAGTTCAAGACGAAAGCGATTTCCAAAATGGAGCCCGTCCGCCAGATCTCGAACGTCCGATTCAAGACAAAAGCAGAGGCTAAGACCGCGACAAAATTTCCTCAATACCCTAAGATATCTTCTTACGGATTCAAAGGGTCCACTAAAGATTTGGTCGAAGCTCTGAAGACCGCCCAGGCGACTATTCGATGGCCAACAAAGTCCGGTCAGGACGACGTTAAGAAAGATAAATATAAGTGGTGCGACTTTCACGTCGACCTTGGTCACGCGACAGATGATTGCATAGCTCTCAAAAAGGAGCTGGCGTATCACGTCCCAAAGGGAAATCTCAAAGATATCATTGATGCCCCAGCTAACGATGTTCAACCGTCAACCCCCGAGCATGCAAAGGTCGTCAATTGCATCACTGGTTGTTCAGACGTGTGTGGTCTGACGTATTCTGCAGCCAAACGTCACGCCAGTCAGACACCAAACGATCGGCCTATTTCGCGTTCATAAAGGCCTAAAAGAGATTTGGAATTGGAAGCCATGAAAATCATATTCGACCAAGACGACCTCGGCGACTCGTACTAGAAACACCACAACGGGTTGATCATTCAAATCATGGTTGGTAATTGTTTAACTCGACGAGTCTTGGTCAATGGGGGTAGTTCAGCGAACGTCATCTTCCTTGACACCATCAAAGCCATGGAAATCGATCGCCCGGAAATCACCCGACGTTCGACAACTTTGGTAGGTTCCAATGGAGAAGCGACGGGTAGTGTTGGAGATATCGTTCTGCCTGTCTATGCCGGAGGAGTCAACAAGCAAACCAAGTTTAGCGTCATCGACTGTGCGTCGGCCTATAACATCATTCTAGGTCGACCATGGATCCATGAAATGAAAGTCGTTCCCTCGACATATCATCAGACCCTGAAGTTCCCTACGTCGTGGGGCATCCAAGAAATCAAGAGTGAGCCAAAAATCGCTCGTGACTGCTATAAATCAACTCTAAAACCGCGAAAATAAACCGCTTAGCAGATGCGGCACGACAGGTTCGTCCTTCTATCCTTAGAAACATACTTATGCCTTGTCTACAGGAATAAAATGACCATATGGCCCTGTCGCGCGAAAACACAGTCAATGCACACCTAGATGGCATTTCCCAAGATCTCTGTGTCGATCCGTCATTTAAAACCTATCCTCTCCTAGAAAGAATAGGATATTAAATGACAGGGGGCAAATGCTTCGTTAATTAAAGAGGAATCTAAGAATGTATGTTTCCTAATTTCTTTTTCTTCTTTCATACGATTTTTTCATGACGACGATTACTGACTTAAGCATCGGAGGGTCGTTGGTTAGCCAACGACCAACCTCTAACATTGTTTATTCCACAGAATCGCACGACAATAATCAAACGACTCTAGTTTCGCCAGGTCGCACGACATAAACGACCAAGTCTATGACTTGATCATCCTTTACAGGAACACACGATTTAAATTCATCGCACGAATCAGTCGTACGATTGCAAAGTCTAAACGATCTCATGATCTAAGTCTCTTAACTTAGAAAAATTTTATACTCTGAATGTATGCTTCAGTCGCATGTTCTTAAGTTTATATACATGATTTAAAAGTCTTATGGCTTACGTTCCAGTTATTGTGTTACAATGAATGCCTTAGTCGCATGATTTCCAGATTCAATTTCATAATTGATATGGTATTTGTTTACCAAATATATAAAACGCAAGTTCAAACAAAAGTTCAAAGTTTCATTTACAAACTGTCGATTACATTCAAAAGAACCCGACTACCAACGGTCGAACGACAAAACAAAGAAAGTGAATTTTTTAAACTGTGGGAGGAACGTCAGTCGCATCCTTGCCCGAAGTCCCGTCCTGAGGGCCCCTGTCTGCCGCCTCCTTCACGTGATTTGCAACCTCTAGTTCTTGCAAGGCGTCGAAAAGCTGAATGGCCAATTCGTCGGCGCGTGCCAAGGCCGGCTTCTCCCTGTCCAGAGCTAACCTCTCCCTTTCCAGCGCCGCATCTTCTCTTTTGAAGAGCAGACGCCACCAGATCTTCGACTCTCGACATCTCGACATGCAATGCCAAAGACGACTGAAGCATCTGAAAACACACGAAAATACATTAGACAATGAACAATGGATTACGACAACGAAAAACGACAGCGACGAAACAAGTCATGAAAGATTGACGCTTACTGTGAACGCCAGATCGGCAGCCTGAGATCCCATTTCTCTGGCAGGAACTCCGTGAAAGCGCTCCCTGAAAGATGGGAGCAAATATTTCCCTAGATGAGGAAACAACGCCGTCCCGTCTAGGATACCATCCGCCATAAATCCAGACGGCAACGTAAAGTTGACCGTCATGACTTCGGCCGACGACCCCTCGCCCCTGTCGGCAGACGTTGGGGTCGACACCTTGGACACCGGTTTCGTCACCGTCGCCGGAAGCGCAGAACTTGCCGGTGTCGCGTCCATCGCGCCAGGACGGCTGAATGACGCCCTCGCCTTCTTAGGCGTAACAATTCTCGACGAATCGTTAGCCCTCAAAGATGGTTCCCTCAGGACGGTCTTCCTGGTTTTCTTTGGAATTCTCGACCCAGCTGTCGAGACATTCTCTCTTTCGCCTCGAAGGGAAAGCATAATCTGCATCCCTCTCTTCCTAGATACCGACGTTTTAACAGACAGTACCGCTGAAGAGACGTACAAAGCGTCAGATAGGCAAAATAAACAAGAAAAATAAAGACTACGATACGCTTACCAGTCGCTTCTTCCTGCTCATCCTCCCCTTCCTCATCTTCTTCTTCAGAGTCTCCCTCGTCCACCGCCTCGTCCTCGTCCTCGGCCGCCGGTTGTCGCGCGACGAAAGACCGATCATCGATACTATGATCCAGGAACCTCTTGATCTTGGCTTGGGAACCTGCGTTCGGCTTCAAGGCGTCGAACTGAATCTCTGAAGACGACAAAAGGCGGAGAGTAAGTAAAAAGCAGAAAAACCAAACAATGACATATGTTATAATCAAAGAACGTACCTCCCATGTTCCAATCAGGATGAATCCAGTTGCTGTTGATACCAAGCGACGCGATACGTACAAATACGTACCGAGACCTCCACCCACGATCATTTACAACGGTTTTTAAAACTAGGGTACGGTCACCCTTGTACTTGGAATACGGGATATAGCGCCAATTCTTGTCTCTTTTAACTTTATAAGCCAACCAGAAATCATTCAGGGTCACAGGTGACTCCCACTTTGCAGATAATCACTCGATAACCAAAAACACTCGCCAGAGTTGGGGCATCAACTACCCTGGTGACAAACAAAAGTATCGCATGAAATTTTTGGATAAAGTCGAATACGGCCATTCAAATCCTATTTTGAATGGGTATTCATATATTACGAAGTATCCTTCAGGACAACTCCCAAGATGTGTACTCCTTGGGCAAATCAGCTCTATCCCCACAGGGATCTTCGCTAGACGCCTAAAGGTATTTAAATCCTCTTGACTCACGATAGAACTCTCTGGTTCGGACGACATTGTTTACCAAAGAAAAAAGAAAGAGCAATGAAAACGAAGGAGGGAAGATGACGCTTTATACCTCGAGCAAACCCCACTGAGTCAAAGATTCTCAAAGATTTGGGTAAATTCTGGACGAGGAAAGGTAAGAAATCGACGCGGAATCTTTTCCCAAACAAATACTTCAAATGCATAACAAGGAAATGATCTGTCAAGGTCCTTATTTATCGAGACAGATCGAGTCCCTTGATGATCGCCACGCGTCCCCATCCTTTCGCATACCCACATAGATCAACGACACCTGGCAAACGACAGCTGGTAAGCACAATCGTACGTCAGTATGACGTCACGACCTTGTTTTCTCTTCGACTTCTCGTTCGGTTAGAATTAAACCAATTCAGTTCCGAAACGACCAAGGTATTTTTAACGCAAAACCCTGAACACCCGACGAGCAAAATTTAAAATTCGAATTTGCCATCCTACTTTCAAATTTTGGGGGAAAACTGTTTGGGCAAAATTTCACAAGTCTCGACCACGACCAGAAAAGGTAAGACGCATGTCATGAGTTATACCTTGTATAAAGATAAGGTCCCGACGAAGACCCAAAGAATCTCCGCCATCCCTCCTAAAAGGTAAGTCGAGAGTTCCTCACGACACTCGACCTCGACGTCGCCCGTTCCGTACGACCGTCGCATAAAACCGTACGACCTCGACCGACTAACGCGTTATACAACTGTTATATTTGTTTAAGTGTTTAATGCAGGAGTCAGATAAACGGCTATAACCGACGAAATCAGTTATGAGCATCTAAACTCACATTGAAGACGACGACCGTTACAGCAGTTATCAAAGATCTTGATGATTCAATTAAAGTCATCCGAAGACTATAAAATCCCAGCTCAATCATCAGTTCAAGACACCTGATCAACACCGAATAAAACACAGAGAGAGAGAACAAGAGCATCGAACAACAGAAGCAAACGCAAACACTCGAAGAATATTCATTCGAAGCAAAGAGATCATTCATAAAAGATCACTCTCGATGCAAGACTCTCGCTCATGACCAACAGTTTATACATAGTTTTCACACACGACGCACACTATTTTTACATTCTAAACACATGTACTTTACATTTCGAAGTCTTTCCTTCATTTGTATTGTAAACTCTGTACGATCGACATCCGGAACACCAAGGACATCACCCCTGATTGGCGACCATAGTGCAGCGACGACATCCACTGTCGTCCGCAGGTTTTTTCCTGCATCATCAAATCCTTTGTCTCACTTACATTTTTGTCTTTGTCGTACGCCTTTGTCGAAAGATTCCTTTCTTTAGTTGTTAAAGTCCACATCGACCTTAAGTTGTCCCTTTGGTGCGATTTTTGGCATTAACAGTCGACCCTCTGGATGGTCGACACCTGTCCATTGCCTTTTCGCATGCATCATGCCGATGGGCGACACCTGTCCTCTAAACGGCTCTACGCCTCTGACACGTCGCCATGACGTCATGATCTCTTCATCTCCTCTGATCTGAATCGAACCAAGACAGTTGGAATTCAACCAAACCCTCTCCCCATGCGACACGTGTCAAACGACTTCGTCTAATTTAAAATTCGAATTTCACGCCTAAATTCAAATTTCGGGGGCAAACTGTTTGGGTAAAAAATCACACCTCAAGACCGACGATAGAAAGCTCAAATAACATTTACATAAGACCACTCTTGTATTAAGGTAAGGTCTTGCAGGTTATTTACTGACGAGCGCTTGGTCGTACATTTTTCTGATGGTCGTATGTTCCGTACGACCGACGTCCAAGACTTAAGACGGTCGTACGATTACACTAACCGTTAACAGTCAAACACCCATTTCTTTTGTTCATTAATGTAGGTCCACGGGCATTCATAGTACAACGGCCGGTAACGGACGACCTATTAAATGGCATTAAATACCCGACAGCGGTTACGAAACGAGCCATCAAGACATTTTTTACCAACAGAAGCTATATAAAGGTCTGCTCTACAACCGAAAAAGACATCTATTCCCAAGCTATTACACATCGCGAAAGAAAAATTAATCTACGAAGCATTCGAACAAATATTGCTAAAGAAACCTTCGCACGACAGCAGTCCGAACCGCACGACAACAGTTTATTTCGCACGATTTACACACGACGCAGGATTTACATACGATTAAGTTCATTTTTTCTCATATTGTAATCTGTTGTACACAGAACAATTGTTACCAAAGGACTTTTGCCCCTGTTTGGCGATCATAGTGCACTATCGACTTTCATAAGTCGATCGTGGTTTTTCCCCTCGTTTGGGTTTTTCGCGTCACCAATTCCCTCGTGTTATTAATTTTTATTGTGATTGTGTTGATTGGTTCTGAGATCCATTTATTTAGTTGGTAAAGTCCACATCAACCTTAAGTTGTCCTTTTGGGTGATTTTTGGCATTAACAACTTTGTAGCAGTATATGCCTTTATTTGTCATGAAAGCAGTCTTCTCTTGGTCTTCGCTGTGCATCAGTATCTGATTGTATCAAGAATAAGCATCCATGAATGTCAGGAGTTCATGTCCTGCGGTTGCGTCGACCATAGCATCGGTGTGGGGTAGTGGGAATAGATCTTTAGGGCAGGCTTTATTAAGGTCTGTGAAATCGATGCATACTCGCCACTTCCCGTTTTTCTTTTGAATGACCACGACGTTGGCCAACCAGTCGGGTATTTCACTTCTCTGATCTTCCCAGTCATAAGCAAGTTGTCGACCTCATCATTGATCACCTTGTTCCATTCAGGAGCGAATTTATGACGTTTTTGCTTTATTGGTTTGAACGATGGGTCGACATTCAGCTTGTAGGATATGACATCGGGGTCTATGCCGACCATGTCTTCGTGCGTCCAAGTGAAACAATCAGCATGTTCCTGCAAAAAGGAGATTAGCTGACTCTTTATGACGGGCTCTAACGATGCCCCCACAAAGACAATTTGATCAGGCTTGTCCTGGTCCAAGATTACTTCTACTAGGTGATAATCATCTGAGGATTCAGGAACATCCTGGACCTGTAATTGCTAGATGTCTCTTTTCTGAGGTTTTAATGTCGCCTTGTAGCAATCACGTGCGGTCTTCTGTTCACTTCTGATTTCTTATACTCCCCACGGCGTCAGGAATTTGATCGTCTGGTGATAGGTCGAGGGGACCGCCTTCATGTCGTGGATCCACGGTCGACCAAGTATAACGTTGTAAGCTGACGAATGGTCATTAACGTTAAATTTTGTCTTCTTGTTGACCCTGGGAGGATGATTTCTCCTAAACTGTTGGTAGAATGTCCATTAAATCCTATCAGATTCGTCGATCGATGAGTGATCTCTGACTTATCGATTGTTTATGCCAAAAATCACCCAAAAGGACAACTTAAGGTTGATGTGGACTTTAACAACTAAAGAAAGAGATCCCGATGCCAATCAACACACTCGCGAATAAAAATAAATAACACAAGAGAATTGGTGATGCGGAAAACCCCAAAACGAGGGAAAAAACCGCGGTCGACTTGTGGAAGTCGACGGTGCACTATAGTCGCCAAACATGGGAGAAAGTACTTTTGTAACAGGTGTTTTGTGTACAACAGATTACAATATTTGAGAAAATGAACTTAATCGTATGTAAAAGTTGTGCGTCATGTGTAAATCGTATGAAATAAACTGCTGTCGTGCGGTTCGAACTGCTGTCGTGCGGAAGTCGCGTTAGCGATATTTGCTCGAATGTTTCGTAGATTACTGTTTGGTTCACGATGTGTAATAGCGTAGTAACAGATGTGTTTTCCGGTTGTAGAGCAGGCCTTTATATAGCTTCCGTTGGTGATAAATGTGTCTTGATGGCTTGTTTCGTAACCGGTGTCGGGTCTTTAATGCTATTAATAGCTCATCCATTACTGGCCGTTGTACCATGAATGCTCGTGGACCTGCATTAATGAACAAAAGAAACGGGTGTTGACTGTTAACGGTTAGTGTAATCGTACGACCATCTTGAGTCTTGGACGTCAGTCGTATGAAACATATGACCATCAGAAAAATGTACGACCAAACACTCGTCTGTAAATAACTTGCAAGACCTTATCATAATACAAGAGTGGTCTTATGTAAATGTTTTTTCGAGTTTTCTACCGTCGGTCGTGAGGTGTGATTTTTTACCCAAACAGTTTGCCCCCAAAATTTGAATTTATGCGTGAAATTTGAATTTTAAATCCGACGAAGTGGTTTGACACGTGTCAGATGGGGAGAGAATCTGGTCGAATCTCAATCGTCTTGGTTCGATTCGGATCAGAGGAGACGAAGGGGCCGTGACATCATGACGACGTGTCAGAGGTGTGGAGCCGTTAGAGGACAGGTGTCGCCCATCGGCATGATACATTCGAAAAGGTGGTGGACAGCTGTCGACCATCCACCGGGTCGAGCTGACACGATGTTGCTATAAATATCACGATTCTAGAGATCACTTCCTTTTTTACGTTCATGATATTTTTAGAGAGATTTTCGAAAGATTTTTCGTGTGTAAGCTATAAATCGAGAGAAGAATCCGTTTAATCTGTTCACCAATTTCACAATGTCTATAGAGCCTGCAAGCACCATCGCCGGTCAGGAGGGTTTATCGGCGTTTCGGACGTTATCAGGCGTCCTTGATGTTGTGCAGTTGTACTCGCCGGATCAGTTTCGGCCGTCTGAATGTCCGAATGGGCACTTCATTTTATACGAATACCCCTTTAAGGTAGGTTTTAAGTGGCCATTCTCCCCATTAGTTAGGGAGTTTTTGGGCATGTTTTCTCTTTCTCCTGCTCAAATGATGCCCCAGTTCTGGTGAATCGTACGTGTGATCGATAGGATCACCAGCGAGTGGACGAACCCATTCGCGGGGGAGGACCTCCTGGCCTCCCACATGGTTAAGGTGGACAACTACCACCGATATAGCCTGTTCTCCAAGTATAGGGGAGCTCAGGTCCTGGTATTGAATACCCAGGTGAAAGACCGTGGGTGGAAGGCCCGATATGTCTTCGGCAAGGTGCAGTCGTTGGATCACTTGGAGGAGGACACGACATGGGTTGCTGTTGGGTGGAACGTCAACAGTAAGTCGTTCTTCTCCCTTGTCGTGTATTGTTATTTTTGAAGCGTACGTCTTAGCTAGTCGGGTGTTCCTGTTTCAGCTATCACGTTCCCCAATGCTAGGCATTTCCAAGGAGACACTGGCGAAGATCGAGAAATTCCGGATGTATAACCCGGACGATAGATCCTTTTCCGTCTAGCGTAGTCTTAGCGATGAAGGTTCGGACGACGAGGTCCAAATACTTGGAGAGACGGATACTTTTGCCAAAGAAGAGGCAGAGGAAGAAGAGACCGCAGGTAATGTCCTTACATCTTATTTGTCGTACATTCTCTTGGTACGTCTCTGTTTGGGTAAAATTTCACCAGTCTCGACCACGACCAAGATAGGGAAGACATTTATTACACTTTTTCGTAATAGGGTAAAATCATAGTACTTTATCCCTTGACCAAAGTTGAAATCGAGTTATACACCTCACGACACTCGACCATGGCGTCGTCTAGTTCACACGACCGTCGTATGGAACCTCGCGACCTCGACTTACTAACATACGATATTTTTGTTATATTTTTGCTGTTTAAATGCAGGAATCAATGTCATTAATGATCAACGGACGTAACCGACGAAGACAATGATGAGCATTAAAACCAATAGCCATTACGACCGTTATCAACAGTTTTTATGGAGTTATTCAAAGCACTCGAAGGCTATAAATACAAAGGCAATCATCATTTCGCAGATCATCTGAAACCCTAAATCAACTTAATTCTGAAAAACACTCGAAGCAAAGAATTCCCTCTCAAAAGATCGCTCACGACGCACGACTTACATGCATGGCGCATAGTCTATACACACGATTCACTTGTTTTCCACGCATGATACACTTGTTACTTTACATTTAAAGTTTTTCTTTCATTTGTATTGTTATCTCTGTACTCCTGACACCCGAAACATAAGGACATCGCCCGTGTTTGGCGACCATAGTGCAGCGACGACCCCCAAAGTCGTCCGTGGGTTTTTTCCTCGTTGAGGTTTTTCCCACGTCACCAAAATCCTTGTCTCATTTACATTTTCTGTCTTTGTCGAAAGATTCCTATACTTTAGTGGTTAAGCTCCACAATCAACCTTAAGTTATCCTTCTGGACGATTTTTGGCATTAACAGTTTGGCGCCCACCGTGGGGCCCCATCTAGAGAAAATCTTCGACAAACTTGCGTCTTACAAACATTTTCTTGGAGTTTCCTTTCTTTTCTTTTTCAAGAAAATGGCAGGTAACGGAAACCAAGAGCAGATCATTGCCCAGATGCATGGGGAGATCGAGAATGCGCAAGATGCTCCTGAAACAGTCGACGACTATCGTCTGGAGGAAGTCGTCCTGGATCAAAGCAAGCCTGGCCAGAAAGTCATTATAAGTTCATCCCTCTATCCCTGCCTTAGAGATAAACTTATATCTTTTTTGCAGGAGCATTGTGATTGTTTTGCCTGGTCACTCGAAGACATGATCGGCATAGACCCCGACGTCCTTTCTCATAAGCTCAATGTCGACCCATCATTTAAACCCATCAAGAAAAAGCGCCGCAAATTTGCTCCTGAAAGGAACAAGGTAATAAATGACGATGTCGATAATCTCTTTAAAACAAGGAAAATTCGAGAAGTAAAGTACCCTGATTGGCTCGCTAATGTCATGGTCGTAGCAAAGAAAAATGGAAAATGGAGGGTCTATATCGATTTTACAGATCTCATCAAAGCTTGTCCAAAAGATCCTTTTCCATTACCACATATCGATGCCATGGTCGACGCGACAGCAGGACATGAACTATTAACGTTCATGGACGCTTATTCCGGATACAATCAGATCCTGATGCACGTCGAGGACCAGGAGAAAACTGCATTCATGGCGGATCGAGGTATATACTGTTATAAGGTTATGCCTTTTGGACTAATAAATGCAGGTTCTACCTACCAGCACCTGGTGAATAAGATGTTCAAAGACCATTTTGGCGACACGATGGAAGTTTATTTCGACGACATGCCCGTCAAGTCGAAGCAAGCAGTCGACCACGTCGATCATTTGAGGCAGTCGTTCGACATCCTTCAGAAGTATAGCATGAAGATCAACCCAACGAAGTGTTCCATTGGTGTCAGTGCCAGGAAATTCCTGGGCTACATGGTCACTCGACGAGGGATCGAAGCCAACCCCGACCAGATCCAAGCTATCATCGAGATCAAATCTCCGAGAAACCTCAAATAAGTCCAAAGGCTCATTGGTCGGGTGGCTGCTCTGAACAGGTTTATCTCTCGATCCTCAGATAGATGTCATTTATTCTATAACATCCTCTGGAAAAATAAAGGCTTCGACTGGACTGACGATCATGAGCAAGCACTATAAAAATTAAAGGAATATATGGCGTCGCCTCCCTTGCTGTTAAAACCTTGCGACCATGAGGTCTTGCAGCTATATTTGGCTGTTAGTCCTAATGCAGTAAGCGTCGTCCTGACGCGAGAGGATGAAAAGCAGAAACTGTTGATCTATTATGTAAGTAAATCCCTCTTGGATGCCGAAACCAGGTATTCCTCAATGGAAAAACTACTTATGTCGCTTGTTACAGCCACAAAGAAATTGCGGCATTATTTCAAATCGCATCCTATTACCGTCGTGACTAACTTCCCTCTTAAGTCTGTCTTGAGGAAACCTGAGTTGACAGGTCGATTGGCGAAATGGAGCATATATCGCAGTAGTTACGACATCGATTTCAAACCCAGGACAACAGTCAAGTTGCAAGCATTGGCAGATTTCATCGCCGACTTCAGTCCTGAGTTGGAAAAAGAAGCAGAGCTCGAAGTGTATATTGTGGCGACTCACGACGACGTACCCTGGACTTTGCATGTCGACGGATCGTCCAATGTTAGAGGTTCAGGACTAGGCGTCGTCTTAAAGTCGCCACTGGGGGGAAAGATGGTGTACTCCGTTCGATGCGATTTCAAAACCACCAACAACGAAGCTGAGTACGAAGCCCTGATCGTGGGAATGAATATGGCCCACGACTCGGGGGCAACCGCGCTACATGTCAAAAGCGATTCTCTTCTGGTCATGAACCAGATGAGTGGAGAATTTGCGGCCAAAGATTCAAAGATGACAGCGTACCTAAAGGTAGCAAAAGAAAAATCAGAGAAATTAAAATCGTTTTCTATTGAACAGATTCCAAGGATCAGAATACTCAAGCCGACACTCTAGCAAACCTTGGATCTGCTGTGGTCGAGCCAATATTCGACAGTATTCCTATGATTCATCTGGCGACGTCGTCCATCGAAAATGATGATGTCATCCCGATCTAAGGCCAAGAAGATGATTGCTCGTGCGACATCCGAAATTTTCTTATGCACGACCAACTCCCAGAAGACAAGATGGAAGCTAGGAAAATCAGACTCAAGGCATCCATGAATGTCATGATCGGAGATACACTCTATCGACGGTCATCGACTGGCTTAAACCTAAGATGCGTCATCAGTAAGAGTCAAGTTCAGAAGATCCTTCAAGAAATGCATGATGGGGAGTGTGGCAATCACTCAGGAGGTCGTAGTTTGGCTAATCGTGTCTCTCGACAGGGCTACTTTTGGCTAATACTGCGACAAGACGCCGTCAGGTATGTCCAGAACTGTGATCCTTGTCAACGACATTCAGGTACGTCCCACAAACCTTCCGAACCTTTGCACTCAACATTGATCCCATGGCCCTTCATGAGATAGGGGATGGACATTGTCGGCAAGCTGCCACCTGCCCCAGGACAAAAGGTTTTTCTCCTCGTACTTACAGATTACTTTTCTAAGTGGATAGAAGTAGTTGCCTTTTCCCAAGTTTGGGACAAGGAAGTCGTCTCTTTTATCCAGACTAACATTATATGCAGGTTTGGGATCCCATCCAAAATTGTCTGCGACAATGGATCCCAGTTCATAAGCAACAAGACTCGACAGTTATGTGAAGACTGCAACATCAAGCTGACGACCTCGACAGTCGACACCCAGGTATCCCTAGGAAAATGGACTTGCTGAATCGAGCAATAAGACCATCATTGCTTCAATTAAGAAAAGGTTAAAAGCTGCAAAGGGAAAGTGGGTCGAAGAACTCCCATCGGTCCTGTGGGCGAATCACACGACACCTCGCACGTCCACAGGACAAACTGTTGGTCCCGAAGGGCTATACAAGTTTGTAGAAGGGGGGGGGGTTGAATACAAACACACGTTTTTACTTTTCTAAATTGTTTATTGATAAATCAAGACAATTTACAACTTGTTGCGGAACAAGATTAAGGATAAACCTAATCTTAACAAGTCTTGAGAAAAACTAAGTTTCTTGCACTAGAAAGAGTTAAAGAAATTACGAATAATAACTTAACAATAAGAAATAAGAAGATGGTCCGAGCACACTTCAAAACTGAAGTAAGGATCTTCTTATATACTGCATGCATTTAATGCATGGCAGTATGGCTTTACACGTGGCAGCAACTGAGTGGTTGCATGTCATTGACCTTTGTAGACAACCTTAGTAGCCGCATGGTGCACAGTGTAGAATCAGAGTTGTTGTACGATTACAGACAAAAGGGATGTCCGTTCTGACAGTTCGTACGGAGACGTGCAAGGGAGGTAAGACAATAGTAACATGCAGGAGACTTCATGATCAGCTTTCGTTGAGTCAGATCTTTATCAGCAAATGATAAAGTTCAGCGATTGCTGAAGTCTTCTACTTGATACTTCACGTTGAATGGACAGGTCTTGCTTTGATGATATCCGCATCAGTTCATGAGTAGACTTGTCGCTGGTTCTTGAGCTTGATCTTCGACTTCAGCGTAGAACTTTGGTTGATGTGAAACTTGTCTTCAGGGATCATAAGTAAACAACTAACTTATCAGCGATCATCTCATAGACTGAACAGGCTCAGAGCTATATGATGATGAACAGTGTTCACTGAATATCTAATCTAAAGAGTGAGAGTTCCTATCAGCGGTACTGTAAAGTCTTAGTACTTATCAGCGATAGTGAAACTCTGATACATATTGTTTAGTTACAATTTTCACTAAGTGTTTAAGAGAGGGTCATTATCAAATCACTGAGGGTTTGGATCGACAATCTCCCCCTATTTGATTATGACATAGCAACAGAGAAAATTTCTATTTAATGAAAACATAAGGATAAAAAGAACTCATAAAATATTTGTCCCTTTTACTGTTTTCTGGGATCTTTTCAGTACTGATGGAGTAAAGTACATTCGCTGAAATTTTTCTTTAAACTTCGTAAAGATTACATAGGGAAGTGGAAAAATTACAAGTACAGCAAATACAATTACAAGTACAAAAGATGTAGACAGATAAGGATAGAAAGAATTACAAGGCGATCCTATCCGTCAAAAGGTTCTTCCTTGATTAGAAGTTCATCGAGGGTCTTTGATGTGGGAATCATCCAGTCAGGGACATCTACTCCTTGATTCTTTTTGTTCAGAGCTTCTTCAAAAATCAAGGGCTTCAGGTGTCTACCTTTAATGTCGCGTCTGACTTCACACCAGTATATGAGATCTCTGAGTTGTTCGATGGGAGTGATTGGAAGTTCAGAGATGCGTTGAAAGTGATGATTTCCTTGGTAGTCTAGAAAGAATATACCATAAGGATCACTTACAACTTTGCCAGGAATGAAAGTTTCTCCAGGTGGTAGGGAGGTGTCAAGCGCTAAGAGATCAGCATCAGGGCCAAGAACCTCAGCACGAGAGAAACCAATACTTGTTTCATTCCGTATAGGAGGACCTGAGTCTGAGACTTTCTTTTCCTTTGCAGAGACTCTTCTTTGTTGAGGAGGAAGAAGAGTGGAAGGAGGAATATCCACAGCAGAAGAAACCAAGTCGATCTGAGTATTTAAAATTTTCTCGACATGGCTCTTGAACTTTGAGCGCGATCCCTGAATGGCTAATTTCACTTCCAACCATTCAGAGAAACCAAACTTCTCTAAAGTAGTAGCCTAGAAGGTTTGCTTGGTTTTGTCTTCTCTGAGTACATCAATTTCAACAACAGGAACGTCAACGAACAGTCTTCCTCTGATGTTTACTTTGATGATTTTGGATGGTCGAGATCGATAATTCAGCATTTCATTACACCATTTCAAAGTTGTATCAGATACTTTCGTCTTTTCTTCAACGATCCTTTGGGCATCATCCCATAGCTGACGTTGGACATCAATGGGAGTTCTTTTCAGCGCGGGGTCTTTCACCGATTGTTGGACAAGCTGGATGGCGAGTTCTCTGTCTTTTTCTTCAATTTCCCTTCTTTCAGCGATTAACCTTTCAGCTCTGAGGTGATCCTGGTATTCCTTTGGTAAAAGTCTGAACTTTGGAGGAATAGAAGGAAGTTGATCACGCTTCAGGATGATTCCCTGATCTTCGAATCTCTTGATCATTGCATCTCTCTTTTTTTGATCCTCTTCACTCAGCTTTTGAGGAGCCAAGGAAGGTCTGTTTTGGTGAGAGAGCATCTGTTCTTCAAGTTCATCAGTCTCAGTGGTTAAATCCAAGACTGGGATTATTTCTTCAGCTCTTGTAGCTGGGATTATTCCTGGTGTAGTCGAAGGAGCTTCAGCGGGATCCTCAAACAAGGGAGAGGACTAGCTGAAACACAGCGATCGTTTAAGTAAGCAGAGTTGGGGAAGAAATAGATAGAGAAAAGAATGTGGTTAAGTGTATAGAGGTTTTATGGATAGAAGGATTGAGATTGAGAAGGGATAGAGGAGGGATGTAGTGTAAGGGAATAGGAGGTAGTGTATCTGACAAACTGGCTTTTAAAGCAAGATCATCAGATTGTCTTCTGCAGCAAGGCCTTTGTTTTTGCCTTCGTCGGCTTCAGACGCTGCAGGCTTTGTCTTGGTCCGCTCCCCTGAAGGTTCGTTTATCGAAATCCCTTTGAGAGCCGTAGTCTTCTGAATAGGCTTGACAATAAAGGAGTCATCATCATCATCATCATCATCATCATCATCATTATTTGGAGAAGAAGATGGTTCATCATCAAAGATGTCGACAGCTTCATCGTCTTCAGCTTCGTCTTCATCAGATTCAACCTCGTCAGCGTAGGGTGAGGTTACATCAGCAGCAGCTTCAATGTTCTGCTCTCCGAGTTGCTCCCCCTCAGATACAGAGGAAGGTTTCTCGGTTCCCTCAGGGTTTTCCACTCCCTGAGGTTTTGAAGAAGTAGCATCAGCTTCAGTCTCAATACCCTCCCACTCAGCATGGGGAAGGTCTTCTTTATTTTTCTTCTCCCCCTCATCATTATGGGGAAGGTCTTCATTAGGCTTCTCCCC
Source organism: Saussurea involucrata (assembly GCA_033807775.1). Lineage (NCBI taxonomy): Eukaryota > Viridiplantae > Streptophyta > Magnoliopsida > Asterales > Asteraceae > Saussurea > Saussurea involucrata. The sequence continues at coordinate 69,880,423 of CM066317.1, forward strand.
CTCTTCTACATCATGGTTGGGGGAGGTAACGGACTTTTCAGCAGCAGCAGCAGCAATAGGATTACTGTCTTCTTGGCCAGTAATTCTTATGCAGTTTTCAATCGCTGCTACTCTGTCTTCTAGGCCAGTAATAGCAGGACTGATCTTTTTGAGATCATCTCGATCGGCCTGAGTGAAATGAGAAGTTGGGGTGTTCAGGCGATCTAGCACTTTTTGAACAATCTCTTTGACCGCAAAGACTTCAGTCTTGATCGTGGAAACTTCACTCTTAAGAGAACCAACCTCTGTCTTCAATGATGTGACTTCATTAGACAGAGAGGTGAAGTTTGTTGAGAGATTGGTTGTGGCGGTTGAGTTTTCAGCAAGGGTGGTAGCAAATTTAGCAATGCTACCATCCACCTTCTCCAGATCAGGTTTGGAGCCTTTCTTTTCGATCTCAGTGGTCAAAGTCTTCAAGTTCTCTCCAGCGTTTGTAACCGCTGAAGAGTTGGCAGTTAGAGTTTTGTTGAAAGACTCCATCTTTGTTTCCAGGGCCGTCAGGGAGGTGTTGATATCTCCTAAATTAGGACCTGAAAAAGTTATAAACTTATGAACAGAGGAAAGCTCAGAAGTTTGGGGTTGAGAGAGAGAAGTGTGTGGGATTTTGTGTATACCTGCAGGCAGGTTGGCGAAGTTGTCGAAACCTCGTTGTCCTGAAAAAGTTTCGTAGTCGTCTTCAATATTTCCTAGATGACTGGAAGTACCTGCAGGTCCTGTGGTGTGTCCTATCATCCTCTAAAAATGTTCAGCAGTAGTGTCGCTGAGGATGACAGTTGTTGAGGAGAATAGGGGAATAGATTGAGTGACCAAAGAAGAGGTGAGAGGAATGGAGGATGAGAATGAGGGTTGGGTGCGGGGTTCAGCGTTGGATCCGCTGAGAATCACTTCAGTCTGTAGAGAGGCTGAAGGAGGTGGGTTCATTACCAAGTTTATAACTTCAGCGTTTAGAGACGCTGAAGCTGGGATGGAAGGGGTGGCTTGTTCAGCTGTGGCAGAGCGTACCACTGAACTTTCCATCAGCTCTTCAAGATGAGCTGAGGAGTCTTCAGCATGTAAATGCTGGGGGGGGGGGGGTGCTCCTTGGTTTTCTTGATTCTTTTGGAACCAAGTTGGGTAGTAGATTGTTTCCTTTTTCTAGAAGGAGTGGAGGTTGCAGCTGGGGTATCAGCGGTGGGGATTTCCACTGAATGAGCCACAGAAGTAGAAGAATGAGGATTGAGAATAGATAAGAGAGTAGAGAGACGTACCTCGTTTGGCAGGGGCTTGAAGTCGAGCACCTTAGGGCCAACCTGAGAGAGTTTCAGGTCTCCTACTTTTGGGTAGTTATCCTTAAGGCCGGTTTAGAAGATGGCGCTGAGGAATCTTGGGTATGGAACCCATGATGGTCTATCAGCAAAATCTACTCTGAGCGCAAGATCGTCGTAGATTATCGAGGCCCAGTCAACATGGAGACCCTTCAACAATGCATAGCCCATGGCTTGCTGAGGTTGAGCAGCTTGATCAGAGGAGCCACTCTTCGCTGTCATGCAGCTTATCAGGTGTGCGAAGATGAAGTTCATCTCGCTGGGTATCTTTGACTTCTTGATTGCAGTCAGTTTCTTCTTGGCTTTTTCATCTCTCCCTTGATCTCAAACGTACTTCATTGCATCAAAGAATGCAATGAGTGTTTCTCTATCAACATGTCTCTTGGTATCAGGAAAAGGAACAAATGGTTTATCTTTGGTGGCAACAGGGAGATTCAGTGCTTTTCGAATGATAGCAGGGTTGATTTTGATGGTGCCAAAATCAGTGTCACAGAGGATGACATCAATTAGTTTGGTAGGGTCTTTGGATGATGGTTGCTGAGTGTGTCTGGCGGTATACCAGAATTGATATAATAGTAACTGATGAGCAGGGGGTGTTATAGTCAAGGCTGTAGAGAGGCAACAGGTTTTCAGAAAATTCACAGCGTCGTCTAGATGTTTGACTTGTTTCTTCGGAGGAAAATCGAACAGCGCATGGAGGTTGTTTGATTTTGTAAAAGAGATATCCTCAAGTTTGATCTTGACCTGAGGAGCCTTGGTGATTTCAAGTCCATTTCATTCAGCCAAAAATCCCTTTGAGAAAGATTAGGGTTTTTCTTGTTTTGAGAAAGAGTTACAAAACGTAGAGATTATGTGTTTTCCAGTTTTTTTTTTGAAGAAAGAATTCTAGAAAAACATATGAAGAACAAGTTTACGAGTTTTGATATAAACTTGAAGAACAACCATGAAGGTTGTATTCATAAAATCATGAACAGAAAATGATTTCATTTTATAAAAGTTCTTTTGTTTGATCTGTTAAAAGCAAAGAATAAGATCATAAACAAGTAATGTAGGTAAATAATAAGAGTATTAACCTGATTCGTCAAAGAAGAAGATGAACAGTTTGGGAAATTTTGAGAGCTCAAAATGCAACAGTAAATCCTTTTCTTGCTTGGATGAGAAGTTTTTCGCGTAAAGAGAAAAATATAAACCTAAAATGGTTTATATAGAGTGAGTATAGAGAGAGAAAATCTTGAGCGGGAAAAGATTTCATCATGACACGGACACGTGTTTGCATTTGATTGGAAGGTAAACGAAACGTGCAATCGTGTGTCAGAAAAAGAGCGTGCCAGGGCTTATCCGTTGCGATGACGTCACAACTGTCCTTTCATATTTTAGGATGTCTCTGAGGTTTTGAAAGCTCAGGGACACTTTTGAAAATATGAAGCACTGAATAGAAATATCAGTGTTGGTTTAAGAAATTTCAAAGTATCGCTGTTAAGGAAGAGATATTCAGCGATGCAAGATGTTTTGAAATCTTTGAGTTCTAGGCGAACGTCAGCGAGTAAGAGAGAAAACATACCTTGATATCAGCGAATCAATTATGTTCAGAGAGAGAATGATAGAATGGGTTATACAAGTTGATTTTATCCTATCGCTGATCAAATGTGAACCGCTGAAGATTTTACTCTTCAAAGTTCACCATTCCAAGCTCGCTGATGAGAAATTTGAATCTTGTCTCATCAAGAGGTTTGGTGAACAGATCAGCTAACTAATAGTCAGTTGGGATAAAATGAAGTTCTATATCACCATTCATCACATGATCTCTGATAAAATTATACCTGATTTCGATGTCTTTTGTCTTTGAGTGTAGCACTGGATTATTGGCTATAGCGATGGCACTTGTGCTGTCGCAATAGATTGGAATTTTCGAGAGCTGAAGGTCATAGTCTAGTAGTTGATTTCTCATCCACAAGACCTGAGAACAACAGCTTCCAGCGACTACATACTCAGCTTGAGCCGTTGAGGTGGACACTGAGTTTTGCTTTTTACTTGTCCAACTCACCAGCTTTCCACCCAGGAGCTGACAGCCTCCTGTGGTGCTTTTCCTATCCAATTTGCAACCTGCAAAATCACTATCTGAATAGGAGATTAGATCAAACCCTGAGTCTTTGGGATACCAAAGACCTAGGTTCATAGTACCCTTATGGTAACGAAAGATTCGCTTTACAGCGATCATATGAAATTCCTTAGGTTCAGCTTGATATCGTGCACACAAACAGGTTGCGTACATAATATCGGGTCGGCTAGTTGTCAGATACAAGAGAGAGCCGATCATCCCACGGTACAGCGTGACATTAACAGGTATTCCATTTGAATCCTTGTCTAGTGTCAGCGGTGGTGCCATAGGGGTTTTCATAGCTGAACTCTGAGTTAAATCGAATTTCTTCAGCATATCTTTAACATACTTTCCCTGATTAATGAAAGTTCCTTTTTCATTTTGCTTTATCTGAAGACCAAGGAAATATGTTAGCTAACCCATCATACTCATTTTATACTCTTCTTTCATTCTATCAGCGAAACGAGTACAAAGGTCAGGGTTAGTAGAACCAAATATAATGTCATCAACATATATCTAAACAAGAATAATATGACCTTTTACTTTCTTGAAGAATAGAGTCTTATCGATTTTACCACGCTCAAATTGTTCAATATGGAGATAAGTAGAGAGAGTGGCATACCATGCACGAGGAGCTTGCTTTAAGCCATAAAGTGCCTTATCCAGTTTATAAACATAACCTGGGCGCTTAGGATCTGAGAATCCTGGAGGTTGTTCCACATAGACTTCTTCATTCAGCTTTCCATTTAGAAACGCTGACTTAACATCCATCTGATATACTTTGAAGTCTTTGTGTACAGCGTATGCTAAGAATAGACGAATAGATTCTAGTCTTGCTACTGGAGCAAATGTTTCGTCGTAATCTATGCCTTCCTCTTGTCTGTATCCCTGAGCAACAAGACGAGCCTTGTTGCGGGTTACAGTTCCATGTTCGTCCAACTTGTTTCGATAGACCCATTTAGTGCCTATCATTGTTTTGTCAGTTGGTCTTCGAACAAGTTTCCAAACTTTGTTTCTTTCGAATTCAGTCAGCTCTTCTTGCATGGCGCTGACCCAGTTTGGATCTTTGAGGGCATCATCTATTTTCTTTGGTTCAATCAGAGAAATAAAGTTAACAAATAAACAAATATAACCTGCACTTCGTCGAGTCTGAACACCAGCGTTTGGATCACCAAGAATTTGATCAATTGGGTGATTTACAGTCCATCGCTGAGCAGGAGCATAAGTCGCTGACTCAAATTGAGCTGGAGGAGCTGAAGATGAAGCTTCAACAACTTCTAGAATATCAGCCAAGAGAGGAGTAGGTGCAGATGTCATCTCATTTACTGATTGCTGAGAAGTAGATGGAATATCTGAGACATTTGGTTCAGAAGCAGGTATAGTGTTTAAAGGAACTACTGAGACCCATGATGTTTCAGCTTCCCTATTCTGCATGTTTGGGATGATAGTAGGACTATCATCTTCAACTGTATGAGTATGAGGAGTGGGAATATTTTCTGAATCACCAAGATGAGAAAACACCCATTGATTCAGTTCTTCAGTATCAGCAGAAGGTCAAGAATTCGCTGAACGGGATTCATCAAAAGCGATGTGAATAGTTTCTTCAACAGTTTGTATTCTTCGATTAAAGACTCTGAAGGCTTTGGAGATTGAAGAATATCCAAGAAAGATTCCATCATCAGCCTTAGGATTAAACTTTCCACGGGCATCTCTGTTGTTCAGTATGAAACACTGACATCCAAAGATGTGAAGAAATCTAATTGAAGGCTTTCTCCCATGAAAACGTTCATAGGCTGTTTTATTAAATCTTTTGACTATCAGCGACCTGTTTTGCGTAAAACAAGCAGTGTTGACAGCTTCTGCCCAAAACTGAGTAGGCAGGTGAGAATCGTTGAGCATTGAATGTGCAGCTTCAATAATAGTTCTATTTCTTCTTTCAGCGACTCCGTTTTGTTGCGGTGTTCTCACTGAAGAAAAGTTGTGAGAAATACCCTTACTCTCAAAGAAGGAATCAAGAGAACTGTTTTTGAATTCAGTCCCATGATCACTCCTTATTGAGCGAACAGTCAAGTTGTTCAGGGTTTCCATCTTCCGAACAAAGGTGATGAGTTCTTCAGGGGTGTCACTCTTAGAACGGAGAAACATAACCCATGTATAGCGAGAGAATTCATCAACTATGACCAGCGTATATTTCTTTCCAGCGATGGATTGTTTGTTAACAGGCCAAACAAATCCATATGGAGAAGTTGTAGAGGAGATGATACTGAGGAAACTTGCTTTGACTTAAAGCTTGCTTTGGTCTGCTTGCCTTTCTCACACGCTGAACATAAGGACTCTTTGGCGTATGAGTGCTGAGGTAGACCAGTGACTAACTCTTTTGAAGAAAGAGTGTTCAGTATCTTGAAGTTTAGATGAGAGAGCCTCTTATGCCATAGCCAGTTGACATCAGAAGTGGATTTTGAGAAGAAACAGGAGTTCTCAGTGGTTGTTGAGTCCATGTTTATTACATAAACATTTTACAAACGATAACCGCTGAGAGCTATCTTCTCCTTTTTGTCAGCGACAAAGCAGGATTCCTTAGTAAAGATTACTTTGTTATCCTTGTCGCAAACCTGACTGATGCTTAGAAGATTATGCTTCAGCCCTTCAACATATGCGACTCTTATGAAGGTTGTTGTACCATTAGATAGTACACCAAACCCTCGGGTATGTCCTTTTCCATTTCCACCGAAAGTTACAGAGGGACCCTTCTCTTCTTTGTACTCAGTGAGCAGGTTCTTCATACCAGTCATGTGTCTAGAGCATCCGCTATCGAGATACCAGATACCCTTCTTAACCTGCATTAAAGGAAGATTAGTTTTTCTTGGGTACCCACTTAACCATGTGTACACACTTGTCAGTGGGGTTAGAAGAAGAGGTGGAAGGTTCAGCAGTCTTCCCAGCATTTGAAGATTCAGCTCTGTCAGTCTTCACTTTGGTTAATTTCTTAACCTCAGTGGTCTTCTTTGCCTTGGGGGCAATGATCTTCACCTTAGCTATCTTTTCAGCTTGGGTGGCTGTGGGGCACTTACTAGCAATATGATTTGTAATTCCACAATGATAACATTTCCTATAACCAAAAGTAGTTCTAGGACCATTTGCATGCTGAGCTTTTGATTTTGAATTAGAAGGACTAGCACCAAGTAAGCTATTGGCTTTTGAAATGGAAGGAACATTTAGTTCTTCGGATTTCTTACCAATGATTTCCACTTTGATTCTAGGATTAGATCGCTGAATAAATCCAGAGATCTTATTATTTGAATCAGAGGGATAAGTCACTGAAGCTTTAGAAGCGTTCAGCTTTGGTACAGAGGTACCCTTCTGAGGATTTTGGTTAAAAACAATTCCTCTACCTTTGTTTTTAAAGACTGAGGTAGGTTTTGGATAAATAACTTTTTCTTTACCTTTAGAGGTTAAGGTAGAGATTTCCTCAGGGATATGCGGTTTAGAAGAGGAACACTGAAAGGATGAAGTATCAGCGACTGAGGATATGAAAGTTCCAAATAAGAGCATGGAACGATCAGTGGTTGGTTCTAGAGTATCAGCTTTGTAACCAAGACCACGTTTATCACTCAGGGGAATCTGAGACTTAATTATCTCAGTGATATTTGTTGAGGAATTATACCATCCATCAACAATAGCTTTTTCAGCTTTTAATGCAGCGATAGCTTCTTCGCATTCGATTTTGACTAGCTGATTTAGGTGAACTTGATCTTTAAAATCTTCTTCAATTTTAGAAAGATTTTCTATTTGAAGGTGACAGTTTTTAAGCTGTTCAGCGAGATCAAGGTTTTGATTTTCAACTACAATTTTGCCATTCATGGCTTCATATAAACTTCTAGTCAAGAGATCGATCTTTCGAAGACTATCAGCTTCATCAATATTTGCAATATTGGTAAAGAAGGAAGGTGATACCTGAGTTGCAGAGGTTGAATTAGAGGGAATGTCAGAATTGTCTTCCTCATCTTCAAGTTTGGCCATGAGACTTAGATTGGCATAATCATCATCTTCAGAGTCAGATGATTCTTCTTCGTCAGAGGCAGCCCAATCATAGTCAGCCATGAGGCCTATGCCTTTCTTCTTAAAGGTTTTCAGCTTTGCATACCTTTCTTTCATTTTTTTATATTTTTCATTTATATTACTGGGAATAAAGTTTTTCTTGGGAAAAGCTGAGGGTCTAGAGACTTTCTTTGACCTGCACTCGCTAGCAAAATGTCCTATCTTTTCACAGTTATAGCAAGTAGCAGTAGCCTTATCAACAGGGGTTGATGATCTTGGCTTGTCAGTAATAGCAAGAGGTTTATTCTTCTTGAAATTACTCATTCTAGCAAATCTCCTGAACTTATTAGCCAGGAATGCCAGAGTTTCATCATTATCTGAAACGCCAGAGTCTGATGATCTTTCGGAGTTAGTTTCCAACTCAGTGACAGTGATAGTCGATCGCTGAGTGGAAGGTGACTATGAGATTAAAGCAACTGTGGTGCTTTTGGAATCTTTTACAAGATTCTTCTTAAGATGACTCGATTGCTCATGATTCAGCATCGTGCCATATAAGGTAGAAAGGTTCATTGATTTTAGATCCTTTGACAGCTTGAGATACATAGAATAACTGTCCCAGCTTTCAGGTAAACATTCTAAGAACTTTGTCAGTACTTCAAAGTTAGAATATTCCTTACCAACAGTTTTTAGATCTATTATTAAGCAGTTAAAACGTTGGTGTACTTCAGAGAGAGTTTCATTCTTACCACAAATGAAGCTTATATACTGTCTTACCAGGTTGATCTTTCGAGAGTCCTGGACTTTAGAAGTACCTTCATACTGAACACAGATTGTGTCCCACATAGCTTTTGAGGTTTTCAGGTTCATGACGGAATGGTAGACTTCGTCAGGAAGAGCCATGGAGAGTATGGATCTAGCTTTGGTGTCGATAGCCACTTCCTTCTTGTCTTCATCAGTCCACATATGAATTTCCTTAGGAATCAGCTTTTCTGGAACTGCAGGTCTATATCTGGAACTGCAGGTCTATATCTGGAACTGCAGGTCTATTCTCAGCGGCTGGAATAGCAGGAATCAGCTTTTCTGGAATAGCAGGTCTATATCTGGAATATATGGGCCGTTTTCAAGATAATAAGGCATAGTAGGGTCTACACCTTCTAATAAGAGAATCGTCCTATTTTTCCATATATTAAAATTATCTCTGGAGAATCTAGGGGGTTTTGCAAGAGAACCGTTGTCAATATAGTTTGTGCTTGTGTTGGTAGACATTTTAAGAAATAGCTAGGAAGAGAAATCTTAGTATAGATCAGATCTTGTTTATGAGATCAAACAAATCCGCTCTGATACCACTTGTTGGTCCCGAAGGGCTATACAAGTTTGTAGAAGGGGGGGGGGGGGGTTGAATACAAACACACGTTTTTACTTTTCTAAATTGTTTATTGATAAATCAGGAAAATTTACAACTTGTTGCGGAACAAGATTAAGGATAAACCTAATCTTAACAAGTCTTGAGAAACACTAAGTTTCTTGCACTAGAAAGAGTTAAAGAAATTACGAATAATAACTTAACAATAAGAAATAAGAAGATGGTCCGAGCACACTTCAAAACTGAAGTAAGGATCTTCTTATATACTGCATGCATTTAATGCATGGCAGTATGGCTTTACACGTGGCAGCAGCTGAGTGGTTGCATGTCATTGACCTTTGTAGACAACCTTAGTAGCTGCATGGTGCACAGTGTAGAATCAGAGTTGTTGTACGATTACAGACAAAAGGGGTGTACGTTCTGACAGTTCGTACGGAGACGTGCACGGGAGGTAAGACAATAGTAACATGCAGGGAGACTTCATGATCAGCTTTCGTTGAGTCAGATCTTTATCAGCGAATGATAAAGTTCAGCGATTGCTGAAGTCTTCTACTTTATACTTCACGTTGAATGGACGGGTCTTGCTTTGCTGATATCCGCATCAGTTCATGAGTAGACTTGTCGCTGGTTCTTGAGCTTGATCTTCGACTTCAGCGTAGAACTTTGGTTGACGTGAAACTTGTCTTCAGGGATCATAAGTAAACAACTAACTTATCAGCGATCATCTCATAGACTGAACAGGCTCCGAGCTATATGATGATGAACAGTGTTCGCTGAATATCTAATCTAGAGAGTGAGAGTTCCTATCAGCGGTACAATAAAGTCTTAGTACTTATCAGCGATAGTGAAACTCTGATACATATTGTTTACTTACAATTTTCACTAAGTGTTTAAGAGAGGGTCATTATCAAATCACTGAGGGTTTGGATCAACACAAACTCCTTTTTCTTTGGTTTATGGTTGTGAAGCAGTTTTGCCGGTCGAGGTCCAGCTCCCAACCTCGAGGCATACTTCCGTCGACCATAACTTGGTTGATTTAAGTTATGACCTCGACGCTCTCGAAGAACTTAGAGAATCGACATTGATCAGAATGGCGTCACAGCGGCAAGCGGTCAAGCGACACTCCAACAAGAATGTCAAAATTAAAATCTTTCAAGTAGGCGACTACGTCCTCCGACGAGTGTTCCAAAGCACTCAAGAGCTCAATGCAGGTAAGCTATCCACCAAGTGGGAAGGACCTTATCGTATCTCAGAAATCATGGGTAAAGGTGCCTATTGGCTCCAAACCCTCGACAATCAAGATATCCCACGTAGCTGGAATGCGACGCATTTGAAAAGGTATTTCTTCTAAGTATTTTTCCTTTTCTCATACGATTTTTATTCATCATAACGATTACTAACTTAAGCATCAGAGGGTCGTTGGTTTTATCATAGGATCGCACGACATTAGTTGCTAAGTCTACTATACGACTTTAGTTTCACAGGATCGCACGACATAAACGATCGGGTGTATAATTCGATTATCCTATTACAGGGACGCATGACTCAGGCTCACCGCACGATTTAATTATGCAATCATAAGGTCTAACGACCCCACGATCTAAGTTTCCTAACTTAGAAAAAATTTACGTTCTGGATGAATATTTTGATCATATGTATCTACATTTGTTTACACAATTTAAAAACATCAAAGCCTTACGACTTATGTTCTAATCGTTGCATTACAATGGATGCCTAAGTCGCACGTCTTCTTTATTCATTTTTATACTTAATGAATTTCACAATTGATATTATATCTGTCCACGACATGTATGGGTTGAAATAATGCATGTTTGGGCAAAATTTCACAGGTCTCGACCACCACCGGGAAAGGTAAGACACATGTTATGAACTATATCTTGTATTAAGATAAGGCCCCAACAAAGACCCAAAAAACTTCCGCCGTCCCTCCTAAAAGGTAAGTCGAGAGTTCCTCAAGACACTCGACCTCGACGTCGCTCGTTCCGTATGACCGACGCACAAGACCATACGACCTTGACTAACTCAATATACGACTGCTACGTTTGTTCAATGATTAATGCAGGAGTCAAAGTCATTAATGGGCAACAGTCATAACCGACGAAGAGCAATTATGAAGAGTTACAACTGGCGACCGTTATGGCTATTATCAAAGCAATCAATGAGTTAATCAAAGCACCCGAGGGTTATAAAAGATCAAGTTAAACTTCAGTTCCAGGGACCGAACATCGAACAATAGAAGATAAGCATCCCAGCTCAGAAGAACACTACAAGCAAAGAACTCTCACTTGAAGAATCGCTCCCGACGCACGACTTTCACTCTCGACCAACAGTTTACACATTGTTTTCACACACGACGCACACTGTTTTTACATTTAAAACACTTGTACTTTACATTTCGAAGTCTTTCCATTCATTTGCATTGTAATCTCTGTACGATCGACACCCAGAACACCAAGGACATCGTCCTTAATTGGCGACCATAGTGCAGCGACGACATCCACTGTCGTCCGCAAGTTTTTTCCTCGTTGATGTTTTTCCTGCATCATCAAATCCTCTGTCTCATTTACATTTTTGTCTTTGTCGCACATCTTCGTCGAACGATTCCTTTCTTTAGTTGTTAAAGTCCACATCGACCTTAAGTTGTCCCTCTGGTGCGATTTTTGGCATTAACAGTTTGGCGCAATCCGTGGACCCATCTAGAGAAAATCTTGGACAAACGTGCGTCCTACTTACGTTTCCTTGGAGTTTCTTCTGTTCTCTGTTTCAGGAAAAAGGCGAATAACGAACAATACGCTGACCCAGCATATGAGGGACTCAAAAATGCACAAGATGCACTTAAAGCAGTCAACGATTATCGCCTGGAGGAAGTCATTCTAGATTCAAGCAAGCCTGACCAAAAATTCTTAATCGGGTCGTCTCTCAATCCTTGCCTCACGGAAAAGTTAATATCTTTTTTGCAGGAACATGCTGATTATTTCGCCTGGTCGCATGAAGATATGGTCGGCATAGATCCTGACGTCATCTCTCACAAGCTCAACGTCGACCCATCATTCAAACCTATCAAGCAGAAGCGACGGAAATTTGCTCCTGAAAGGAATAAGGTGATAAATGACGAAGTCGACAACCTTCCCAAGACATGGAAGATTCGAGAGGTAAAATACCCCGATTGGCTTGCTAACGTCATGGTTGTAGCGAAGAAGAATGGAAAGTGGAGGGTATGTATCGACTTCACAGACCTCAATAAAGCCTGTCCAAAAGATCTTTTTCCATTACCTCATATCGACGCCATGGTCGACGCGACAGCGGGGCACGAACTACTGACGTTCATGGATGCCTATTCCGGATACAATCAAATCTTAATGCACGTCGAGGACCAAGAAAAAACCGCATTTATGACGGACCGAGGTATTTATTATTATAAAGTTATGCCTTTCGGACTAAAAAATGCAGGATCTACTTACCAGCGCCTGGTGAACAAGATGTTCAAAGACCGTCTTGGCGACACGATGGAAGTATACATCGACGATATGTTGGTCAAGTCAAGGCAAGCTATTGACCACGTCGAGCATTTAAGGCAGTCGTTCGACATCCTTCGAAAATACAGCATGAAGCTTAACCCGACGAAATGTTCTTTCGGTGTCAGCGCTGGGAAATTCCTGGGCTATATGGTCACTCGTCGAGGAATTGAAGCTAATCCAGACCAGATCAAGGCGATTATCGAAATTAAATCCCCTAGAAATTTCAAGGAGGTTCAGAAGCTTACTGGTCGAGTAGCTGCCCTAAACAGGTTTATCTCTCGATCCTCAGATAAATGCCATCTGTTTTACAACGTCCTCAGGAAAAACAGAGGCTTCAACTGGACCGACGATCATGAACAGGCATGGCAAAAGCTCAAATAATACATGAAGTCACCTCCCTTATTGTCGAAACCTCGCAATCATGAAATCTTGCAACTATATCTGGCTGTTAGTCCAAACGCGGTATGTGTTGTCCTAACACGAGAAGATGAAAAACAACAACTGCCAATCTACTATGTAAGTAAATCTCTTCTGGATGCAAAAACCAGGTATTCCTCTATGGAAAAATTGCTCTTGTCGCTAGTCACAGCTGCTAAAAAATTACGACACTATTTTGAGTCGCATCCCATTACTGTCGTAACTAACTTCCCTCTTAAGTCTGTCTTAAGAAAACCTGAGTTGACAGGTCTCTTAGCAAAATGGAGCATATATCTCAGCAGCTACGACATTGACTTCAAACCCAGGACCACGATCAAGTCGCAAGCCTTGTCAGACTTCATTGCTGACTTCAGCCCTGAATTGGAGAAAGAAGCAGAGATCGAAGTATCGACTGTGGCGACTCACGACGACGTTCCCGAGATCTTACACGTCGATGGGTCATCCAACATTAGAGGCTCAGGACTAGGCGTCGTCTTAAAGTCGCCACAGGGGGGCAAGATGGTATACTCAGTTCGATGCGATTTCAAGACTACCAACAACGAAGCTGAATATGAAGCCCTGATCGTGGGAATGAATATGGCCCACGACTCAGGGGCAACCGCGTTGCATGTCAGGAGCGACTCGCTCCTGGTGGTGAACCAGATCAATGGAGAATTCATAGCCAAAGATTCAAAAATGACAGCATATCTAAAGGTAGCAAAAGAAATTACCGAAATATTTAAATCATTTTCTATCGAACAAATCCCGAGAGACCAGAATACTCAGGCCGACGCTTTAGCAAATGTCCGCTCTGGTCGAACCTATATTCGACGCCATTCCCATGACCCATCTGGCGACATCATCCGTCGAGAACATTGATGTCGTCCAGATCGAAGAAGAAGTTGATGATTGGTCGTGCGATATCTGAAATTTCCTTATGCACGACCAACTCTCAGAAGACAAGATGGAAGCCCGGAAGATCAGATTCAAAGCATCTAAATATACCATAATTGGAGATAAGCTCTATCGACGATCATCGACAAGATTAAACCTAAGATGCGTCATTAGCAAGAGTCAGGTCCAAAAAATCCTTCACGAGATGCACGACGGCGAATGTGGCAATCATTCCGGTGGTCGCAGTTTGGCTAATCGTATCTCTCGACAAGGGTATTTTTGGCCAACATTGCGACAAGACGTCGTCAAGTACGTCCAGAACTGTGACCCTTGTCAGCGACATGCAGGTATGTCTCATAAACCCTCTGAACCCTTGCACTCGACACTTACCCCATGGCCCTTCATGAGGTGGGGAATGGATATTGTCGGCAACCTACCCCCGGCCCCGGGGCAAAAGGTATTCCTCCTCGTACTCACCGATTATTTTTCCAAGTGGGTTGAAGCGGCTGCTTTTTCCCAAATAAGGGACAAGGAAGTCATCTCTTTTATCCAGACTAACATCATATGCAGATTTGGGATTCCATCCGAAATCGTCTGTGACAACGGATCCCAATTCATAAGCGACAGGACCCAACAATTTTGCGAAGACATGAGTATCAAGTTAACAACCTCGACTCCCAGATACCCTCAGGCGAACGGACTTGCTGAATCAAGTCATAAGACCATTATAGCTTCGATCAAGAAAAGGTTAAAAGATGCAAAAGGAAGATGGGTTGAAGAACTCCCTTCAGTCCTATGGGTAAATCGCACGACACCGCGCACGTCCACAAGACAAACCCCTTTCTCTCTCGTCTACGGTTGCGAAGCAGTCCTGCCAATCGAAGTCCAGCTCCCAACTTCGAGGCATACTTCCGTCGACCACAACATGATTGATTTAAATTATGATATCGACGCCCTCGAGGAGCTTAGAGAATCAGCCTTGATCAGAATGGCATCTCAGAAGCAAGCAGTCGAGCGACATTTCAATAAACACGTCAAAGTCAAAGTCTTTCAAGAAGGCGATTACGTCCTCTGTCGAGTGTTCCAAAACACTCAAGAACTCAATGCCGGCAAGCTTTCTATTAAATGGGAAGGTCCTTATCGCATCTCCGAATCCGTTGGTAAAGGAGCCTATCGACTCCAGACTCTCGACAATCAAGAAATCCCATGCAGTTGGAATGCGACGCACTTGAAAAAGTATTTTTTCTAAAATCACCTTCCTCTCATGCAACTTAATTGTTTTATCACAGGGGCACATGATTCAAATTTCATCATGAAATTTGGTTACACGATCATAAGGTTTGAGCGACCTCTCGATCTGAGTCTCTGGATTCAGAAAAATTTTGTACGTTCTAACACGTCAATAACGTATAGTTGAGCCTATCAATACAAGTCAAACATATGATATTTCAATCGTTATATTGCTATGAATGCCTAAGTCGCACGATTCTTCGCTCATTCTACACTTAACAAAGTTATACGGTTGACATTACATCTATCTACGACATATGTAAATCGAAATAAAAATTCGACAAAAGGATGAAATTCATTTACGAAACGAACGATTACATAGGAGCGAAAAACGGTCGAGTATACAAAATTAAAATGGCTCGACCACCAACGATCGAGATATGAAAAAACACAGCATCTCCTAAATCTAAAGAGGAGTGTCGATCGTATACTCAGTCTCGACCTTCGAGTCCTCGTCATACCCAAAAACACGCTAAGAAGCTAATGTAAGGATCAAACGAGTATATTAGGAGTTTTCTGACGCCCTACGCCGCAACACTTTTAGAATGCGGCTCTTAAGATTATTGTTAAGGTAAGAGGAAGTAATATGATCTTCTCGACGGTCGACTTCCAGTCCAACATCTTCTCTATCTTCGCGTATCTAACAAAAGAAGATTGAAACGTCTGTAAAATACAAAAGAAGTCTGTTACACAAACATTCAGCGAAAACATTAGGAACACGAGTTTCGAAAGAAAAACTCACAAAAAACGCTAGTCCAGCTAAACGCGATCCCATATCTTCGATAGAGGTCCCTTGAAAATGCTCCTTGAAAGATAAGAGATGATATTTCCCCAGATACGGAAATGACTTCGTCCCGTCAAGGACATAGTCAGTCAGGAGGATCGTCGACAATGTAAAGTTGATCATCATGACTTCCTCCTCATCCTCTCCCGTCTTTACACCCTTGCCCCTGGCGGCTGACGAAAGGGTCGACGAGGATATAGAGAACATCGTCGCCAGGTGCGCATGATCCACGAACGTCGCGTCTATCGCAATCCAGGCCTTCACCAGCTCAGATATAATTATTCTTGAGGTATCTCTGACTTGAAAAAGATCGAGAAACTAGGCCTTATACAAAAGCTTCAAAATTTTCTGAGCAAAGGAAAACAAAGAATAGCAAGAAATCTCGCTTTAAAAAAACTTTCCGAAAAGCCATAACAAATGATCCATTCTGATCTCTATTTATGCAAGAAATCGCGTCAGATTAAATCCTTTGATGATCAACATGCGTCCCCGTCTTTTCGTATGACTACACGGATTATCAAACACCTGTCATCAACAGCTGGTAAGCACCATCGTGCGTCGGCATGACGTCACGACTTTATCCTCTCTTCGACTTCCCTCTCTTGTTTGAATTGAACCGATTCAGTTCTAAAACAACCAAGGTAACTTTCGACACGTGTCATAATCTTATGCGTCCGACTGACAAAATTTAAAATTCGAATTTGCCATCCTACATTCAAAATTTGGGGGC
The DNA here is from genome assembly GCA_033807775.1 of Saussurea involucrata. Classification (NCBI taxonomy): domain Eukaryota; kingdom Viridiplantae; phylum Streptophyta; class Magnoliopsida; order Asterales; family Asteraceae; genus Saussurea; species Saussurea involucrata. The sequence continues at coordinate 69,896,919 of CM066317.1, forward strand.
AAACTGTTTGGGCAAAATTTCACAGGTCTCGACCACGATCGGGAAAGGTAAGACACATGTTATGAACTATATCTTGTATTAAGATAAGGCCCCGACAAAGACCCAAAAAACCTCCGTCGTCCCTCCTAAAAGGTAAGTTGAGAGTTCCTCACGACACTCGACCTCGACGTCGCTCGTTCCGCACGACCGACGCACAAGACCGTACGACCTTGACTAACTCAATATATGACTGTTACGTTTGTTCAATGATTAATGCAGGAGTCAAAGTCATTAATGGGCAACGGTCATAACCGACGAAGAGCAATTATGAAGAGTTACAACTGGCGACCGTTATGGCTATTATCAAAGCAATCAATGAGCTAATCAAAGCACCCGAAGGTTATAAAAGATCAAGTTAAACTTCAGTTCCAGGGACCAAACATCGAACAATAGAAGATAAGCATCCCAGCTCAGAAGAACACTACAAGCAAAGAACTCTCACTCGAAGAATCGCTCCCGACGCACGACTTTCACTCTCGACCAACAGTTTACACATTGTTTTCACACACGACGCACACTGTTTTTACATTTAAAACACTTGTACTTTACATTTCGAAGTCTTTCCCTTCATTTTTATTGTAATCTCTGTACGATCGACCCCCGGAACACCAAGGACATCGTCCCTAATTGGCGACCATAGTGCAGCGACGACATCCACTATCGTCCGCAGGTTTCTTCCTCGTTGAGGTTTTTCCTGCGTCATCAAATCCTCTGTCTCATTTACATTTTTGTCTTTGTCGCACGTCTTCGTCGAACGATTCCTTTTTTTAGTTGTTAAAGTCCACATCGACCTTAAGTTGTCCCTTTGGTGCGATTTTTGGCATTAACAATGCACGAGTTCAACAGAACGGTAAATTTCATTCACGAATTAATTAATTACATCTAAAGTAACTCGACCACCAACGGTCCAGCGCTCAAAAGCAAAACTAAAGTTTATCTAAGGCAAAGGAGGATCGACGGCCGCATCCTTGCCAGAGGCTTCGCCCTTTGATCCCTCTTCGACCTCCTCCTCCTCGATCTCTTTCTCGTCATCAGAGTCGAGGTCTCTTTCGGTCCCGACATCCCTCAAGAAGAAGGAAAGCTCGTCCGACGCCAACGCTAAAGGATTTTTGCCCGACAAGTGTCGTCGCATGATCGCCGCCCGTGCGGTGAATCGAGCGAGAGCAAAAACAGACTTCGCCTCGTCTTTCAACTCCTTCACCTCACCCTCTAACTTCGTCACCCTGGACTTGGAGTCTTCAGCCTCTTTTTCACTCGTGGCCAAAGACTCCCTGATCTTGTCCATCTCGTCCCTCTGATCGGCGATCAAGGATAGAGACAGCTTCAGACGGTGGTTTGCCTCGTCTTTTGCACGACCGACAGCCTCTAAATCCTTCAAGGCCTCATCAAGACGTTTTGACATAGCATCTTCACGTTCTAGGGCAACCTTCTCCCTGTCCAGCGCTGCGTTCTCCCTCTCGTGGGCAGAAGACACCAAACCCCTTATCTTCACCGTTTCCGCGTGTAAGGCAAGAGAAGACTGGAACGCCTGTAAAAATATAAACGAGCATGTTAGTAAACGCTCGACAAAGATTAAAAACACTGAAACACAAGTTTTGAAAGAAAAACTTACCATAGCCGCCAGTCCGCTACATGAGATCCCGTCTCTTCGACTGGGGAATCCCTCGAAACGTTCCCTGAAATAAGGGAGCAGATATTTCCCCAGATGAGGAAACAAATTCGTCCCGTCTAGGACACTGGCGGCCATAAAGTCCGAAGGAAACGTAAAGTTAACCGCCGTGACCTTAGCCCCTCCCGTCGTGTGACCCTTGCCCTTGTCGGCTGACGAAGGGTTCGACGTGGTAGACGGGGACTTCGCCGATTTCGCTGGAGGCGCCGAACTAATAGGGGTTGTATCGATTGCGCTAGAAGACGTCTTCTTCTCCGTAGGCGATGCAGCCGACACCTTTTCCTTCTCAGGCGTAACGACTCTCGACGAGTCATCAACCCTTGGAGACGATTCTCTCGGGATCGTCATCCTCGTCTTCGGTAAAACCCCCTGACTCAATGGTCGAGGTCCTTTGCCTCTTTTCCTTACCCTTACGAGCAAGTTCAAGTTGAGCTGCCCTTTTGGCACTGCCAGTCGACACCTTCCCCTGAGACTCTCCTGGAAACAACGAAGGGAAAAACGTTACACGATGGACATAAGAGAAAAGATCGAGGTCGAGTAGAAATGCATAAAACACTTACCAGTCATTTCTTCTTATTTATCTCTCGACTCTTCCTTTTTCTCCTCTATATCCTTTTCTTTCTCCTCCTCACGTTTCTCTCCTCGATTCTCTCCTAGATATAAATCTTCGTCGTCGTCTACCAGATGTTGTGTAAAAAACGATCGCTCCATAGTACTGAATTCCAACAATGCGTCGACCTTTGCTTGAGAGTTGGCGTAGGGCTTCACGTCCTCAAACTTAATATATGTCGACACACAGAAGACAGGTTAGAAATAAGTTGAAAATTAGCACACGATGTGCGATAAAAACTAGAAAATCTTACCTGACATATTCCAGCCGGACCTAATCCAGCCGCTCTCAGAATTAATAGTCGGCTTACGCATAAACGCGTACCTAGTCTTCCACTTACGGTCATTTACAGCAGTCTTTAGGACCAAGGTGCGATCGCCCTTGAACCTAGAGAACAGGCTATAGCGATGACATCCATCCTTCTTGACTTGATAAGCCAAGAGGAGGTCGCGCACATTCATGGGAGACTCCCATTTTTCGGTAAGGCACTCAATCACTTATACGACTAGCCAGAACTGGGGCATTAATTGGCCCGATGCTAAATTGAACTCGAGCATAAAAGCCTTCGCCAAAGACGAATAAGGCCATTCGAAACCTATCTTAAAAGGGTATTCGTATATCACGATATACCCCTCAGGACACTCATTTGGTCGGGTCTGACCTGCTCTAATTAATTTAATCTCTGCAGTGATTTTTGCTAGACTTCTAAGGTCGTCTAGATCCTCTTGTTCTCGGATAGAACTTACAGGTTCAGTCGACATTTCTAAACAGACTTACAAAAGATCAAGAAATCGTACCTTATATAGGCGCTCTATAAACCTTGAAATTCCTAATCGACGATTCTCGCAGGTTTGGAAAGGATTTGGCGAAGAACAGCAAGAAATCAGAAAATCTCTCTCTTAAAATTCTCAGAAAGCATAAAATGGAAAAGATCCATCGTAGGTATCTATTTATGTAATCGACCGTGTCAGGTCGAACCCCTCGATGATCGACACATACCCTTACCTTTTCGTATGCTCGACACCTGGCGATGACAGTTGGTAAGCATGATCGTGCGTCAGTATGCCGTCACGATCTTATCCATTTTTCGACTTCCTCTTTAGTTAGAATTGGACCGATCCAGTTCCAAGGCAATTGAAGTGACTTTTGACACGTGTCACGACCCTAGACGTCCGATTAACAAAATTTAAAATTTGAATTTGCCACTCTATTTTTAAATTTTGGGGGCAAACTATTTGGGTAAAATTTCACCAGTCTCGACCACGACCAAGATAGGGAAGACATTTATTACACTTTTTCGTAATAGGGTAAAATCATAGTACTTTATCCCCTGACCAAAATTGAAATCAAAAGTTATACACCTCACGACACTCGACCATGACGTCGTCTAGCTCACACGACCGTTGTATGGAACCTCGCGACCTCGACCGACTAACATACGATATTTCTGTTATATTTTCGCTGTTTAAATGCAGGAATAAATGTCATTAATGATCAATGGACGTAACCGACGAAGACAATGATGAGCATTAAAACCAGTAGCCGTTACGACCGTTATCAACAGTTTTTATAGAGTTATTCAAAGCACTCGAAGGCTATAAATACAAAGGCAATCATCATTTCGCAGATCATCTGACACACTGAATCAACTTAATTCTGAGGAACAATCGAAGCAAAGAATTCCCTCTCAAAATATCGCTCATGACGCATGACTTACACGCACAACGCATAGTCTATACACACGATTCACTTGTTTTCCACGCACGATACACTTGTTACTTTACATTTAAAGTTTTTCTTTCATTTGTATTGTAATCTTTGTACTCCCGACACCCGAAACATAAGGACATCGCCCATGTTTGGCGACCATAGTGCAGCGACGACCCCCAAAGTCGTCCGCGGGTTTTTTCCTCGTTGAGGTTTTTCCCGCGACACCAAAATCTGTCTCATTTACATTTTCTGTCTTTGTCGTACGTTTTGTCGAAAGATTCCTATTATTTAGTTGTTAAGCTCCACAATCAACCTTAAGTTATCCTTCTGGACGATTTTTGGCATTAACAGTCTCCCGCCTTATCGTATGTTTTTGCAGGTGGGTCGGGCGATTTGCCTACTCACAGCGCGTCGAAAAGGGAGGCTCAACTCCTCCTGGCCCATCAGGCCAAGGATCTGAAGCGCAAGGCTCCCCCACCACCATCGTCAGGGGTAAAGAAATCCAAGACGGTTCCCCGGAGGGAACCATCATCGAAGGGTGGAGATTCGTCTAGGGTTGCCACTTCTAAGAAGACGAAGACACCACCGAGAGTCATTGATGCGACTCCGATGAGTGTGGCTCCTCCTATGACTGGAGAGGTCGCCACTTCTTCCTCATCGTCCGATAAAGGGAAAGGGAAGAAGACGGAGGAGCCCACTGGTACTATGACGGTGAACTTCACACTGTCGTCTAACTTCATGTCAGGGGAAGATATGGATAGCGACAAGATCTTCCCCGATCCTTCTGCCGTCCTTCAAGGAGAGACTGGAGGACGTCACGGTCGACAACATGGGGTCGCACATTGCAGGGTTGGCCTTCAAGGTACGTACAATCCGTTTGTTTAAAGTAATTTTGTCATTCTATCGATTGTCTTCTGACGTTTATGTATTCGTGCGCTACAGGCATTCCAGACTTCTCTTTGCTTGTATGCCCATATGGACCAGATCCTTAAGGTTGCTCCCGTTGCCTTGGAGAAAATGCGCAAGACGCAAAAGGAAACTCGCGTGGCAAGGGAGCAGGAGAAGCTAGCGATGGAAAGGGTCGAGTTTCTTTCGGCGAGGCTTGACGAGGCTCAGGACCTCTATGCTACGTCGATGAATGCGAAGGAAGACCTTCAGCACCTTTTGAGGGACACCCTTGAGAAGTCCTCTGCGACTGAGGTGGAGTTAGTAGTGACTAAGGGCTCCTTGGCCGAGAGTGAAAAACAGGTCAAGGACCTTAAGTCGCTCGTCGAGGCGAAAGTGGGGGAGATCGCGTCCTTGGAGGAGCGACTCCAGTCGTTTGAAGCTCTGACCTGTCTGAGGGTCCAAGCGGCGATCATGCGTCGCCATTTACGGGGGTTAAACCCTATGGCCGGAGATAAAGAGGAGGTCACTACCTTCTTGGAGCAAGTCGGGGACAAGGAAGAACTCGACCAGGAGGACAAGCTTGAAGAAGACTTCTATTCCCGGAACTTGTAGTTTTCATGATAATCGGGCGACTAGGGCCGAGAAATATTAACTCGTAAGACTTCTATTTCCGGAACTTGGATTCTGGAATACCTGTATGATTCAAGACAATGAATCATTTAAATCTTGTTTATGACGTACGAGCCATAACAGTCGTGATATTTATTTCCCGCGATATAAATCCTCAGATCGATATTCAAGTCGTAAAGACTTCGTTCCACATAATTTGAATTGTAAGATTGGTGTTTCAAGTCGTCGAAACCTTTATTCCTCACGATATAGGTCGTAAGAAAAGAAGAGGTTTAAAAGTAACCGGGCGACTGGGCCGACTATACATTCTAAGTCATGGAGTTCAAGTCATAAGACTTTAACTTTGGAACTCAGATTAAGATGCACCTGTTTTGATCATAAGATCTATATAATGAATCGTAAGATTCGGTTTATGTCATGCGAGTCATGAATTATGGATCATGACTTTATCGGTCGTGACATATTTATCGTGACCTTGTAGTCTAAAAGACTTTGTTTTCTCACGATATAGATCGTAAGACTGACGTTCGTGCGATCCTGCGAACCTGCAATGTAAGATTCAGGGGTGGTCGTTGGTTTGATCAACGACCCTCCGATGCTTAAGTCAGTAATAGTTTGTCGAAATAAATCGAAAGTAAAATATTTAAATGAAATACTTCTTGAAATGTATTGCAGTCCAGCCACGCGGGGTTGGGGTCGTAAGTTTGATATTACGATTCAGACGTATGATCACTTGTGGACCATTGTCGTACATGATTTCGGAGGGAATTCCGACCCTGCATAGAATGTTAGTATAGATAAAAGAGATGACCTTTCTGTCCCGAATCTGGGAGTAGGCGTCTACTTTTGTCCATTCAGAGGAATAATTTGTAAAGTCTAACAGGAAAAATTCTTGCCCTGGGGGCAGGTTGTAATTTATTAGCGATGACCATTCCCTACCTTATGAAGAGTCGTGGGATAAAGGACGTATGTAAAGCTTCAGAAGGTTGGTATATCATACCTGAGTGTTGTTGACGGGCGTTACGTACCTGGTGATATTTAACGTTGGCTGTTGGAGAATTACTTCTGTCGTGAGGTCCGACTGCCCCCGAGTCGTGAACCATATTCAAGCTTGCGATCAGTAGCTGGAAACTGGAATTCTTAATGGGGTACACCATTTTGCCCCCTTGTGGGGACTATAAGACGACACCGATACATGCCTTTTCAACATATGAAAAACTATCGACATGGGCTAGTCGGGTCGTGTCGCTTATAGTCGCCACAACACAGGCGTCGACCTGTGCTTCCTTTTCTAGTTCAGGAATGAAGTCAGCATCGGTTAGGACCTGTGATGCAATTTCTGGGTGAGGCATGTGTAATTGCTAGATGTCCTTTTTCTGAGGCTTCAACGTTGCCTTGTAGCAATCGCAGGCGGTCTTCTGTTCACTTTTAACTTCTTGTACTCCCCATGGGGTTGGGAATTTGATCGTCTAGTGATAGGTCGAGGGGACCGCCTTCATATCGTGGATCCACGGACGTCCAAGTATAATGTTGTAGGCTGATGAACAGTCGATAACGTTAAACTTTGTTTGTTTGTTGACCCCTTTAGTATACACTGGGAGGATGATCTCTCCCAAAGTATTGGTAGAGTCGCCATTGAATCCTATCAGAGTCGTCGATCAATGGGTGATCTCTGGTTTATCAATTCCCATAGCTTTGATCGTGCTTAGGAAAATGATATTAGCTGAACTGCCTCCGTCGACCAATACTCTTTTGGTCGAGCAATTGCCAATAGTGAGCTGGATAATCAGGCCATCGTGATGTCTCTACCAACTGTCCTGGAGGTCGTCCTGATCGAACGTTATTGGCATCGCCTCCAATTCCAACTCTTGTTTTGGTCGGGACGACCGAGGAATGGGGTATTCTCCTGACGATTGACTGGCATGCCGCTTGGCTGCCGAATAGGTTAAACCACAGACGTCTGATCCACCCGTCACACAGTTGATGACTTTTTCATGGACGGGGGATTCTGGTCTTACGTTACCAACTGGCGTAGATTCTTTATCAATCAAATCCTTGTAGATGACCCTTGGGTACGATCCAGGCTAACTCCTTCTGCAAAGTAAGGCAGTTATCTGTCGTATGACCATGGTCACTATGGAAGTCGCACCATTTGGTCTTGTCCTTTTGGTCGTCATCTTTATCACTTTTCTTGGGCCATCGGACAGACGACTGAATGTTTTTAAGAGCTTCGACCAATTCTTTCGATGTCCCATTGAATCCATAAGAGGAGATATTAGGATATCGAGGGAATCAGGGCATGGGATTGCTCTTTTTCTTATCGAACCGAACGTTCGATAACTGGCGCGCTGGTTCCGTCTTGATGCTCGGCGTGGATTTGAAATCTAGTTTCTTGATCCCGAGCGATTTTTTGTCGGTGGAATGCTTACGGCGGATGGCAAAGTCCTCTTCGACTCTCGTGTAAGCCAAATTCCTAGCTCGGACGTCTTCAAAATTTTCTGGTGGGTACTTCGTAAGATCGACGTACAATCCTGTAGTGTTGTCGTCAAGACCACGTTTGTAGGCCTCGATGGCAATCTTGACGTCACAATTTCGAATGCTGATCATTTCTGCGTTAAAACGATTAAAATAACCACGGATGGATTCTCCAGAAATTTGGATGACGTAGTATAGGTCGCTGGTCTGCTTCTCCATCTTGCGACTGCTGGCGAACTGTTGTGAAAACTGGTTGACCAATTTTGCGAAGTTGCTGATGGACTTGGGTTTGAGGTTGATTAACCACTGGAGAGCAGGACCTGTAAGAGTCGCGCCAAAGTTTTTGCACATGCACACCTCTTGATATTGATGTGGGATTGATGCTATCCACATCAGCTGTTTATATTGTGCGATATGCTCCGTTGTATCGATTATTCCTGAATATTTAGGCGTAAAGGCGGGAAAGTTGTACTTCTTCGGAATGTCAACACTTGCTATCGTGTCGATGAAAGGCGACGCCTGGAATCCTGTGAGAGGTTCGACGTCGATAGGAACAACGGCGCCAGGTAATTTTGAAAGTAGCGACAACATTTTTTCGTTCTGATCCTCCAATAACCTGAGTCGCTGAGCGACGAGGTCGTTAGGATCGGGGATCGTACCTGTCAGGGGAATGAATCCTGAGTTTTAGGTTGTCGCGCCGACTGTCGGGTGGGAACCATTTCCATGCGATGACCCGTTGGCTTCTCTGGTAAAGGGGAAGTTCATCGGGATCTGATAAGGTATGGCTCAATTGTACAGTGGCGGAGGTCTCGAATGCTGCGGAGGAAGTTGTCCGAAGGGAGGATTGTTGACAAAAGGCATTGGACCTGCTTGGAATGGTAGCCTTACGAAAGGCGCACCCATAGGTCGGGGACCGTTCTGAGGTCCAAAAGAGTTACCAGTCGCCGGATTTCTCAGAGAGACGATTTTTGCGGTTGCCTTCTGATTCTGCTCGTGCAAGGCTTGAATCTGACTTCGAGCCGCGTTTAATTCTGATTGAAGTTGAATCATGGGATCTTGATAATTTTCCATTAACCTGAAAATAACAAAAACCTCACAAGAGCGTTAGAGCGACGTATGCGTTGGCCTGAGATTTTCTCTAGATGGGGTCCCACAGATGGCGCCAAACTGTTTATGCAAAAAATCACCCAAAAGGACAACTTAAGGTTGATGTGGACTTTAACAACTAAAGAAAGAGATCTCGAGGCCAATCAACACAATCGCGAATAAAAATAAATAACATAAGAGAATTGGTGACGCAGAAAACCCCAAAACGAGGGAAAAACCCGCGATCGATTTGTGGAAGTCGACGGTGCACTATAGTCGGCAAACAGGGACGAAGTCCTTTTGTAACAGGTGTTTTGTGTACAACAGATTACAATATGAGAGAATATGAACTTAATCGTATGTAAAAGTTGTGCGTCGTGTGTAAATCGTATGAAAGAAACTGCTGCCGTGCGGTTCCAACTGCTATCGTGTGGAAGTCGCGTTAGCGATATTTGCTCGAATGTTTTGTAGATTACTGCTTGGTTCGCGATGTGTAATAGCGTAGTAACAGATGTGTTTTCCGGTTGTAGAGCAGGCCTTTATATAGCTTCTGTTGGTAATAAATATGTCTTGATGGCTTGTTTCGTAACCGCCGTTGGGTCTTTAATGCTATTAATAGATCTTCCGTTACTGGTCGTTGTACCGTCTTGAGTCTTGGACGTTACTTCCGTTACTCCTCGTGGACCTGCATTAATGAACAAAAGAAACATGTGTTGACTGTTAACGGTTAGTGTAATCATACGACCGTCTTGAGTCTTGGACGTCAGTCGTATGAAACATACGACCATCAGAAAAATGTACGACCAAACACTCGTCTGTAAATAACTTGCAAGACCTTATATTAATACAAGAGTTGTCTTATGTAAATGTTTTTTCAAGTTTTCTATCGTCGGTCGTGAGGTGGGATTTTTTACCCAAACATCGATGCCCATAGCTTTGATCGTGCTCAAGAAAATAATGTTAGCCGAACTGCCTCCGTCGACTAGTACTCTTTTGGTCGAGCCGTTGCCAATAGTAAGCTAGATGATTAACCCGCCGTGATGTTTCTGCCAGTTGTCTTGGAGGTCGTCCTGATCGAACGTTATTGGCATTGCCTCCAATTCCAACTCCTACTTTGGTCGTGACGACCGAGGAACGGGATATTCACCCGACGTTTGACTGGCGTGCCGCTTGGCTGCCGAATATGTTAGGCCACAGACGTCTGATCAGTCGGGCATGCAATTGACGACTTTTGCGTGGGCTGGGGATGCTGGTCTTACGTTTTCGGCTGGCGTAGATTCTTTATCAATCAGACCTTGGAGATGACCCTTGGGGACGATCCAGGCTAACTCTTTTTGTAAGGCAAGGCAGTTATCTGTCGTATGACCGTGGTCACTATGGAAGTCGCACCATTTGGTCTTGTCCTTCTTGTCATCATCTTTATCGCTTTTCTTGAGCCATCGTATCGACGATTGAATGCTCTTGAGAGCTTCGACCAAATCTTTCGATGTCCCCTTGAATCCATAAGAGGAGATCTTAGGATATTGAGGAAATCTGGGTGCAGGATTGCTCTTTTTCTTGTCGAATCGGACGTTCGATATCTGGCATGTTGGCTCTGTCTTGACGCTCGTCTTGGACTTGAAATCTATTTTCTTCATCCCGAGCGACTTTTTGTCAGTAGAATGCTTACGACGGAAAGTCGTATCATCTTCTACTCTCATATAAGCCAATGTCCTAGCTCGGACGTCTTCAAAGTTCTTTGGTGGGTACTTCGTAAGATCGACGTACAGTCCTATAGTGTTGTCGTCTAGACCACGCTCCACGCTTGTAGGCCTCCATGGTGGTCTTGACATCACAGTTTCTGATGCTGATCATTTCTGCGTTGAAACTGTTGAAGTAACCGCGGATGGATTCTCCAGATTTTTGGACGACGTAGTACAGGTCGCTGGTCTGCTTCTCCATCTTGCGACTACTGGCGAATTGTTGTGAAAACTGGTTGACAAACTCCTCGAAGTTGCTGATGGACTTAGGTTTGAGATTGATCAACTATTGGAGATCAGCGTCTGTAAGAGTCGTACTGAAGCTTTTGCGCATGCATACTTCTTGGTACTGATGCGGGATTGATGCGGTCCACATCAATTGTTTATATTAGGCAATGTGCTCCGTTGGATCGGTTATTCCTGAATACTTGGGCGTAAAAGCAGGAATGTTGTACTTCTTTGGAACATCAACGTTCGCTATCTTATCGACGAAAGGCGACTCTTGGAATCCTGTGAGGGGCTCGACGTCGACGGGGACGGAGGCACCGGGTAACTTTGAAAGTAGCAACATCATCTTTTTGTTCAGATCCTCCAATAACCTTAGTCATTGGGCGACGGTGTCGTTAGGATCAGAGACTGCACCTGTCGGGGGAATGACTCCTGAGTCTTGAGCTATCATGCCGACTGTCGTGTGAAAACCATTCCCGTATGGAAAACCATTGTCTTCTCCATTAAAGGGGATGTTCATGGGGATGGTCATTGCTGGTTGCGAGATAGTCGGGATATGATATGGTATGGCTCCATTGTATAGCGGTGGATGCCTCAGATGCTGCAGAGGAAATTGTCCCAAGGGAGGATTGCTGACGAATGGCCCTAGACCTTCTTGGAATGGTGGCCTTATAAAAGGTGCACCAAAAGACGGTTGGGGACCGTTCTGGGGTCCAAAGGAATTGCCAACTGCTGCGTTCCTCAAGGAAGCAATTTATGCGGCTGCCTTTTGATTCTGCTCATTCAGTGCTTGAATTTGATTTCGTACAACGTTTAGTTCCACGTACAACTGTGCCATAGGATCTTGTTGGGCTGCCATTTTCCTGGAAAACAAAACTTCACAAGATTGTTAGAGCGATGTATGCTTGGCTTGAGATTTTCTCTAGATAGGGTCCCACGGATGGCGCCAAACTGTTAATGCCAAAAATCACCCAAAGGATAACTTAAGGTTGATGTGGAACTTTTAACAACTAAAGAAAGGGATCTCAAGACAAACAACACAATCGCAAATAAAAAGTAAATAAGACAGGATAATTGGTGATGCGGAAAACCCAAACGAGAGAAAAAAAACCGCGGCCGACTTGTGAGAGTCAACGGTGCACTATGATCGCCAAACAGGGGAGAAATCCTTTGGTAACAAGTGTCTTATGTACAACTGATTACAATAAGATTAAAAATAAACTTAATCGTAAGCTAAAGTTGTGTGTCGTGCGTAAATCGTGCGAAATGAACTGTTGTCGTGCGAATTGAACTGCTCGTTGTGCGAAACTTGCATAAGTGATGATGGTTCAAATGCTCTATTGATCACTGTTGTATTGCGTAAGAAATGTAGGAGCGAGTGTAGAAGTGTTTAGTTCAGATATCAGATGTTGGATTGTGTGATGTTCCGATGTCTCCCGCGTTCGAGTATGGAGCAGGCCTTTATATAGCTCTTAGCAACATTAAATGTGTCTTGATGACCTATTTGTAACCGCCGTCGGGTCTTTAATGTCATTAAGAGCTCGTCCGTTACTGACCGTTGTACCATGATTACTTGTGGACCTGCATTAATGGAACAAAGAAAACAACTGTTGACTGTTAACGGTTAGTATAATCGTACGACCGTCTTGAGTCTTATACGTCGATCGTATGGAACTTACGACCATCATAGAAAAGTACGACCAAATATTCGACAGTAAATAACCTGCAGGACCTTATCTTAATACAAGAATGGTCTTACATAAATGTCATGTGTATTATTTATCGTCGGTCGTGAGGTGTGGATTTTTACCCAAACAGTATGCCGTCATTTTGGAATCTTTTTCCGTGAATTCCCCATTCATGTGGTTCACGACTAGGAGGGAATCGGTTTCAACGTGCAGTCCGGCTGCCCCCAAGTCTCGTGCCATGCGCATGCCCATGATCAATGCTTCATACTCAGCCTTGTTGTTTATGGCTTTAAAATCACATCGTATGGAGTACACCATCTTCCCCCCTATGGCGAATTTAAGACGATGCCTAGTCCTGCCCCCTGGCGTTGGACAATCCGTCGACGTGGAGTATCCAAGGTGTTTCGTCGAGAATCGCCATAGTATTTGCATGTACGTCTACGTCTAGTTCTGGGCTGAAGTCAGCGACAAAATCCGCTAGGACTTGCGATTTGATCGTTGTCCTTGGCTTGAAGTTTATGTCATAGCTACTGAGGTAGACACTCCACTTTGCTAGTCGACCTATTGTTTGGGCAAAAATTTCACCAGTCTCGACCACGACCAAGAAAGGTAAGACACATGTTATGAACTATATCTTGTATAAATATAAGGTCCCGACAAAGACCCAAAAAACCTCCGTCGTCCCTCCTAAAATGTAAGTCGAGAGTTCCTCACGACAATCGACCTCGACGTCGCCCGTTCCGCACGACCGTCGCACAAGACCGTACAACCTTGACTAACTCCATATACGACTGTTACGTTTGTTCAATGATTAATGCAGGAGTCAAAGTCATTAATGGACAGCGGTCATAACCGACGAAGAGCAATTATGAAGAGTTACAACTGGCGACCGTTATGGCTGTTATCGAAGCAATCAATGAGCTAATCAAAGCACCCGAAGGCTATAAAAGATCAAGTTAAACCTCAGTTCCAGGGACCGAACATCGAACAATAGAAGATAAGCATCCCAGCTCAAAAGAACACTACCAGCAAAGAACTCTCACTCGAAGAATCGCTCCCGACGCATGACAATTGTACACGACTTTCACTCTCGACTAACAGTTTACACATTGTTTTCACACACGACGCACACTGTTTTTACATTTCAAACACTTGTACTTTACATTTCGAAGTCTTTCCCATCATTTGTATTGTAATCTCTGTACGATCGACACCTGGAACACCAAGGACATCTCCCCTAATTGGCGACCATAGTGCAGCGACGACATCCATTGTCGTCCGCAGGTTTTTTCCTCGTTGAGGTTTTTCCTGTGTCATCAAATCCTCTGTCTCATTTACATTTTTGTCTTTGTCGCACGCCTTTGTCGAACGATTCCTTTCTTTAGTTGTTAAAGTCCACATCGACCTTAAATTGTCTCTTTGGTGCGATTTTTGGCATTAACAGTTTGGCGCCATCCGTGGGACGTCATCTAGAGAAAATCTTCGACAAACGTGCGTCTTACTAACAGTTGCTTGGAGTTTCTTTTGTCCTCTGTTGTAGGAAAATGGCGAATAACGAACAAGCCGCTGTCCCAGCACATGAGGGGCTCGAAAATGCACAAGATGCACTTGAAATAGTCAACGATTATCGCCTGGAGGAAGTCGTTCTAGATTCAAGCAAGCCTGATCAAAAAGTCTTTATCGGGTCGTCTCTCAATCCTTGCCTTAAGGAAAAGTTAATATCTTTTTTGCAGGAACATGCTGACTGTTTCGCCTGGTCGCATGAAGATATGGTCGACATAGATCCTGTCGTCATCTCCCACATGCTCAACGTCGACCCATCATTCAATCCTATCAAACAGAAGCGACGGAAATTTGCTCGTGAAAGGAATAAGGTGATAAATGACGAAGTCGACAATCTTCTCAAGACAGGGAAGATTCGAGAGGTAAAATACCCCGACTGGCTTGCTAACGTCGTGGTCGTAGCGAAGAAGAATGGAAAGTGGAGGGTCTGTATCGACTTTACAGACCTCAATAAAGCCTGTCCAAAATATCCTTTTCCATTACCTCACATCGACGCCATGGTCGACGCGACAGCGGGGCACGAACTACTGACGTTCATGGATGCCTATTCCGGATACAATCAAATCTTAATGCACGTCGAGGACCAAGAAAAAACTGCATTTATGATGGACCGAGGTATTTATTGTTATAAGGTTATGCCTTTCGGACTAAAAAATGCAGGATCTACTTACCAGCGCCTGATAAACAAGATGTTCAAAGACCGTCTTGGCGACACGATGGAAGTGTACATCGACGATATGTTGGTCAAGTTGAAGCAAGCTATCGACCACGTCGAGCATTTGAAACAATCGTTCGACATCCTTCAGAAATACAGCATGAACCTTAACCCGACGAAATGATCCTTCGGTGTCAGTGCTGGAAAATTTGTTTTATAATGTCCTCAGGAAAAAACAGAGGCTTCGATTGGACCAACGATCATGAGCAGGCATTGCAAAAGCTTAAAGAATACATGACGTCGCCTCCCCTATTATTGAAACCTCGCGATCATGAAGTCTTGCAACTATACCTGGCTGTTAGTCCAAACGCGGTAAGCGCCGTCTTAACACGAGAAGATGAAAAGCAGCAACTACCGATCTACTATGTAAGTAAATCTCTTCTGGACGCAGAAACCAGGTATTCCTCTATGGAAAAATTGCTCTTATCGCTAGTCACAGCTGCTAAAAAACTGCGACACTATTTTGAGTCGCATCCCATTACTGTCGTAACTAACTTTCCTCTTAAGTCTGTCTTAAGAAAACCTGAGTTGATAGGTCGCCTGGCAAAATGGAGTATATATCTCAGCAGTTACGACATCGACTTCAAGCCCAGGACCGCGATCAAATCGCAAGCCTTGGCGGACTTCATTGCTGATTTCAGCCTTGAGTTGGAGAAAGAAGCAGAACTCGAAGTATCAACTGTGGCGACTCACGACGACGTGCCTTGGATCTTATATGTCGATGGTTCATCCAACGTTAGAGGTTCAGGACTAGGTGTCGTCTTAAAGTCGCCACAGGGGGGCAAGATGGTATACTCGATCCGATGCGATTTCAAAACCACCAACAACGAAGCTGAATACGAAGCCCTGATCATAAGAATGAATATGGCCTACGACTCGGGGGCAACTGCGTTACATGTTAAAAGCGACTCTCTCCTGGTGGTGAACCAGATCAATGGGTAGTTCGCGGCCAAAGATTCAAAAATGACAGCATATCTGAAGGTAGCAAAAGAAAAGGCCAAAAAATTCAAAACATTTTCTATCGAACAAATCCTGAGAGACCAGAATACTCAGGCCGACGCTTTAGCAAATCTCGGGTCCGCTCTGGTCGAACCTATATTCGACGTCATTCCCATGATCCATCTGGCGACATCATCTGAAATTTCCTTGTACACGACCAACTCCGAGAAGACAAGATGGAAGCCCGCAAGATCAGATTCAAAGCATCTAAATATGTCATGATTGGGAATAAGCTCTATCGACGATCATCAACAGGTTTAAACTTAAGATGCATCATTAGCAAGATCCAGGTCCAGAAAATTCTTCAAGAAATGCACGACGGTGAATGTGGCAATCATTCAGGAGGTCGCAGTTTGGCTAATCGTATCTCCCGACAAGGGTATTTTTGGCCAACACTACGACAAGACGCCGTCAAGTACGTCCAGAATTGTGACCCTTGTCAACGACATGCAGGTATGTCACATAAACCCTCTGAACCCTTGCACTCGACACTTATCCCATGGCCCTTCATGAGATGGGGAATGGATATTGTCGGCAAGCTACCACCGGCCCCGGGGCAAAAGGTATTTCTCCTCGTACTTACCGATTATTTTTCCAAGTGGGTTGAGGCGGCTGCTTTTTCCCAAATAAGAGACAAGGAAGTCATCTCTTTTATCCAGACTAACATCATATGCAGATTCGGGATTCCGTCCAAAATTGTCTGTGACAACGGATCTCAATTCATAAGTGACAGGACCTAACAATTCTGCGAAGACAGGAGCATCAAGTTGACAACCTCGACTCCTAGATACCCTCAGGAGAACGGACTTGCTGAATCAAGTAATAAGACTATTTATTGCTTCGATCAAGAAAAGGCTAAAAGTTGCAAAAGGAAAATGGGTCGAAGAACTCCCTTCGGTCCTGTGGGTAAATCGCACGATGCCCCGCACGTCCACAGGACAAACCCCTTTCTCTCTCGTCTACGGTTGCGAAGCAGTTTTGCCGGTCGAGGTCCATCTCCCAACTTCGAGGCATACATCCGTCGACCATAACTTGGTCGATTTAGGATACGACCTCGACGCCCTTGAAGAGCTTAGAGAATCAGCCTTGATTAGAATGGCGTCACAGAAGCAAGCGGTCGAGCGACATTTCAATAAAAGCGTCAAAATCAAAGTCTTTCAAGAAGGCGACTATGTCCTCCGTCGAGTATTCCAAAATACTCAGGAGATCAACGCAGGTAAACTTTCTATTAAGTGGGAAGGTCCTTATCGCATATCTGAAGACGTGGGTAAAGGGGCCTATCGACTCCAAACCCTCGACAACCAAGAGATTCCACGCAGCTGGAATGTGACACATTTAAAGAGGTATTTCTTTTAAATCCTTTTTTCATACGATTTTTTATTTTCACCTCGACGGCTACTAACTTAAACATCGGAGGGTCGTTGGTTATCCAACGACCAACCTCTGACAATATTTTATCGCAGGATCGCATGACACAAGTTAATCATACGGCTTTCCCAAGATCACATAACATAAGTCTAATACACGACTTAATATGCGATTTAAAGTCATCACACGATTCTATTATGCAATCGGCTCACAATCTGAATATGTCAACTTAAAAAGGCTTCATGTTCTGAACAAATGTTCTAGACGCATGTATATTTGTCATCATCGTTATCTCATAATGGGAAGCCTCAGTCGCACGTACCTACGGTTGTATTCAATTTATAAGAATGTTTATATAATTGAACATTACTTTCGACAATTGCCTGCAATATATAATGAAAAAGCTCACGAAATTTCATTCATACTTAAACGTATTTACATTAGATCACTAACGACCGAATATGAAAGACATAGTTCATAGAACCAAAGTTTATCCTAACACTAGGGAAGAGTGTCGATAGCATACTCTGTCCCGAATCTCGACCTTCGAATCCTCGTCATGCAAAGGAGCTTATGCAAGGATCAAACGAGTATGATAGGGCCGTTTCCCAACACTTTATGCCACAACATGAAGAAAAGCCCACAGTATTTTTGAGAATGTGGCTCTTAAGATTAATGTTAAGGTTGGAGGAAGGAATAAGACGCCTTCAACGATTGACTTCTGGAACGACAACTTCTCTGTCTTCACGTATCGAACGAGCAGAGACCGAAGCATCTGTCACAACGAATATGTCAAACTAAGAAAAACTTACAACGAACGCCTATATGGCTATATGTGGTCCCGTTTTTACGACGGAGATCCTTCGGAAACACTCCTCGAAAGATAGGAGATGATATTTCCCTTGAAACGGAAGTGACTTCGTCCCGTCAAGGACACAGTCAGTCAGGAAGACCGACGGCGGCGTAAAGCTGATCGTCATAACGTCCTCCTCACCCTCTCCCGTCTTTGCACCCTTGCCCTCGACAGCTGACGAAAGGGTCGACGTGGTTATAGAGGACATCGTTGCCAGATGCACAGATTCCACGGATATCGCTTCAACCGCGATCAATGCCTTCGCCTCTTCAGGCATAATGACTCTCGATAAGTCATTAACACTTGCAAGCATCCCTTTCAGAATTTCCACCCTCGTCTTCAGTAAAACCCCGACGCAGCGAACAAAGCCTCTTTGCATCTTTCCTTCGCGGATACTCTCAAGTCGTGCCATTCTCCTATCAGAAATGGTTGACACCTTTTCAACGATCTTCCTTAGAACATACAAAAAAAGAACGCCACACAAACAAATTTAAAAGCGATGAACTCAGAGCCCGAACACCTTAGTCAAAAATGAATGAAAATGTGAGAAGCCATGCCATATATAAGTGCTCAAAAACTTCGAAATTTCAAGAAAGATCAGAAAAAGAATCTCTCTCTAAAAACTTTCCAAAACTATAAAAGGAAATGATTCATCAAGATCTCTATTTATACAAGAAAACATGACAGGTCGGGTCCTTTGATGATCGCCACTCGTCCCCATCTTTTCGTATGACTACACGGATCATCAACACCTGTCATCGACAGCTGGTAAGCACCATCGTGCATCGGCATGACGTCACGACTTTATCCTCTCTTCGATTTCCCTCTCTAGTTTGAATTGAATCAATTCAGTTCCAAGACGACCAAGGTAAATTTCGACACAAGACCCTGAGCACCCGGCAAGCAAAATTTCAAATTCGAATTTGCCATCCTACTTTCAAAATTTGGGGGCAAACTGTTTGGGCAAAAATTTCACCAGTCTCGACCACGACCAATAAAGGTAAGACACATGTTATGAACTATATCTTGTATAAAGATAAGATCCCGACAAAGACCCAAAAAACCTCCGTCGTCCCTCCTAAAATGTAAGTCAAGAGTTCCTCACAACACTCGACCTCGACGTCGCCCGTTTCGCACGACCGTCGTACAAGACCGTACGACCTTGACTAACTCAATATACGACTGTTACGTTTGTTCAATGATTAATGCAGGAGTCAAAGTCATTAATGGACAATGGTCATAACTGACGAAGAGTAATTATGAAGAGTTACAACTGACGACCGTTATGGTTGTTATCGAAGCAATCAATGAGCTAATCAAAGCACCCGAAGGCTATAAAAGATCAAGTTAAACCTCGGTTCTAGGGACCGAACATCGAACAATAGAAGATAAGAATCCTAGCTCAGAAGAACACTACAAGCAAAGAACTCTCACTCGAAGAATTGCTCCCGACGCACGACAATTATACACGACTTTCACTCTCGACTAACAGTTTACACACATGACGCACACTGTTTTTACATTTCAAACACTTGTACTTTACATTTTGAAGTCTTTCCCTTCATTTGTATTGTAATCTCTGTACGATCGACACCTGGAACACCAAGGACATCGCCCCTAATTGGCGACCATAGTGCAGCGACGACATCCATTGTCGTCCGCAGGTTTTTTCCTCGTTGAGGTTTTTCCTGCATCATCAAATCCTCTGTCTCATTTACATTTTTGTCTTTGTCGCACGCCTTTGTCGAACAGTTCCTTTCTTTAGTTGTTAAAGTCCACATCGACCTTAAACTGTCCCTTTGGTGCGATTTTTGGCATTAACACCTATCAGCTCTAGTTTTCTTAAGACAGACTTAAGAGGGTAATTACTAACGACAGTTATTGGATGTGATTCTAAGTAATGTCGAAGCTTTTTGGAAGTAATGATTAATACGAATGACAGTTTTTCCATGGACGAGTACTTGGTGTCAGCGTATAGTAAAGATTTACTTATGTAATAGATTGGGAGTTGGCGTTTGTTGTCCTCTCGGGGTTAGGACAACACTTACCGAATTGGAACTTACTTCCAGGTATAACTGTAGAATCTCATTATCTTTAGGTTTTGACAATAGGGGTGGCGACGCCATATATTCCTTTGGCTCCTACAACGCTTGCTCGTAGTCGTCCTTCCACTTGAAGCCCTTGTTTTTCCTCAAGACATTATAGAATAGGTGACATTTATCTGAGGATCGAGAGATAAACCTGTTGAATGCGGCTATACGAACAGTAAGTCGCTCGACTTCTTTGAAATTGCTAGGCGACTTGATGTCGACGGTCGCCTTTATTTGGTCTGGATTAGCCTTGATCCCCCGTCGGGTCACCATGTATCCTAGAAATTTCCCGGTACTTACGTCGAAGGAACATTTCGTGGGATTTAGTTTCATCTTGTATTCCCTGAGTACGTCGAACGATTTCCTCAGGTGATTGATATGATCGTCCGCTTGTTTCGGTTTGACGAGCATGTCGTCGATATATATTTCCATCGTGTCACCAAGGTAGTCTTTGAACATTTTGTTGACCAATCTTTGATACGTTGACCCTGCATTTTTTAGACCAAATGGCATAACTTTATAGCAATAAATACCTTCGTCCGTCATATAGGCGGTTTTTTCCTGGTCAACAATATGCATTAGTACCACACCGGAGAAGGCGAAGGCGTCAGTGAATGCAGTCGACGTCGAGCCAATTAGTGTGGCTCCTCCAGCGTCGACGACGATCCTCAAGGAGACCGGTCCTTGGACAGACGATCCTGCCCCTTCCACAATTGACAAAGGGAAGGGGCACGTGACCGAGGAGTTGGCCGATGTTTTGACGGTGAACTTCATGTTACCGTCGGACTTCTTGGCCGACGGCATCCTGGATAGAGCGATATTTTTCCCTATCTGGTGAAATATTTGATCCCATCCTTCCGGGATCATATGTAAAAAACCACACCTCACGACCGATGCAAGAAACTAAATGACTTTATTTCGTATGACAACTCTTGTATTAAGATAAAGTCCTGTAATATACATACAACCATGATTGTAGTCGTCACCTAATATATGGATCGTAAGATATCCATGACTTATGACTAAGACCCCTGTCGATAAGCACGACCGTCGTAAGATTATCCTCGACCGTAATTTGCTAACATTCGACAAGTATTTCCTTTGTGAATATTTAATGCAGGTCAAGCACATTAAAAGACAACGGTCATAACCGAAGACTGCAATCAAGCGCATTTGACGTAGACCGTTATCTGCATTTATGGAGACATTCAAGACATCGAAGCTCATGTAAATCAACCTCAAAGCCACACTCAAGGTCATCTCTGACGCAGGTTTACACACAATAATCTCCATAAGCATTCTCGAAGCATTCAAGCGATTACTTACGTTTTTCCATGAAGAAACTCACGACAAAGCAGTTTCACTCACGACGCATAATAGAACTTTACGATTAAGTTTATTTCTTCTCTTATTGTAATCTATTGTACTCACGACACTTGTTACTAAAGGACGTCGTCCCTGTTTGACGAACATAATGCACCGTCGACTTCTATAGTCGACCGTGGTTTTTACCATCGATAGGGTTTTCCGTGTCACCATATTCTGTTATCTCGTTCCATTTTAATTATCTATCGTACGATTTATCGCGAGAAATCTTTCTTTAGTTGTTAAAGTTCCACACCGACTTAAAATCTTCCTTTGGTCAATTTTTAGCATTAACAGTCTAGCGCCTACCGTGGGACCGCATCTAGAGAAAATCTCCGACAAACGTGCGTCTTACTAATCATTTCTTGAGTTTCCTCCATTTTTCAGGAAAATGTCGGGTCAAGGAAACCATAATGTGCCACATCAAAACGCCGAAACTTCTTTTGTTTCCAAAACGGGACAAACCAAAAATACAGATAACTTCCTTGGTCCTCCGACTGGTCCAAATCAGAACGCTGGAAATTTCTTTGGTCCACAGAATGGCCCGAGACCGTTCGTTGGAGCACCCATGCAGAATCCTCTTCCACCACAGCATCTCAGGCCACCTCCGTTATTCCAAAATCAAACGATACCCCTGTTGTTTCAGAATCAAACGAGGCCCATGTCCCAGGCCACATTTCATACGATCCCGTTCGAAACTCCCTTCGTCCCGATCCTAACGATGGCCATCCCGATGACGCCTCCTCCAACCATGCATGCGTCTTTCACTTTTCCATTGTATGGGGAAGTTGCCGACTCGCCGCGTTGAAATGGCTTCCAGGCGACGGTGGGCATGACGACGCAAGATACAGGTTCTGGCCCCGCAACGAATGGAGGATCCAATCAGTACGACCCAGTCTCTCGACGCTTAAAGCTCCTGGAGGATCAAAACGAAAGGATGTTGTCACTACTTTCTAAATTACCCGGTGCTACTGTACCTGTCGACGTCGAACCACGATCTAGATTTCAAGTATCCCCTTTCATCGACGAGATAGCCACAGTCGATGTCCCAAAAAAATACATCATTCCCACTTTCACACTAAAATATTCAAGGATCACAGACCCAACAGAACATATCGCTCAATATAAGCAATTGATGTGGACAATGTCCATACCTCACCAGTATCAAGAAGTAACCATGTGCAAAAGCTTTGGTGCAACCCTCACTGGAGTTGCCCTCAAGTGGTTGATCAATCTCAAACGAAAATCCATCCGCAAATTTGCTGAGCTCGTCAATCAATTCTCTCGACAGTTCGCAAGTAGTCGCAAGATGGAGAAACAAACAAGTGATTTATGTTATGTCACTCAAAAGACAGGAGAGTCCATCTGAAGCTACTTCAATGATCAGTGTTCGTAATTGCGACATCAAGACTGCGATCGAGGCTTACAAACGAGGTCTGGACGACACTTCTAGACTCTACACCGATCTGATAAACTATCCGCTAGAGAACTTTGAAGACCTCTGAGCAAAGACATTGGCCTATATGAGGGTCCAGGATGATGTAGCATTTCGTCGGAAGCATTCAGGCGACAAGAATTCATTGAGCATGAAGAAACCCAATTTCAAGACTGTTGGTTCCCAGATTCACGTTGTATCACATAAACAGCATAAAATAGATAGCGGAAGCATTATATAAAGCCATTAAATGTGAGTGATTGTGTAGACGTTAATGTAACAATGAGAGTATCAATAATGAACAGTAATATGATAACAAGATCAAATGAATAAGCTGCTCGTTATATTGATATTTGAATAACACCAAGAACACGTTCAAGTGTGTGTATTCTGAAATCTCTCAGGAAACAAAACGTACAAAGGTAGTGCTATGGAATGTAACAGTGTTTGCTCTCACAATTGTGGAAAACAATTCTTCCTAAAGCTTACAATTGTGTGTTCCACTACCCTCCTATTTATAGCCTGATAAAGTGAAGACAGTGTATTATCTAACCTTGAGGTGACATGTGGAAAGTGTGTCTCCATCCTTTTAGGGCTTACGTGGAAAGTACGGACACGTGTCTAACACTTAGAGATTTCTACGAGACTTAAGCTTCACAGAGGTCTTTATTCACTAGAGCTCTAATGCCAGAGCTCTGTTGGTCTTCTTGTGTGAACAGTTCTTCTGTTGAATAGAAGAAATCTTCTGCCAGAGCTCCGCTGAGCTCTGTTGGTTCCGCCAGAGCTCTGTCGAGCTCTGATGGTCTTCTTGTTGAGTTTCTTCTAAGTCTTCTGTTGGATCTCTGGTGGTCTTCTGACTTGTAATATTTTCAATACTTTTACATAAGAGATACTTGGGGCTAACAATCTCCCCCTAAGTATTGAAAATACAAAAATACAAATTACAGAGATATTTAAACAAAAGACAGAGAAAGTTATCCTCTGTGAAACTTGGCACTATTCTTTTAAGGTGTTACAATACAGAACAAAGAATAATTACACTAAGCATAATTATCTCCTCTTAAAATTATGTCGAATCTTCTGATTAGTTCCCTGAATTCTAGTACGAGATTTATTTGGTTGATGTAACTCCTCAGCTGTTCTTCTGGACATTTCTCTCTTGGAAGATTCAGAATTACATTCTTGAGATACTACAACGACTCACTTGAGTACTTGTGGGTTTCCGCAGCTCTGATGGCTTTCTTGGTGCCCTTTTGTCGACAGATGAAGATTGGAGGATCCCCAACCACGGTTCCAGTTCTGTAATGGTCATATCCCACAAGACTTTCATTAGGAGGTGCAATCGCCAGTTTCTCCACTTCGAATTCTATGCCTAGCTGAAAGTCGATCTGTGTTCTGAGATTAACGTGCTCTTGTATAGCGTATCAAACCTCTAGTAGAGCTGTTCTTGCTTCTTTGTATCTTTCTTTGAAGTTCAAGCAATATCCGTGGAGTGTTATCAGATCATATGGATTTAGAAGCACAAGATCGTTGTCGTTGAAGGACTCTACCTTCTTGTCTTCTGATGATTCCACAGTGTACAGATGGTACATAACTCTGTCATATGAGAATTTCCTATGCTCTATCTTTAAGATCCTGCCGATTCCAAACGAAGAGTTTATGGCTTTGTTCAGATTTGACTTTGTTTCTATGAACCTTCGCCTAGCATTAGAGATTGTGTTTACTCTTTGTGGATTTAGGTAGGGATTGATGGGTACGGCATTGACATGGATTATATCTCTGTCAGCATAGAGATAGGCAAAAACTTCTTCCAAGGCAAGGTTCTCGGAGTGTCGGGTTGATGATTCTGGGTTCTGTTCTGGTTGAATTGGGTTCTGATCATCATGGGTTTCAGCCATAAGAATGTCAACATGTTCAGGCTCTTGGACAGTTTGGGTTTAGACTTGAGGTTGTTCTTGGTGTATTTGTTCATCAGCGGAGATTGGGTATGTTCTCTCTGGTTCAGTCCTTGGAGGGGATTGGGGAGGAGTGTCTAGGATAATGATCTCTGGTGGTTGAGCTGTTGACTCTTCTGGTGTTCTGATATTTCTGTCTTTGAACATGTAGTCAAATTCTACCAGCATCATTTCTGTTGAAATTATCTCTATCTCTGTCTCCCCTTGTGTTTCTGGTTTCTCTGTCTCTATCACTTTCTCTTTCCCCTTATCCGTTTATGTCTATGTTCTTTCTGTCTCTTTCTCTTTCTCTTTCTTAGCCTCTTTCTCTTTCTTAGCCTCTTTCTCTTTTTCCTTCTCTTTCTCTTTCTCTTTCTTTTTCTCCTTCTCTTTCTCTTTCTCCCCCTTTTGTTGTTCTGAGGACTCACCCGTCTGATTATCTGAATTTCCCTCTGGAGCATCTTGAAAGTCATCATCATCATTAGAATCTGCAATTCCTGCATTGGGTGAGGCCGGAATAAAAAACTTACCCTTCTTGCTTGAAGGTTCTCCTTCTGGGGGTCCTTCTGCATGTCTTTTATGTGTAGCAGTCTTTTGGATGGCATCTGTGAAGGTAGTGACTGCCGTTTTCAATGCGTCTTCGACCTCTGTTGCAGCAGTTCTGACATCATCTACTTGACTCTCAAAGTTAAATTTGTGAGAGTCAAGAGATGTCTGTACATGTCGCTCTGTCGCTTGTGCCTTCATGACGAACTTTGATGAGATAGACATCATCTTGCTGATGACATTTCTGCTGAACTCACCCATCTGTCCGACTGTCATTGGTAGATCGTTGGGGCTTGGACCAGATATGTTCAGTAGAGTAGCAGAAGATGTCATGGCTTCTTTTATTGCATCCTTGACAGAAGTGTTGATCATCTCTGTCAAGGTTCTGATGTTTGAGTCAGATAGGAGAACTGAAGGTATGGGCAGGGTTCTGTTCATCGTTGTCGTGTGATTCTCTGTCATGGTTGTTTGCGTATCTCTGAGCATTGATGTTAGCTTTGTTGTCTCCTCTGCTCTGGCCCTTTTAGCATCTGCATACTTCTGGGTTGTCTCTGCATATTTAGCCGTAATCTGTTGCAGCTATTCTTTGAGAGAAGCATTCTCCTTGCGGATCAGCTCCTCTTTGGTGGCATTGATAAGTTTATACTCATTCAAGGAGTTGCTAATACTATCACAAAAGCTTTTGAACTCTGCTCTTGTGACAGTGTCAGCAGGGGTAACCTTGGATCCAACAGATGGATCCAATTCAGGCTCGAGTCCAGAGGCGCCTCCATCAAGAGATGTTTTTAGGTTGGCTCTTGGAGGACTTCCACCTGATCCTTGATGCTCCTTTTCAGGGGATACATCTACAGGTGTTCTGATCAGAGTTTCCTCTTCCAGCTCAGGTTCTGGAGAAGGAAATCTGATGTGATGAGAAGAACTTGGATCAAGCAAAGTTTTCACTTGTGCCACTAGGTAATCCCATTGTCCCTGAGTCGGACAGAGCCTACGCGAGATACGAAAGATCTCAGGACTACTTTGTGTCAAATCTATATGAGCCATAGAGGCATCACCATGTGTATGTGACCTATTGATGTCCTGGGGCAATTGGTCATCATTACCGAAAATGGATTCCCCGGTTAAGTGCATACCAGAGGCGTGAAGAGTTGCCTCTGGTGGTTCAAACTGGTTTGGGTTCGAGGTGTGCACCTCTGTTTCAATATCCCCTTGGTCTTGATCACCAGGGATAGGTTGTGTGGTTGCACTGGGAGTTGGGCTGCGGAATCTCCAATGTGTGTTCATCACTTGAACATCTTCTTCTAAACTCACCATTCCCTCGGTTCTTACGGGTATAGAAGACTCGGATTCACTCTCCTCTTCCTCACTCTCTTTCTCACCACTACCAGAGGAGGGCGAACTCTCTGCCACCTCCTCTGTAGCTTCCCTTTCTTCCTCATAGACAATCTCCATAGGGGATGCTCTGTCCACTACTTCCTCCTCCCAATCAATAGTAGAGGAAGACCCCACTTTGGGTACTCTTACCTCTGGTTTGTTTACTTCTTCCACTTCTCTTACCTCACTCAAACTCTCCAAAGAAGGTTCAGGACCTAAGTATGCTGGGGATCTCACCTCAGTTTCTTGAGGTTGAGCAGCATGATTATAGTCTTGGATAGAGATGTGATTTGGTTGTATTAAGGACAACATGGTACGTGGTACTCTTCTGATGATAGGGTATTCACATGTGGTTGTTGGAGAGAATCTGGTCATTACCCAAACAGGGGTTGGATTTCCTTGTTGAGTCAGTTGCAAGATTGGGAAGGCTTCTCTAATGACCAAACTTATAAAACGAGGATATTTGATGGTCTTCATATTCCTGTGGACTCCTACAACTCCTCCTCTTGCTATGGTTGATGTTTTGGTGTTTACGGCAGAAAGAAGGTCTTTGTAAAGAATCTTGGCATAGTCAAAGTTTCTTTTGAAGTACAGGCCATACATAATCTGTAGAATTTCAGTACTGGCTTGGTCTTGGCTACCAGATTTACAGGTTAGGGTTCTGTTCAGTGTGGAAAACATGAAATTCTACACTGGTGGTAAGTGTCCTCTTCTGAAGTCTCCAATCTTGTTTAGTTCGGCGTTGTAGCCCAAGAAGCGCATAAAATCAAGAAGAATAGAAACTTTTGGGGGGTTTTCATACGCTTGAATCCCCAACTGTCGTTTGGTTTGCATCCCAAAAATCCTTCTATTGGTCTTGTCGCGAATACGTACAGTTCCTCCTCCTCCCTGACGTCCAGAATCAACGTTTCCGATGATCCCTTTCTGTTCTGGGATAAATTGACAAGTGGTCCACCATTGTTGGACATAGAGCTCAGGAAGATCATCGTCAAACATAGTGAGGGCTCGGAAGATTTCTGAGTTTCTGAAAAACTCAACAAAGATATGGTAAGTGGGTAGATAGTTGCCTGAATTGGCATATAATCGGTAATTTTTGTCTACAAAATCGTATGGACGGATTACGATTTGGTCTAAGGGTCCTATTCGGCTTGATTCTGTGGAGTTTTGTCTTTCAGTCATTGTTGCAGGTTTAGGGTTTTTCGAAGAACTCGAAGGTTTTTGAACGAAGGAGGGAAAAGGTTGAAGGTTTGAATCTTCAGTAAGCGTAAGGAATGAAATGTATCATGGGAATGGATATTTATACTAGAAACGTGTGGCTGGATTAGCGTCGTAGGTACTGTAGGTACTCAAGTGTCAGATGGTGGAGTAGCCTCTACAGTAAAACGTGGAAACATCTAACGGTTGGTCTTTCAATCAGAAGATGCCACGTAAGATTTGGTTCTGACATCTTTTGGGCTATCAAACCATCACGGTTAGAGATGTGTGGGTAACATGTGGTTGACGCTTAGAAATAACCTGCACCTCTGATGACAGCTCTTCTGATGACGTGGCAGAAAATTGACAGAGCTCTGCTGGAACTCAGCACAATTTTACCTCTGTTGAGTGACCTTTCTCATTCTTTTCAAGTAACCCAAGATGTTTCACCTTTACCCTAAAATCATTTGAAAATCCTGTATCTGATGCGAGAATAGTCAAAAGAACGAAGGCAGAACTATCTCAGAGATTTCACAGAGTTCTGGTGAAAAACAACAGAGGCTCTGGTGAAAAATAAGAATTCTGGTAAGTTCTTGACGTTATAAAAAACGTTTTTATCAGAACAGGTTTTCCCTTCCTCAAAAATATTTTCTTTTGAAGTTCAAAAAGCAAAGTCATTTAGATTTGAAACTGGTTTGGCTTGCTCCCCCTTAAACCATGCTTATTTTCCTCTTAAGCTCCCCCTTAAATGGTGAGCTTAACTTGACAGATTTTTCCTTTTAGCTTTTCTCTTTTCTTGCAAAAATATTTACAAAAAGCAAACAAAAGTATATACACAAAAGAACAATATTGAAAAAGTATGCTTGCAGAGCTCTGGTGAACATCAGAGGCTCTGGTGAACTATCCTACCCAACTATTTTGACAGAGCTCTGGTATGAACATCAGAGGCTCTATTGATTTTTAAACAGAGTTAGGAGGACAGGTTCAGCATACCCATCTTGCTGATTAAGAAGTTAAATCTCCTTTCATCAAGGGCTTTTGTGAACAAGTCAGCAAGTTGGAAGTCGGTTGAAACGAAATACATTTCAATCGTCCCTTTTTCAACATGATCTTTTATAAAATGGTACCTTATGTCGATATACTTTGTCTTTGAGTACTGGACTGGATTAGCTGTAATTGCTATGGCACTCTTGGAGTCATAGAGAATTGGAACTTTGTTGTACTCCATGCCATAATCTTTGAGCTGTGTTTTCATCCAGATCACTTGAGAGCAACTACTAGCAGCAACAACATACTCTGCTTCTGCTGTAGAGGTTGATACGCAGTTCTGTTTCTTGGATGTCCAACTCACCAGTTTATCTCCAAGCAATTGGCAGCTACCAGAAGTACTCTTTTTGTCATTCATGCATCCTCCATAATCTGAATCTGTATATGCAATAAGCTCGAAACCAGAATTAAGAGGATACTAGAGACCCAAAAATTGAGTCCCTTTGAGATATTTAAAAATACGTTTGACAGCAGACAAATGGGGTTCTTTAGGATTTGCTTGAAATCTGGCACAAAGACAGGTTGCAAACATTATATCAGGTCTGCTTGCAGTCAAATACAAAAGTGACCCTATCATGCCCCTGTAGTTCTTGATATCCACAGATTGACCTTGAGGATCATGATCAAGTTTAACTCCAGTGGCAAAAGGAGTTTTCATAGGATTTGAATTATTAAGCTTATACTTTTTTAAAATATCAGAGATGTATTTAGATTGACTTATGAAAGTCCCTCTGATGGATTGTTTAACTTGTAAACCAAGGAAGAATGAAAGTTCTCCCATCATGCTCATTTTAAATTCGCTTTTCATTAAATCATCAAACCTATCACAGTATTCCTGCCTAGTAGACCCAAAAATAATGTCATCAACATATATTTGGACCAGAAGAATATCATTCTTATACCTCCTAATGAATAGAGTTGTATCGACAGTACCTTTCTCGAAGTGATTAGTCAACATAAAATTTGACAGAGTTTCATACCAGGCTCTGGGAGCTTGTTTAAGGCCATACAGAGCTTTGTCTAACTTGTAAACGTGGTCTGGAAACTCTGAACTTTCAAAACCTGGTGGTTGTTGGACGTAGACTTCCTCTTGTAGTCTTCCATTCAAGAAGGCAGATTTCACATCCATTTGATAGACCCTTAAACCTTTATGGGCAGCATAGGCTAAGAAGATTCTGATAGCTTCTAGTTTAGCCACAGGTGCAAAGGTTTCGTCATAATCAATGCCCTCTTCTTGACTATATCCCTTTGCAACCAGCCGAGCTTTGTTTCTGATGATAATCCTGTCTTCGCCTTTCTTATTTCTGAACACCCACTTGGTTCCAATGGCAGCTTTGTCTTCAGGAAGTGGAACCAAGGACCAAACTTTGTTTCTTTCAAACTCCAGAAGCTCCTCTTGCATGGCTTCAATCCAGTTTGGGTCTTCCAGGGCTTCAGAAAACTTTTTTGGCTAAATCATACTTAGGAAATTAACAAAGAGAAAGCCTCATTGATTGTTGCCAATCTTGTCTTTACACCATCTTCAGCAGCACCTATAATTAGATGATGGGGTGATCCTTTGTCCATCTGGTCATTGGAGCATGGACAACAGGTGGAGTCCGTGCTTCTGATGGGAAAAGATGTATTTCAGCATCAGAGCTCCGAGGATTGGGACCAGGGCTCTGTGGCACACTGCTTTGGAGAGTGGTCTCATTGCTCTGTGAAGTACCAACAGGGCTCTGAGAGGGTGAGCTTTCAAATAATGAGCTTCTGCTAATATGAGTCAGAAGGGGTTCTCTTACATCTGAATTTTATGGTTCCTCATTTCTCTGAATTACACCTGTAGACAGAGAAGTAGATGGTGAAGAATTGGAGGGACCAGTAAGAGTTGTACCTGTCAGATTTTGTTCAGCAGAACTCTGAGCTTGATTGCCTCTGGTGATATCGACAGAGGAATCATCATCATCGAAGAAATCGTTGAATAACAGATTGTTGTCTTTTTCCCTTGACTTTGAAGAACTTGGCTTCTCTTTGGTCTGTGTCTCCTCTGGTGATTTGCGATCAGAGGAGCTTGATGTATTTTCATCAAAGGACACATTTATGCTCTCTTGAATGACTCTGGTTCTTGAATTGTAGACTCTGTAGGCTTTAGAGGTTAAGGAATAACCAATAAAGATTCCTTCGTCAGCCTTCTTGTCGAACATGCCCAGTTGTTCTCTATCATTCAAGATATAGCATTTGCAACCAAAAACATGAAAATATTTCACATTCGGCCTTCGGTTGTTGATGAGTTTATAACCAGTCTTCTTGAATCTTTTTACTATTACAGCTCTGTTCTGGGTAAAACAGGCTGTTGAGACTGCCTCTGCCCAAAAGTTTATAGGGAGAATAGAACCTGCCAACATAGTTCTGGCGGCTTCTACCAGAGTTCTGTTCTTTCTCTCCACAACACCATTCTATTGGGGAGTTCTGGCAGCTGAGAAGTTCTGGGAGATTCGTTCCTCTGATAGGTAGGCATCGATTATGGCATTCTTATATTATATCCCATTATCACTTCTCAACTTTTGGATTTTAAGACCTAACAGAACATGTATTCTCTTCAACAAACTTATCAAAATTTCTGTGACATCAGATTTTACTCTGATGAACTCAACCCAAGTATATCTAGAATATTCATCAATAAGCACACGAATATACTTTTTACCTGACAGACTTTGCACAGAGATTGGACCACAAAGATCCACATGAAGCATATGCAAAGATCCGGGACAATTATGATCACTCTTTGTTCTGTGTGAAGATCTTTTCATTTTGCCCAGTTCACAAGCAGAACAAAGATGGTCTTTGTCAAACTTAAGTGAAGGCAGACCTTTCACTAAGCTGAGTTTCACGAGTTTGTCAAGATTTGAGAAATTCAAATGAGCAAATCTTTTATGCCAGAGCTAGACATCTTCCTTTTTCAAAGACACTAAACAGAGTTTTTCTGTTGTAGAGTTTTGGTTTAAATTAAAATTAATTTTATACAGATTGCGTTTTCTATCGGCTCTTAAAAGTTCTTGACCAGACTCGGAAAGCAACAAAGAACAATATTTCTTTTTAAAGTTGACATCGAACCCATGATCACATAGTTGACTTATGCTGAGCAGATTATGATTTAATCCTTCAACATAAGCAACCTTTGAAACTGAAACACCACCATTATTTAATGTACCATAGCCTCTAATCTGTCCACCACCATCTCCTCCAAAGGTTACTGCACTTCCCATTTTTTTTTGAATGAAGTCAGCAGCTCCTTATTGCCTGTCATGTGCCTGGAACATCCTGAATCTAAATACCAGATCTGCACATGAGGCTTCTGCAAAACATATTAGTTCTTTTTAGGTACCCATTGCATAATGGGTCCTTTCATGTTAGGCTTGGGGGTGTTAGACTTACCTGCTGGCTTTCCATACTGTGATGGTGTGCCAAAGGGTTTTCTCTGTGTATTCTGAACAGTCTTGGGATTTTTCCTTTGAAATGACTTATTCAGAACACAGTGTGGACCATTCAGGTGATTCTGCAACTTTAACAACAGTTGAATGCAATTGCAGTTGATAGAATATGAAGATTGATGCATATTGCTGTTTTTATTCAAAAATGGTTGATTATATCGGTTGAAGTGTTTCAAATATGAAAGTTTAACTTTATAGTTTTTAGATGGATTAATCAATGTGAAGTAAGATTTGAATAGTTTTAAATTCATTAAGAGTGGTCCTTAATAAGTTGGAAAGTTCAAAAGGTGGTCTAGATATATTTTGTTTAGAGTTCTTTCATTGATTTGTTGATTTCATATGGGTTATCTATGTAGCAAGAAGATTGAGCAAGTTGGATAAAAACTAGGTTTAACATAACCTAGTAAGGTGAGTTCAAGTTGCTTTGTGAAAATTTTCTACATGCCAATAATGTCTATTTTGAAATATTAAAGTGTTTTACTTGGTGTTTATTAAATGTGTTGCTTATTTGATGAATTTTACATTTTGGATGCATTTGATTTATAAATATAGTAAAATGTCATTCATTTTAAGTCTTTGAACTTTTTTGTTGGTCCCGAAGGGCTATACAAGTTTGTAGAAGGGGGGGGGGGGTTGAATACAAACACACGTTTTTACTTTTCTAAATTGTTTATTGATAAATCATGACAATTTACAACTTGTTTCGGAACAAGATTAAGGATAAACCTAATCTTAACAAGTCTTGAGAAACACTAAGTTTCTTGCACTAGAAAGAGTTAAAGAAATTACGAATAATAACTTAACAATAAGAGAGAAATAAGAAGATGGTCCGAGCACACTTCAAAACTGAAGTAAGGTTCTTCTTATATACTGCATGCATTTAATGCAAGGCAGTATGGCTTTACACGTGGCAGCAGCTGAGTGGTTGCATGTCATTAACCTTTGTAGACAACCTTAGTAGCCGCATGGTGCACAGTGTAGAATCAGAGTTGTTGTAGGATTACAGACAAAAGGGATGTCCGTTCTGACAGTTCGTACGGAGACGCGCAAGGGAGGTAAGACAATAGTAGCATGCAGGGAGACTTCATGATCAGCTTTCGTTGAGTCAGATCTTTATCAGCGAATGATAAAGTTCAGCGATTGCTGAAGTCTTCTACTTGACACTTCACGTTGAATGGACGGGTCTTGCTTCTCTGATATCCGCATCAGTTCATGAGTAGACTTGTCGCTGGTTCTTGAGCTTGATCTTCGTCTTCAGCGTAGAATATATGTTGACGTGAAACTTGTCTTCAGGGATCATAAGTAAACAACTAACTTATCAACGATCATCTCATAGACTGAACAGGCTCAGAGCTATAAGATGATGAACAGTGTTCGCTGAATATCTAATCTAAAGAGTGAGAGTTCCTATCAGCAGTACTGTAAAGTCTTAGTACTTATCAGCGATAGTGAAACTCTAATACATATTGTTTACTTACAATTTTCACTAAGTGTTTAAGAGAGGGTCATTATCAAATCACTGAGGGTTTGGATCAACAATCTTCCCCTATTTGATTATGACATAGCAACAGAGAAAATTCCTATTTAATGAAAACATAAGGATAAAAAGAACTCATAAAATATTTGTCCCTTTTACTGTTTTCTGGGATCTTTTCAGTACTGATGGAGTAAAGTACATTCGCTGAAATTTTTCTTTAAACTTCGTAAAGATTACATAGGGAAGTGGAAAAATTACAAGTACAGCAAATAAAATTACAAGTACGGCAAATAAAATTACAAGTACAGAAGATGTAGACAGATAAGGATAGAAAGAATTACAAGGCGATCATATCCGTCAAAAGGTTCTTCCTTGATGAGAAGTTCATCGAGGGTCTTTGATGTGGGAATCATCCAGTCAGGGACAGTGACACCTTGATCTATTTTGTTCTTTGCTTCTTCAAAGATCAGGGGCTTGAGGTGACGTGCCTTAATGTCGCGTCTAACTTCACACCAGTATATGAGATCTCTGAGCTGTTCGATGGGAGTGATTGGAAGCTCAGAGATGCGTTGAAAGTGATGATTTCCTTGGTAGTCTAGAAAGAATATACCATAGGGATCACTTACGACTTTGCCAGGGATGAAAGTTTCATCAGGTGGTAGGGAGGTGTCAAGCGCCGAGAGATCAGCATCTGGGCCAAGAACTTCAGCACGAGAGAAACCAATACTTGTTTCATTCCGTATAGGAGGACCTGAGTCTGAGACTTTATTTTCCTATGCAGAGACTCTTCTTTGTTGAGGAGGAAGAAGAGTGGAAGGAGGAATATCCACAGCAGAAGAAACCAAGTCGATCTGAGTATTTAAAATTTTCTTGACATGGCTCTTGAACTTTGAGCGCGATCCCTGAATGGCTAATTTCACTTCCAACCATTCAGAGAAACCAAACTTCTCTAAAGTAGCAGGATAGAAGGTTTGCTTGGTTTTGTCTTCTCTGAATACATCAACTTCAACAACAGGAACGTCTATGAACAGTCTTCCTCTGATGTTTACTTTGATGATTTTGGATGGTCGAGATCGATAATTCAACATTTCTTTACACCATTCCAAAGTCGTATCAGATACTTTAGTCTTTTCTTCAACGATCCATTGGGCATCATCCCATAGCTGGCGTTAGACATCAATGGGAGTTCTTTTCAACGCGGGGTCTTTCACCGATTGTTGGACAAGCTGGATGGCGAGACCCTTATCTTTTTCTTCAGCTTTCTTCTTTTCGGCGAGTAATCTTTCAGCTCTCAGATGATCCTCGTATTCTTTCCTTGAGATCCTGAACTTTGTGGGAGTAGGGATTTTGTCACGAGGAAGAATGATTCGCTGATCTTCAAGCTGTTTGATCATTGCATCTCTCTTTTCTTGATCCTATTCACTTAGCTTTTGAGGAGCCAAGGAAGGTCTGTTTTTTGTGAGAGAGCAGCTGTTCTTCAGGTTCATCAGTATCAGTGGTTAAATCCAAGACTGGGATGATTTCTTCAGCTCTTGTGGCTGGGATTATTTTTGGTGTAGTCGAAGGAGCTTCAGCGGGATCCTCAAACATGGGAGAGGACTAGCTGAAACACAGCGATTGTTTAAGTAAGAAAATTTATGAAGAAAGAGATAGAGAAAAGAATGTGGTTAAGTGTATAGAGGTTTTAAGGATAGAAGGATTGAGATTGAGAAGGGATAGAGGAGGGATGCAGTGTAAGGGAATAGAAGGTAGTGTACCTGACAAACTGGCTTTTGAAGCAAGATCGTCAGATTGTCTTCTTCAGTGAGGCCTTTGTTTTTTCCTTTTTCAGCTTCAGACGCTGCAAGCTTTGCCTTGGTCCGCTCCCCTGAAGGTTCATTTATCTTGATCCCTTTTTGAGCAGGGGCTTTTGCAACAGGCTGGACGTAGAAGAAGTCGTCATCATCATCATTTTTGGGGGATGATGATGGTTCTTCATCAGAGATGTCGACATGTTCATCATCTTCAGTTTCTTCTTCAGACTCGACCTCTTCAGCATAAGGTTCGGTCACGTCAGCAGCAGCTTCCTTATGTTGCTCATCGAGTTGCTCCCCCTCAGATTCAGAGGAAGGTTTCTCGGTTTCCTCAGGGTTTTCAACTCCCTGAGGTCGTGAAGTAGAAGTACCAGCAGCAGTTTCAATACCCTCCCCTCAGCATTATGGGGAAGGTCTTCTTTATTCTTCTCCCCCTCTTCCACATCATGGTTGGGGGAGGTAACAGGTTGTTCAACATTAGTGTGTATTTGGTCTCTGTCTTCCAGGCCATAGATCCCAACACAGTTTTCAATCTTTGCTAATCTGACTTCCAGGCCAGTTATAGCAGGATTGATCTTTTGAAGAGCTTCGCGATCGACCTGAGTAAAATTTGAAGTTGGGGCGTTCAGGCGATCGAGCACTTTGTGAACAATTTCTTTGATGGCGGAAACGTCAGTCTTGATCGTGGAAACTTCACCCTTAAGAGAACCAACCTCTGTCTTCAATGATGTGACTTCATTTGACAGAGAGGTGAAGTTTGTTGAAAGAGAGGTGGTGGCGGTTGAATTGTCAGCGAGGGTGGTAGCAAATTGAGCGATGCTACCATCCACCTTCTCCAAATCAGCTTTGGAGGCTTCTGTATCGACGATCTGGGTCAGCTTTTTGAGTTTCTCTCCAGCGTCTGTAACCGCTGAAGAGTTTGTGGATAGAATGGTGTTGTAATTTTCCACCTTTGTTTCCAGGGCCTTCAGGGAGGTGTTGATATCCTCCAAATTAGGACCTGAAACAGTTATTAACTAATGAACAGAGGAAAGCTCAGAAGTTTGGGGTAGAGAGATAGGAGTGTTTTGGATTGTGTTTATACCTACAGGCGGGTTGGCGAAGTTGTCGAACCCTTTGTGTCCTGAATGAAATTCCATGTCGCCTTCAAGAGTACCTTGGCGCATGGAGGTGCCTGCAGATCCTAAGTTTGCATCAATCATCGTATTCAGAGTGTCTGCAGCTGAGTCATGTACGATGAAGGGTATCCCTGAGAAAGTTGGGAAAATTGATGGAGAGACCAAAGATTGAGTAGGAGGAATGAGGGATGAGAATGATGGTTGGGTGCGGGGTTCAGCGTTGGATCCGTTGTCAATCACTTCAGTCTGTAGAGAGGCTAAAGGAGGTGGGTTCATTTCCAAGTTTATAACTTCAGCGTTTAGAGACGCTGAAGCCGGGATGGAAGGTGTGGCTTGATCAGCTGTGGCAGAGCGTACCACTGAACTTTCCATTAGCTCTTCAAGATGAGCTGAGGAGTCTTCAGCATGTAAATGCTGGGGGGTTGCTCCTTGGTTTTCTTGATTCTTTTGGAACCAAGTTGGGAAGTAGATTGTTTCCTATTTCGAGAAGGAGTGGAGGGTGCAGCGTGGGTATCAGCGGTGGGGATTTCCACTGAATGAGCTGCAGAAGTAGAAGAGGGACGATTGAGAAGAGATAAGAGAGTAGAAAGACGTACCTCATTTTCCAGTGGCTTGAAGTCGAGTACCTTAGGGCCAACCTGAGATGGTCTCAGATCACCCTCAGTTGGGTACTTTTCGCCAAGTCCTTGTTGAAAGACGGCGCTGATGAATCTGGGATAAGGAACCCATGCAGATCTTTCAGCCATATCTACTCTGAACGCAAGGTCATCGTAGATGATTGAGGCCCAGTCAACATTTAGACCTTTCAGCAATGCATAGCCCATTGCTTGCTGAGGTTGAGCAGCTTGATTAGAGGAGCCACTCTTCGCTGTCATGCAGCTTATCAGATGTGCGAAGATGAAGTTCATCTCGCTGGGCATTTTGGACTTCTTGATCAAGGTCATTTTCTTCTCAGGCTTCTTGTCCCTTCCAGTGTCCCATGCGTAACCCATTGCATCGAAGAATGCAATGATGGCTTCCCTATCATCATGGTTTGTGTGGTTTGGGAGAGGGACAAAGCGGTTTTCTTTGGTAGAGGTAGGAAGGCTCAGTGCTTTCCTAATTATGGCAGGGTTGATTTTGGTGGTGCCAAATTTTGTGTCACACAGAATGGAGTCAACGATCTTCATTGGGTCTTTGGCATGGGGTACCTGAGCTCTTTTGGCAGTATACCAGAACTGAGAAAGTAGGAATTGATGAGCAGGGGGTGTAATGGTCAGGGCTGTGGATAAGCAACATGTTTTGAGATAGTTCACAGCATCATCCAGATGTGTGACTTGCTTTCGAGGAGAAAACTCGAAAAGCGCAAGAAGGTTGTTCGATCTTGAAAAATTGATTTCATCAAGCTTGAACTTGACCTGAGGAGCTTTGACGAGAGTCGGTTTCTTTGCAGCCGTGGATTTCTTAGCGGTAGGAGCAGGAGTAGAAGATGCCATTTCTCTTTAACATATCAACCATGAATCATAAAAAAATACAGTCTTATTGTGAAAGCTTTTCCAATAAGATGTTTTTTGATTTTTGTCCATTTCATTCAGACAGAAATGTCTTAATGAAGATTAGGGTTTTCTTGTTTTGAAAAAGAAAAACAAACCCAGTAATAGTCTTGTTTTCCATTTTCCTTTAGATAAGGATTCTGGAAAAACGAATGAAGAACAAGTTTAAGATTTTGAGTTTTAAACTTGAAGAACAACCATGAAAAGGTTGTGTTCATAAAACCATGAAAGAAATGATTTCATTTTAGAAAAAGTTTCTTTTGTTTGATCTGTTAAAAGCAATAAGAAGATCAGAAACAAGTTATGCAGGTAAATAATAAGAATATTAACCTGGTAATCGAAGAAGAAGATGAACAGATTTCTGGAAATAAGCAACAATAAATCTTTTCTTGCTTGGAGAAGAAGTCCGCGTAAAGAGAAAATATAAGCTCGAAATAGTTTATATAGAGAGATTTGAGAGAGAGAAAAACTCTAGCGGGAAAGTTTTTCATCATGACACGGACACGTGTTTGCATTTGATTGGAAGGTAAACGAAACATGCAAACGTGTGTCAGAAAAAGAACGTGCCAGGGTTTATCCGTTGTGATAATGTCACAAACGTCCTTTCATATTTTAGGATGTCTCTGAGGTTTTGAAAACTCAGGGACAATTTTGAAAAACATGAAGCATTGAATATAAATATCACTGTTAGTTTTAAGAAATTTCAAAGTATCGCTGTTAAGGAAGAGATATTCAGCTATGCAATTTGTTTTGAAATCTTACATTTACATGCGAACGTCAGCGAGCAAGAGAGAAAACATACCTTGATATCAGCGAATCAATTATGTTCAGAGAGAGAATGATAGAATGGGTTATATAATTGTTTTATCCTATCGCTGATAAAATGTGAACCACTGAAGATTTTACTCTTCAAAGTTCAGCATTCCAAGCTCGCTGATGAGAAAGTTGAATCTTGTCTCATCAAGAGGTTTGGTGAATAGATCAGCTAACTGATAATCAGTTGGGATAAAATGAAGTTCTATATCACCATTCATCACATGATCTCTGATAAAATGATACCTGATTTCGATATGTTTGGTCTTTGAGTGTAGCACTGGATTGTTGGCTGTAGCGATGGCACTTGTGATGTCGCAATAGATTGGAGTTTTCGAAAGCTGAAGTTCATAGTCTAGTAGTTGATTTCTCATCCACAAGACCTGAGAACAACAGCTTCCAGCGGCTACATACTCAACTTCAGCAGTTGAGGTGGACACTGAGTTTTGCTTTTTACTTGTCCAACTCACCAGCTTTCCACCCAGGAGCTGACAGCCTCCTGTGGTGCTTTTCCTATCCAATTTGCAACCTGCAAAATCACTATCTGAATAGGCGATTAGATCAAACCCTGAGTCTTTGAGATACCAAAGACCTAGGTTCATAGTACCCTTAAGGTAACGAAAGATTTGCTTTATAGCGGTCATATGAGATTCCTTAGGTTCAGCTTGATATCGTGCACACAAACAAGTTGTGTACATTATATCGGGTTGGCTAGTTGTAAGATACAAGAGAGAGCCGAACTCTGAGTTATCGTGCATACAGGTATTCCATTTGAATCCTTGTCTAGTGTCAGCGGTGGTGCCATAGGGGTTTTCATAGCTGAACTCTGAGTTAAATCGAATTTCTTCAGCATATCTTTAACATACTTTCCCTGATTAATGAAAGTTCCTTTTTCATTTTGTTTTATCTGAAGACCAAGGAAATATGTTAGCTCACCCATCATGTTCATTTTATACTCTTCTTTCATCCTTTCAGAGAAACGAGTACAAAGATCAGGGTTAGTAGAACCAAATATAATGTCATCAACATATATCTGAACAAGAATGATATGACCTTTCACTATTCTGAAAAATAGAGTTTTGTCGATTTTATCTCGCTCAAAATTTTCAATTAGGAGATAAGAGGATAGAGTGTCATACCATGCACGTGGAGCTTGCTTTAAGCCATAAAGTGTCTTATCCAGTTTATAAACATAACCTGGACGCTTAGGATCTGAGAATCCTGGAGGTTGTTCCACATAGACTTCTTCATTCAGCTTTCCATTGAGAAATGCTGACTTAACATCCATTTGATATACTTTGAAGTCTTTGTGTACATCAAATGCTAAGAATAGACGAATAGATTCTCTAGTCTTGCTACTGGAGCAAATGTTTCGTCGTAGTCTATTCCTTCCTCTTGTCTGTATCCCTGAGCAACAAGACGAGCCTTGTTGCGGGTTACAGTTCCATGTTCGTCCAACTTGTTTCGATAGACCCATTTAGTGCCTATCACTGTCTTGTCAGTTGGTCTTCGAACAAGTTTCCAAACTTTGTTTCTTTCGAATTCAGTCAGCTCTTCTTGCATGGCGCTGACCCAGTTTGGATCTTTGAGGGCATCATCTATTTTCTTTGGTTCAATCAGAGAAATAAAGTTAACAAATAAACAAATATTACCTGCACTTCGTCGAGTCTGAACACCAGCGTTTGGAACACCAAGGATTTGATCAATTGGGTGATTTACAGTCCATCGCTGAGCAGGAGCATAAGTCGCTGACTCAAATTGGACTGGAGGAGCTGAAGATGAACCTTCAGCAACTTCTGGAATATCAGCCAAGAGAGGAGTAGGTGCAGATGTCATCCCATTCACTGATTGCTGAGAAGTAGATGGAATGTCTGAGACATTTGGTTCAGAAGCAGGTGTAGTGTTTAAAGGAACAGCTGAGACCCATGATGTTTCAGCTTCACTATTCTACATGTTTGGGATGTTAGTAGGACTATCATCTTCAACGGTATGAGTATGAGGAGTGGGAAATTCTTCTGAATCACCAATATGAGAAAACATCCATTGATTCAGTTCTTCAAGTATCAACAGAAGGTCGAGAATTCACTGAACGGGATTCGTCAAAAGTGACGTGAATAGTTTCTTCAACAGTTTGTCTTCTTCGATTGAAGACTCTGAAGGCTTTTGAGATTGAAGAATATCCAAGAAAGATTCCATCATCAGCCTTGGGATCAAACTTTCCAAGGGCATCTCTGTTGTTTAGTATGAAACACTAACATCCAAAGATGTGAATAAAGCTAATTGAAGGCTTTCTCCCATGAAAAAGTTCATAGGCTAATTTATTAAATCTTTTGACTATCAGCGACCTGTATTGCATAAAAACAAGCAGTGTTGACAGCTTCTGCCCAAAACTAAGTAGGCAGGTGAGAATCGCTGAGCATTGAACGTGCAACTTCAATAATAGTTCTATTTCTTCTTTCAGCGACTCCGTTTTGTTGCGGTGTTCTCACTGAAGAAAAGTTATGAGAAATGCCCTTACTCTCAAATAAGGAATCAAGAGAACTGCTTTTGAATTCAGTCCCATGATCACTCCTTATTGAGCGAACGGTCAAGTTGTTCAGGGTTTCCATTTTCTGAACAAAGGTGATGAGTTTTTCAGGGGTGTCACACTTAGAGAGGAGAAACATAACCCATGTATATCTAGAGAATTCATCAACTATGACCAGTGTATATTTCTTTCCAGCGATGGATTGCTTGTTAACAGGGCCAAGCAAATCCATATGGAGAAGTTGTAGAGGAGATGATACTGAGGAAACTTGCTTTGACATAAAGCTTGCTTTGGTCTGCTTGTCTTTCTCACACGCTGAACATAAGGACTCTTTGGCGTATGAGTGCTGAGGTAGACCAGTGACTAACTCTTTTGAAGAAAGAGTGTTCAGTGTCTTGAAGTTGAGATGAGAGAGACTCTTATGCCATAGCCAGTTGACATCAGATGAGGCTTTTGAGAAGAAACAGGAGTTCTCAGTGGTTGTTGAGTCCATGTTTATTATATAAACATTTTCCAAACGATAACCGCTGAGAGCTATCTTCTTCTTTTTGTCAGCGACAAAGCAGGATTCCTTAGTAAAGATTACTTTGTTATCCTTGTCGCAAAGCTGACTGATGCTTAGAAGATTATGCTTCAGCCCTTCAACATATGCGACTCTTCTGAAGGTTGTTGTACCATTAGAGAGTACACCAAACCCTCGGGTATGTCCTTTTCCATTTCCACCAAAAGTTACAGAGGGACCCTTCTCTTCTTTGCACTCAGTGAGCAGGTTCTTCATACCAGTCATGTGTCTAGA
Organism: Saussurea involucrata; assembly: GCA_033807775.1. Taxonomy (NCBI): domain Eukaryota; kingdom Viridiplantae; phylum Streptophyta; class Magnoliopsida; order Asterales; family Asteraceae; genus Saussurea; species Saussurea involucrata. The sequence goes on from CM066317.1 coordinate 69,939,687, forward strand.
GCATCCGCTATCGAGATACCAGATACCCTTCTTAACCTGCATTTCAAATGAAGATTAGTTTGTCTTGGGTACCCACTTAACCATGTGTACACACTTGTCAGTGGGGGTAGAAGAGGAAGTGGAAGGTTCAGTAGTCTTCGCAGTATTTGAAGATTCAGCTTTGTCAGTCTTCACTTTGGTTAATTTCTTAACCTCAATGGTCTTCTTTGCCTTGGGGGCAATGATCTTCACCTTAGCTATCTTTTCAGCTTGGGTGGCTGTGGGGCACTTACTAGCAATATGATTTGTAAGTCCACAATGATAACATTTCCTATAACTAAAAGTAGTTCTAGGACCAGCACCAAGTAAGCTATTGGCTTTTGAAATGAGAGGAACATTCAGTTCTTCGGATTTCTTACCAATAATTTCCACTTTGATTCTAGGAGTTGATCGCTAAATAGATCCACGCTGAATAAATTCAGGGATCTTATTCTTTGAATCAGAGGAATAAGTCACTGAAGCTTTAGAAGCTTTCAGCTTTGGTACAGAGGTACCCTTCTGAGGATTTTGGTTAAAAGCAATTCCTTTACCTTTTTTTTAAAGACTGAGGTAGGTTTTGGATAAACAACTTTTTCTTTACCTTTAGAAGTTAAGGTAGAGATTTCCTCAGGGATAGGCGGTTTAGAAGAGGAATACTGAGATGAGAAAGTGTCAGGGATAGAGGATACGAACATTCCAAATTTAATCATGGAACGGTCATTGGTTGGTTCTAGAGTATCACCTTTGTAACCAAGACCACGTTTATCACTCAGGGGAATCTGAGACTTAATTATCTCAGTGATCTTTGTTGAGGAATTATACCATCCATCAACAGTAGCTTTTTCAGCTTTTAATGCAGCGATAGCTTCTTCGCGCTCTATTTTGACTAGCTGATTTAAGTGAACTTGATCTTTAAAATCTTCTTCAATTTTAGAAAGATTTTCCTTTTGAAGGTGACAGTTTTTAAGCTGTTCAGCGAGATCAAGGTTTTGATTTTCAACCACAGTTTTGCCATTCATGGCTTCATATAAACCTCTAGTCAATAGATCGATCTTTTGAAGACTATCAGCTTCATCAATATTTAAAATATTGGTAAAGAAGGAAGGTGATACCTTAGTAGTAGAGGTTGAAGTAGAGGGAATGTCAGAATTTTCCTCCTCATTTTCAAGTTTGGCCATGAGACATAGATTGGCTTCATCATCATCTTCAGAGTCAGATGATTCTTCTTCATCAGAGGCAGCCCAATCATAGTCAGCCATAAGGCCTTTGCCTTTCTTCTTAAAGGTTTTCAGCTTTGAATACCTTTCTTTCAGCTTTTTGTATTTTTCATCTCTAGTCCTATGAGTAAAGTTTTTCTTGGGAAAAGCTGAGGGTCTAGAGACTTTCTTTGACCTGCACTCGCTAGCAAAATGTCCTATCTTTTCACAGTTATAGCAAGTAGCAGTAGCCTTATCAACAGGGGTTGATGATCTTGGCTTGTCAGTAATAGCAAGAGGTTTGTTCTTCTTAAAATTACTCTTTCTAGCAAATCTCCTCAACTTATTAGCCAGGAATGCCAGAGTTTCATCATTATCTGAAACATCAGAGTCTGATGATCTTTCAGAGTTGGTTTCCAACTCAGTGACAGTGATAGTCGATCGTTGAGTGGAAGGTGACTCTGAGATTATAGCAACAGGGGTGCTTTTGGAATCTTTTACAAGATTCTTCTTAAGATGACTCGATTGCTCATGATTCAGCATCGTGCCATAGAAGGTAGAAAGGGTCATTGATTTTAGATCCTTTGACAGCTTGAGACACATAGAATAACTGTCCCATCTTTCAAGTAAACATTCTAAGAACTTTATCAGTACTTTAAAGTTAGAATTTTCCTTACCAACAGCTTTCAGATCTATTATTAAGTAGTTAAAACATTGGTGTACTTCAGAGAGAGTTTCATTCTTACCACAAATGAAGCTTTCATACTGTCTTACCAGGTTGATCTTTCGAGAGTCCTGGACTTCAGAAGTACCTTCATACTGAACACAGATTGTGTCCCACATATCTTTTGAGGTTTTTAGGTTCATGACGGAATGGTAGACTTCGTCAGGAAGAGCCATGGAGAGTATGGATCTGGCTTTGGTGTCGATAGCCACTTTCTTCTTATCTTCATCAGTCCACATATGAATTTCCTTGGGAATCATCCTTTCTGGAATAGCAGGTCTATTCTCAGCGGCTGGAACTGCAGCATCAATTCTTATAGAAATATATGGGCCGTTTTCAAGATAGTAAGGCATAGTAGGGTCTACACCTTCTAAGAAGAGAGTCATCCTATTTTTCCATAGGTTAAAATTATCTCTGGAGAATCTAGGGGGTTTTGCAAGAGAACCGTTTTCAATATAGTTGGTGTTTGTGTTGGTATCCATTTTCAGAAATAGCTAGGAAGAGAAATCTTAGTATAGATTAGATCTTGTTTATGAGATTAAACAAATCTGCTCTGATACCACTTGTTGGTCCCGAAGGGCTATACAAGTTTGTAGAAGGGGGGGGGGGGGGGGGGGTTGAATACAAACACACGTTTTTACTTTTCTAAATTGTTTATTGATAAATCAAGACAATTTACAACTTGTTGCGGAACAAGATTAAGGATAAACCTAATCTTAACAAGTCTTGAGAAACACTAAGTTTCTTGCACTAGAAAGAGTTAAATAAATTACGAATGATAACTTAACAATAAGAGAGAAATAAGAAGATGGTCCGAGCACACTTCAAAACTGAAGTAAGGTTCTTCTTATATACTGCATGCATTTAATGCAAGGTAGTATGGCTCTACACGTGGCAGCAGGTGAGTGGTTGCATGTCATTGAGCTTTGTAGACAACCTTAGTAGCCGCATAGTGCACAGTGTAGAATCAAAGTTGTTGTAGGATTACAGACAAAAGGGATGTCCGTTATGACAGTTCGTACGGAGACGTGCAAGGGAGGTAGGACAATAGTAACATGCAAGGAGACTTCATGATCAGCTTTCGTTGAGTCAGATCTTTATCAGCGAATGATAAAGTTCAGCGATTGCTGAAGTCTTCTACTTGATACTTCATGTTGAATGGACAGGTCTTGCTTCGTTGATATCCGCATCAGTTCATGAGTAGACTTGTCGTTGGTTCTTGAGCTTGATCTTCGACTTCAGCATAGAACATATGTTGACGTGAAACTTGTCTTCAGGGATCATAAGTAAACAACTAACTTATCAGCGATCATCTCATAGACTGAACAGGCTCAGAGCAATAAGATGATGAACAGTGTTCGCTGAATATCTAATCTAAAGAGTGAGAATTCCTATCAGCAGTACTGTAAAGTCTTAGTACTTATCAACGATAGTGAAACTCTAATACATATTGTTTACTTACAATTTTCACTAAGTGTTTAAGAGAGGGTCATTATCAAATCACTGAGGGTTTGGATCAACATTTTTGATAAAGAAGTCATATTAATATGTTTTTTGATGATTTATTATAAAATTGGAGGTCATTTGACGTAAACGCACTTCTAGTGTATTAGGTTTTATAAAATGTGTCGAAAATGTTTATTATTGAGTTATAAAATATTTTGTAATTATAAAAGGTATAATTTCATTTGGAAAACGATTTATCACATCTCATAATGGTTTTTTGAGTTAATCATATTTTGGAGCATGTAATCGCATAAGCGTTGGTTAAATATAATTTATTATTTATGATGACTTCCATTTTATAGTCAATGGTGTTGTCGAACTATTGACTTGACTTTGATTTTAATGAGTCTTGGGGGACATTTGTCCGGTTTAATTTTGCTTTATGTCGGGCTTTTGAAGTTATATGCAGTTATGACATATTTATTTGAAATGTTACACGCTTTGAGTGCCTTGTCATTCATTTTGGGTCATGTAAATTTAGATTGTAATGTAATGGATCCGTAGGCATACGAGTCAGTCACATTTATATAATGGAGAATCCTGGTATTCTCACTTTGGGAAGTATGCCGTTTTGGCATTTGGTGTCCCGGTGTTGTGAGAGGGACCTTATTGGGTTATACTCCGAAATTTTGGGTTTTATGGTTTGATGTTCTAACACTTGTGCACGAGGGTTGAACATTTTGGGTTATCAAGTAAGGAGCCGAGACTCCAATTCTTGAATGCTAGTAAGTAGGCAATAAAGGTTCAATGGAAACCTTGAGGTGTAACTTACTAGAGAATGAACAGGCAATAAGATCGTGTATCCTTAAGGTGTAGCTAGGCACAACAGGCAGGTGGTGCCACCCGTTGCTGGGTGCGGGACTTGAGGTGTAGCTTATTATAGCAGACAATAAAGTCCGACTCGAGTTGGAGCTTATTAAAGCAGACAATAGAGTCACGATCTGAGGTGTAGTTCAATAACATTGTTATGAGGCTTAACTTGGTGTTCCGCCACATATAATGGAAGCGGGTCTCCCCCGTCATCGAAAGGTGTTGTTTGGGTATTTACTTTTATCCATGTTTTCGGTGACGCATTATATTTATATGGATTGTTTTCCATGTTTTATGGGCTGTGATTTATGTCTCATCCGTGTTTGGGATGTTTTGAACAATCAGAGATTTATTCATGTTTTTCATAATTGGAAATCAAATATTTATTCACGTTTTAAGTGAGTTTTGGGTTTGAGTCCATTTTTTAGAATTGCTTTATATTGGAGCTTTTGTCATGAGATTTGTGTGCGTTGGAAAATGGGTGGTTTGCATTTAATATAAATCCTTTTTGGAACTCATGATTAAGTAGAACTTTCTCGCCTTACGAATTCTATAACCATGATGAAAACTCTTGAACTCACTAGGTGTTAGCCTAATCTATTTAGTTGTCGGCATGTGCGTCGGGTACCGGTTGGGAAATGGTATTAGCGACACTGTGATGAGACGAGTGTGGGTTAGGTGCACGTGGAGGATGTGACGTTGAGTGATGTTTCCGCATTTGGAGATAGCGACTATTATGGGACTTTAGTAACACCCGACTTTTATTTTGTCCTTATATAAGACATGAGCTATATATGTTGAGGTCAATTATAGAAATTTATTTTGAGATATTTCCAGTATCGAATTGTAGAATAATGTTTTACCCTTCATTTGATGTAATATTGAAAATTTTAAATTAGTTACTCTTTTCAAATTTGAGGGTGTTACAAGTTTGAAGGTGGTCTCCGCTGAACCTCTTAGTGCATAGAAAATTATCCTTAGTTTTCTATATCTCCTTTTCTCTCTACTTCTTGTGCAAGAACCCTAACTGATTCTCAAGTTTGTTTAGATTATGTTTCACTTAATCTTATTCCGCAACAAACTGTAAATTCTGTTTGATTTATCAATAAACAATTTAGAAAACCAAAATATTGTGTGTTTCTATTCAACCTCTCCTTCTACAAATTGTTTACTTGTATAACCCCCTCGGGACCAACAAGTGGTATCATAGCAGATTGTTTAACCTCCATAAACAAGATCTTGCTTATACTAATCTCTTCCTTGCTATTCTTCAAATGGCACAAAACACAAACACAAACTACATTGATAATGGTTCGCTTGCCATTATGGTACATTGATAATTGTATTTGATTTATCAATGTACTTCAAAACACAAACACAAACTCAGATGATTCATCAGAAATTGATCCTTCAGAACTTGATGAATCCCTGACACTCTTGACAAATTCCTTCAGGAGATTTGCAAGAAAGAGTAACTTCAGAATAAATAAACCTCTCACTATCACTGACAAGCCTAAATCATCTCCCATTGATAAGGCAACTGCAACTTCCTATAACTATGAAAAGAAAGGACACCTTGCTAGTGAGTGCAGGTCTAAGAAAATATTCAAACCTTCTTCATCTTTCAAGAGCTCTTCTACCTCTAAATCTAGAGATGACAAATACCCGAAGCTCAAAGAGAAATATCTGAAGTTGAAAAACTTCAAGAAGAAAGGTAAAGGTCTAATTGCTGAAGAACACGATTGGTCGGAATCTGATGAGGAATCAGCCTATGATGAAGAAGATGAGGCCAATCTCTGTCTAATGGTCGATATTCAAGAAGTAAAGGAAGAACCCACTGATATTCCCTCTAATTCCTCAAATTCTCAGGTATCAACTTCCTCTCCTCCAACTCTCATTGATGCTGATAGACTTCGTGTTATCGATTCGCTGACGATTGATTTATATGATGCCCTGAATGGAAAAACTCGAGCTGAACAATTAAATTTAGATTTAACTGAACAGCTTAAGAAATGTCATCTAAAGATCCAAGAGCTTTCTAATATTGAAGAAAGTTTAAATGATCAGGTCAATGTAAATCAAATAATCAGCATTGAACGTGAACAAGCTTTCGCTGAACTGAAAGCTGAAAAAGCTATTGTTGAAGGATCGTGTAAATCCTCACCAAAGATCACTGAGATAATTGGTGCTCAGATCCCTGTCAATGACATAAGTGGTTTTGGTTTTAATGCTAATACAGAAGAACCAAGCCAAGATTGTTCCATGCTTAAGTTTGGAATGTTCGTCTCTTCTATCCCTGACACCTCATCATCTTAGTGCTCTTCTTCAAATAATCCAATCCCTGAGGAAAAATCCTTGTTAAGCCCCAAATTTAAAGATAAAGGAAAATCCGTTTTACAATAACCTCAGAAGGGTACCAAAGTGCCAAAGCTGAAGAAGTCTAAACCTTCAGCTAATCAACCTTCAACTTCTAAAGATAAGATCCCTGAACATGTTTAGCGATCAACTCCAAGAATAAAGGTTGATATAATAGCTAAGAAATCTGAAGAACCCAAAGTTCCTCCAATATCTGACGCTAAAGGCATTCTTGGTACAGACCCAACTCATTTAAATATATCTAATGCTTATGCCTATGGTCCTAGAGCTACCTTTAGCTATAGGAAATTCTATCACTGTGGTCAGACTGGTCATATTGCTAGTAAGTGCCCCACAACCACCAAAGCTGAAAAATCAGCTAAGCTGAAGATGACTGCTCCCAAGGCAAAGAAGATCACCCCAGGTGAAAAACAAGCCAAGGTGAAGAATACCACTAAGGTTAAGAAATTAACCAAAGTGAAGGTTACCACTAACGCTGAACCATCAGATGCTGTGAAGACTGCTGATCCTTCCACTTCCTCTACCACTGACCATTGTGGACCCAATTACCAACATGTCCCTAGTTGTCATTGTGTTTTTACTTGTCAACGATCTTTAAACAATCTTGATCAGAAAGAAATATCACCAACCCACTGTTTTATCACACACCAAAACTTTTAGAAACTATTGTCGCACAAAACACCCACGATAAAATTTTGTCTTAAGGTTATTGCACACCAAACGTGCGATAAGTATTGTTCACCCTAGTTATCACACACGAAGGGTACGATAACTACTATTCACACACGTTTATCGCACAACAAAGGCGCGATAAAAAGATGATAAACGAAGATCTATCAAGATTAGAGAGAGAGAATCTAGAGAGAGAAATATGCCATCTGTGTTACTCTCAAAATATGAACTGTTGTTTACAAAAGCTAACACAAGGGTTTATATACCCTTGACTATAGAAAGTCAAACTAGACTTATTACAAGGTTAAAATAGACAAGCCTTGATTACAACACTAAAAGTAGCATTAACAATCTCCCCCTTTGTAATCAAAGGCGCTCGAAACTTCTGTGTTGACAATTCTTGCCAATTAAGATCTCCAAGCGTCTTAGTGTATTCCGGAAGTTCAGCCTTGTGTCGATTGTCTCAATTGTTCTCCTCAAGAGTCTGATCTCAGCATTACCCTTCAAAATAATGACTCATGAAATCTCTCCCCCTCAAAATTAGCTTAACTTCCGAAATCTCTCCCTTGGATTCAGGATTTAAACAATTTACAACATCAGTCTTTGGCTTTATTTGATCTTCAGAACTTTAGCATTACCGCTCTTCACTTTACAACACTTTGAACAGTCTTCCTCTTTGATCTGTCAAAAGACAGAGATTTTCTTTCTTTGAAATGGAGAGTTTGTTTCTTCAATAAAAATATTCACAAAGTAGCACAAGTTTAGGAAAAAGAGATTTTCTTGAAGAACCAAGATAATCAATCGATTTCTCTTAAACTTTTGAAGAATTCTCCCCCTTTGACTGTCTTGAAACAGAATCTTCTTTAAACATTTCTTCCCCTGACATGAAATCGAATCTTTGACTTGAAATCTCTTTGACATGAAATTGAATTAAGCATTTCTCCCCCTTTTTCGATGATAGTGAGCATCATGATCATCGAAAAATCTTCTTCAATTTCAGTCGTGTCTCTGAATATCAATAACAATCTCCTCCTTAATAAATAACCTTGCTCCCCCTCAAAATAAGAATTCTGGAGCAATTTGTTTTCTCCCCCTGAAAATATGCATATATTTCATTTAGGCACAGTAGTTGAAAAATTTATTCAAAGAAAATAAAATTCATTGAACTACATTTTATAAATACTACCATTTGATCATTTGAAAACTTTACAAAAGAAATCCAACTTAATGAAATTTAACAGATTTTTCAATCAAATGAAATCAAATGCATGTGTTTGGATTCAAATACAAGACATCATTGCATATCAAGTTAAATATATTCAGTTTCAACCCCTTTATTAAATCTATTTGGTATGCTAGCATGCGAAATATGATTTGCAACAATCAAATGTACTTCTGAAACCTATAAGAATACTTTGCTCTTACTCACATTATATGATTGAAATCAGAATTTCCACAAAATTATAAGTTTATCGCGACATTGTTATTTCCCCAAGATATAAGAGATGTGTGCTCATTGGCATCTTTTATTTTGTGCACATTGGTATCTTTTTATCAAAAGGGTTATTAAGACTAAGATACACCGTAAACGTAACTTTCTATCTGGTTCTATAGCAGGATTTGGGTCAGCCAATCCCAGGCAGTTGGTCTTAAGGGCTAGGTGACGAGCACCCCTTGAAACTTACTCTCCCAAACCAGAAAGGCTACATCGATATATCCTAATCCCATTAGTACCAGTAGGACATGGCTATCTATCTGGTTCAATTGATAAACCAAGATCTATCAAGATTAGAGAGAGAGAATCTAGAGAGAGAAATATGCCATCTGTGTTACTCTCAAAATATGAACTGTTGTTTACAAAAGCTAACACAAGGGTTTATATACCCTTGACTATAGAAAGTCAAACTAGACTTGTTACAAGCTTAAAATAGATAAGCCTTGATTACAACACTAAAAGTAGCATTAACAAAAGATCTCTGAGTTTTATCGCACGATAAGGGCGCGATAAAATTCTTTGCGATAAACACTAAACAGTAGTGTACGACAAAGATGAACAATGAAGCCTGCGATAACTATAAACTCAGATTCAAAATCTAAGTTTTTCCTCAAATCAATTCCAAACACTTTGAAACTTGGTAGGGTGGTACGGTAGCTGTATCTGAACACTTTTAGTTCTTGGTGCATAGCCAAGAAACCAACAGAAAATGTAATTCAATCCCAAAACAGTAGGTAGTGAACTTTTTCATGAAAATTCAACAATCTGTCAATCTAGTTCGAATTCTGGTGAATTTGCAGAATCAATTCACTCAGACTCACTCCAGGACTAAAAACGAATCAATCCTAATCCATCTTAAACACAGAATCGATTCAAATCAATGAAAACTGTCCCAAAAAGTCGAACCCTAAAAAATAGCCAAAAAATTTGTGAAAAACAGGTGTAATATGATCTGATTTCTTGCTCTGATACCAATTGTGATTCCAGAGACACGTAATCAACAACACAAGAACATGACAAATGTCATCTCTCTATATAGATCTCCAAAAGTGTAAGTACAAAAGTGTAGAGAGAATACAATGTAAGTGTAAAACATGAACTTATGAAGAAATGAGCTAACAAAGTTATTTATACCTAACATATGAAATTACACAATAAGTCCCTCAACTTGATACAACTTCTAGAACATGGCACTAACATTCTCCCCCTTTGTATCAAAAGTTGAGGCAGCTAATGGGCTTGATTTGGTGCAACGTATTTCTTTCTAATCCCGAAGATGATCTCAAAGCGTCTCAGTGCATTCCAGTACTCCTTTCTTTTGTTGATGGCTTCCAAGGCTTGGCCAATCAACTTTCTCTCTTGTGGCTTCAGTTTAACATGACCCTTTTCATCTAGTCTGAGTTTGCTTTCAAGTTGAATTTGCATAAGCTTGAAGGTCCCATCACTATATTTGTTTACTTCAGTAAAACTTAAGAATCTCTTCTTCTTCTGACCATTAAAGTAAACAACGCCAAATTTTGGTTTCTCAAGAATACTGTAGATCGGGATACCTTGAATATCAGACAGTCTTTTATTGGGTTTCAACACATTAACTCTTGCTTGATGATAGGGTTATTTTATTAACCCTATTTTAGCCATGTTTTATTATAATTTTGAGCTAATTCCCACTTTTATAGCATTATTTACATTTACTTTTAGCCAATTACAATAAAAATAAAGATTGGGTACAACATGTATTTAATCACAAAAATACACCATAAAATCACAAAAATAATTTAATTTTATATATGTTTTGTAGGTACGAGGATGCTTCCGCTTGAAGTCAATTTTTGGATCTTGAAGACTCTCGGATCATAAAGCTTAAAGAGTCGACTTCAACTTTTGGGCCATTTGTGTGCATCGTTTTTGAACTTACGTTTTTGAAAACTGGATTGGGCTTTAGATTTTAGCTTATCGAACTCCTTTTTACACTTGGGCCGGTTTGGCAAGTTGCGAACATTTTTTATGGGCCGATTCCTTGATTTCTGCTTGGGCCGAAGACACATTTAGTTTGGGCTAAACATTTGAAGCCAGTTTTATCATTTGGGCTCATCATTTTGGAAATCCTTGGGCGGAGCTATTGTTACCTTCTCTTGGGCTTCGGCCATCTCATTCCATGGCTCCCAAATGAATTGCTTAGCCTAGGGGTGTGCAACGGTCCGGTCGGGTCCGATCGGGGCCTAAAAACCATAACCCGATCGGGTTTCGGGTGGGACATGTGGAACTCAAAACTCGTCCAAACTTAAGTTCGGAGATCGGGTTTCGGGTGGGATCGGGTTTCGGGTGGTCGGATCGGGTCTGTTCGGGTTCGGCCTGATTCTGGCCCACTTTCAGGCCTGTTTCAGCCTAGTTTTATTTATTTTTTGGCCCTGTTTTTCAGAAAACTAAAATATATTAAAAATTAACAACAATATATTAACTTTAGTTTAATTATTATAATGAAACCTTAAAAGAATTTGTGTTTTTTGATCAAAAACAGGGTTCAATGTAAATATGCTAAAGCAATTTGTAGTTCACGATGAAGAATAAATATGTGAACAAAGTTGCAGAACCATTGTTGCCATGTTCTGTTGGTCCCGAAGGGTTATACAAGTTTGTAGAAGGGGGGTTGAATACAAACACACGATTTTTACTTTCTAAATTGTTTATTGATAAATCAAAACAATTTACAACTTGTTGCAGAACAAGATTAAGGATTAACCTAATCTAAACAAGTTAAGAACACACTAGAATAAAGACATAAAGGAGATAAGGAAATTACGAATAATAACCTAACACACAGTAGTAAGGAAGAAGAAGATGGCCCGAGCACTTCATTTCTGAAGTAGGGTTCTTCTTATATACTGCATGCATTTAATGCATAGCAGTGTTACTTTACACGTGGCAGCAACTGAGTGGTTGCATGTTTTGACCTTTGTAGACAACCTTAGTAGCCGCATGGTGCACAGTGTAGAATCAGAGTTTGTTGTACGATTCTAGACAGAAGGGAGGTCCGTTCTGACATTTCGTACGGAGACGTGCAATGGAGGTAAGACAATAGTACTTTGTAAGGAGACTTCATGATCAGCTTTCGTTGAATAAGTACTTTATCAGCGAATGATAAAGCTCAGCGATTGCTGAAGGCTTCTACTTGATACTGCACGTTGAATGGACAATTCTGTGACTTCGCTGATATCCGCATCAGTTCATTTAGTAGACTTGTCGTAGGTTCTTGGGTTTAATCTTCGACTTCAGCGTAGAACCTTTGTTGACGTGAAACTTGTCTTCAGGGATCATAAGTAAACAACTAAACTATCAGTGATCATCACAGAGACTGAACATGCTCAGAGCTATTGGATTAACAGTGTTCGCTGAATGTCTAATCTAAAGAGCGAGAGTTCCTATCAGCGGTACTATAAAGTCTTAGTACTTATCAGCGATAGTGAAACTCTAATACATATTGTTTACTTACAATTTTCACTAAGTGTTAAAGAGAGGGTCATTATCAAATCACTGAGGGTTTGGATCAACAATCTCCCCCTATTTGATTATGACATAGCGACAAAGAAAATTGCTAAGTATAAAAAAAGGGTAAAAAGAACTCATAAAATATTTGTCCCTTTTACTGTTTTCTGGGATCTTTTAAGTACTGATGGAGTAAAGTACATTCGCTGAAAATTTTCTTTTAACTTCGTATAAGATTACAGAGGGAAGTAGAAAAATTACAAGTACAACAAATTTAAATTACAAGTACATAAGAGGTAAGCTAATAAGGATAGAAGAAATACAAGGAAATCCTATCAGCCTTCAAGAGGTTCTTCCTTAATGAGAAGTTCATCAAGGGTCTTTGTTGTTGGGATCATCCAGTCAGGGACCGTTACACCTTGATTTCTTCTTTCTTGTGCTTCTTTGAAGATCAGGGGCTTGAGATATCTTGCCTGAAGATCGCGTCTGAATTCACACCAATAGATGAGATCCCTGAGCTGTTCAATGGGAGTGATGGGAAGCTCAGAGACACGTTGAAAACGTTGTCCTTCATCGTAGTCGAGAAAGAAGATACCATAAGGTTCGCTTATGACTTTACCAGGGATGAAACGTTCACCAGGTGGCAGAGAGGTATCCAGCGCTGAGAGATCAGGATCAGGACCAAGTACTTCAGCACGTGAAAAACCAATACCTGTTTCGTTCCGGATAGGAGGACCTGAATCTGATGGTTTGGACTTTTTCTTTGCAGAGGCCCTTCTTTGTTGAGTCGCAAGAGGAGGAGGAGGAGGAATATCCACAGCAGAAGAGACCAAGCCGATCTAAGAATTTATGATTTTCTCGACATGGCTCTTATATTGTGAGGTAGATCGCAGAATGGCTATTCGCATCTCCAACCATTCAGAGAAACCGTACTTATTGATCGTAGCAGCGTAGATGTTTTCCTTAGTACCGTTTTCTCTGAATAGATCGACCTTAACAACTGGAACATCTATGGTCGATTTTCCTCTGATGAATACCTTGTGAATTTTGGCAGCCCGATATCGATAGTGTAGTCTTTCTTTGCACCATTCCAAGGTAGAATCAGATACCTTGGTCTTTTCTTCAACGATCTTCTGGGCATTTTCCCATAACTGACGTTGGACTTCGATGGGAGTTCTTTTCAGCGCTGGGTCTTTCACCGATTGTTGGGCAAGCTGGATGGCAAGAGCCTTATCTTTTTCTTCAGCTTCCTTCTTTTCGGTGAGTAATCTTACATCTCTGAGGTGATCAGTGAATTCTTTCTTTGATAACCTGTACTTTTTAGTAACAGGGACTTTGGAGCGAGGGAGGATGATTCGCTGATCCTCGAATTTCTTGATCATTTCTTATCTCCTTTTCTGATCCTCTTCACTTAGCTTTTGAGGAGCTATGGAAGGTCTGTTTTTGTGAGAGAGAAGTTGTTCTTCAGGTTCATCGATCTCAGTGATTAAATCCAAGACCGGGATTATTTCTTCAGCTCTTGTGGCTGGGATTATTGTTGGTGCAGCAATGGGGACTTCAGCTGGATCCTCAAACAGGGGAGAGGACTAGCTGAAACACAGCGATTGTTTAAGTAAGAATATGGGAAGAAAGAGATAGAGAAAAGAATGGGGTTTAAGTGTATAGAGGTTTTATGGAGAGGAGAAGTGAGATTGAGAAGGCATAGAGGAGATATGTAGTATAAGGGAAGAGAAGATATTGTACCTGACAAACTGGCTTTATCTAAAGGATGGCCAGATTGCCTTCTGCAGCGAGGCCTTTGTTTTTCCCTTCGTCAACTTCAGACGCTGCAGGCTTTGTCTTGGTTCTCTCCCCTGAAGGTTCATTTATCGAAATCCCTTTCTCAGGGGCCTTCTTGGGCTCAACGAAGAAGAAGTCATCATCATCATCGTCATCATCATCATCTTTAGGGGATGATGATGGTTCTTCATCATCGATATCGATGGGTTCTTCGTCTTCAGCTTCTTCTTCTTCAGATTCGACCTCATCAGCGTAAGGTTCAGTCACATCAGAAACAACTTCCTTGTGTTGCTCTTCGAGTTGCTCCCCCTAAGATACAGAGGGAGGTTTCTCGGTTCCCTCAGGGTTTTCAACTCCCTGAGGTTTCGAAGTAGAAGTAGCAGTAGCATTTTCATTTTTCTCCCCCTTTGAATTATGGGGAAGGTCTTCACCTTTCTTCTCCCCCTCTTCCTCATTATGAGTGGGGGATGAAATGGACTGATCAGCAGCAGTAGTCATAGGATTACTGTCTTCTAGGCTAGTAAGTCCCATGAAGGTTTCAATCACAACTATTCTTGCTTCTAGGCCAGAAATAGTAGGACTGATCTTTTGGAGATAATCTCGATCTGCCTGAGTAAAGTGAGACTTTGGGGCATCCAGATGATTGAGTATCTGCTGAAAGAGATCTTTGACCATGGTGACCTCACCCTTAAGAGTACCAACCTCTGTCTTCAATGATGTGACTTCATTGGACAGAGTGGTGAAGTTTGTTGCCAGGGTGGTGTTGGTGAGGTTGAGATTGTTGATGTTTGTGGAAGTTTCAGTGAGAGTGGTAGCAAAAGTTCCTATGCTGCCATCCACCTTCTCTATATCATCTTTGGAGGCTTTTTCATCAACGACCTCGGTTAACGTTTTAAGTTTCTGTAACCGCTGAAGAGTTTGTGGAGAGAGTGGTGTTGTAAGATTCCACCTTTGTTTCCAGGGCCTTCAGGGAGGTGTTGATATCCCCCAAATTAGGACCTGAAACAGTTATTAACTTATGAACAGAGGAAAGCTCAGAAGTTTGGGGTTTTGAGAGAAGAGTTGGTTGAGTTATGTGTATACCTGCAGATGGGTTTGTTAAGTTGTCGAAACCTCGTAAACCTGAGAAGTGTTCCATGTCGTCGTCGAGAGTGCCTTGGCTCATGGAGGTGCCTGCAGATCCTAAGTTTATCTCCATCATCGCATGTAGAGTATCAGCAGCTGAATCATGAACGATGACGGGTGTCCCTGAGAATGTTGGGAAAATTGGTGGAGTGTCCAAAGAATGAGTGGGAGGAGTGAAGGATGTGAAGATTGGTTGGGTGCGAGGTTCAGCGTTGGATCCGCTGACAATCACTTCAGTCTGTAGAGAGGCTGAAGGAGGTGGGTTCAGTTCCAAGTTTATAACCTCAGTGTTTAGAGACGCTGAGGTCGGAATTGAAGGGATGGCTTGATCAGCTGTGGTAGAGCGTACCACGGAACTATCCATCAGCTCTTCAAAGTGAGCTGTGGAGTCTTCATCATGTGAATGCTTGGAGGGTTGCTCCTTGGTTTTCTTGATCCTTTTGGAATCAAGTTGGGAAGATGATTGTTTCCTTTTTCGAGAAGGAGTGGAGGGTGCAGCTTGGGTATCAGCGGTGGGGATTTCTGCTAAAGTAGCCGCAGAAGTAGAAGAATGAGGATTACGAAGAGATAAGAGAGTAGTAAGACGTACCTCGTTTGGCAGAGGCTTGAAGTCGAGCACCTTAGGGCCAACCTGAGAGAGTCTCAGATCACCCTCTTTTGGGTATTTGTCCCCAAGGCCAAGTTGAAAGATGGAACTGATGAATCGGGGATATGGAACCCATGACGGTCTATCATCCATATCAACTCTGAATGCAAGGTCGTCATAGATGACTGAGGCCCAGTCAACATGGAGACCTTTCAGCAATGCATAGCTCATTGCTTGCTGAGGTTGAGCAGCTTGATCAGAGGAGCCGGACTTCGCTGTCATGCAGCTTATGAAGTGAGCGAAGATGAAGTTCATTTCGCTGGGCATCTTGGACTTCTTGATCAGGGTCAGTTTCTTCTCAATCTGCTTGTCCCTCCCTGTGTCCCATGCGTAACCCATTGCATCAAAGAATGCAGTGATGGCTTCCCTATCAGCATGGTTCTTGTGGTTTGGGAGAGGGACAAAGGGTTTTTCTTTGGTGGCAGTGGGTAGGCTGAGTGCACGTCGGATGATGGCATGATTGATTTTGGTTGTGCCAAATTTGGCGTCACAGAGAATGACATCAAGGAGTTTCTTAGGGTCTTTGGTTGAAGGAACCTGAGCTCGTCTGGCAGTATACCGGAACTGAGATAGAAGGAATTTATGAGCAGGGTGTACGAAGGTTAAGGCTTTGAATAAGCAGCAGGTTTGGAGAAAAATCACAGCATCATCCAGATACCTGACTTGCTTTCTTGGAGGAAAGTCGAAAAGCGCATAGAGATTGTTTGACTTTGAAAAATTTACTTCCTCAAGCGTGAACTTGACTTGAGGAGCTTTAGGAAGAGTCAGTTTCTCAGCAATAGGCGATTTCTCAGCGGTAGGAGCAGCAGTATAGGATGCCATTTCTGTTTAACATATATAAACATGAAGAAGAGATAAAGAACAATGTCTTAATGTGGAAAGATTTTCCAATAAGATGTTGTTAATTTTTGTCCATTTCATTCAGACCAAAGATGTCTTAATGAAGATTAGGGTTTTCTAGTTTTGACAAAAAAAAAGAGACAAGAACTAGTGAATGTCTTATTTTCCAGTTTCCTTTAAAGATAAGGATTCTGGAAAAACATATGAAGAACAAGTTTAAGATTTTTGTTTTAAACTTGAAGAACAACCATGAAGGTTGTGTTCATAAAATCATGAAAGAAAATGATTTCATTTTAAAAGGTTCTTTTGTTTGATTCTTTAAAAACAATAATAAGATCAGAAACAAGTTAAAATAGGTAAATAATAAGAATATTAACCTTGTTGTCGAAATAGAAGATGAACAGTTTTCTGGAAAACTCGAGTTCAAAATGCAATAGTAGTTTCTTGCTTGGAGAAGAAGATGTTCACGTAAAGGAAAAATATAAACTCGAAAGGGTTTATATAGTGAGAGTAGAGAGAGAAAAACTATGAGCGGGAAAGTTTTTCATCATGACACGGACACGTGTTTGCATTTGATTGGATGGTAAACGAAACGTGCAAACGTGTGTCAGAAAAAGAACGTGTCAGGGTTTATCCGTTGTGATGATGTCACAAACGTCTTTTCATATTTTAGGATGTCTCTGAGGTTTTGAAGGCTCAGGGACATTTTGAAAACATGAAGCACTGAATAGAAATATCAGTGTTAGTTTTAGAAATTTCAAAGTATCACTGAAGGAAGAGTTATTCAGCGATGCAATTTGTTTTGAAATCTTTTAGTTCTAGACGAACGTCAGCGAGTAAAAAGAGAGAACATACCTTGATATCAGTGAATCAACTTTGTTTAGAGAGGAGATGATAGAATGGGTTATATAAGTTGGTTTTATCCGGTCGCTGATCAAATGTGAACCTCTGAAGATTTTATTCTTCAAAGTTCAGCATTCCAAGCTCGCTGATGAGAAAGTTAAATCTTGTCTCATCAAGAGGTTTGGTGAAAAGATCAGCTAACTGAAAATCAGTTGGGATAAAATGAAGTTCTATATCACCATTCATCACATGATCTCTGATAAAATGATACCTGATTTCGATATGTTTGGTCTTTGAGTGTAGTACTGGATTGTTGGCTATAGCGATGGCACTAGTGCTGTCGCAATAGATTGGAATTTTCGAGAGCTGAAGGTTATAGTCCAGTAGTTGATTTCTCATCCACAAGACCTGAGAACAACAGCTTCCAGCGGCTACGTACTCAGCTTCAGCGGTGGAGGTGGACACTGAGTTTTGCTTTTTACTTGTCCAACTCACCAGCTTTCCACCCAGGAGCTAACAACCTCCTGTGGTGCTTTTCCTATCCAATTTGCAACCTGCAAAATCACTATCTGAATAGGCGATTAGATCAAACACTGAATCTTTGGGATACCAAAGACCTAGGTTCGGAGTACCCTTAAGGTAACGAAAGATTCGCTTTACAACGATCATGTGAGATTCCTTAGGTTCAGCTTGATATCGTGCACACAAACAGGTTGCGTACATAATATCAGGTCGGCTAGCTGTAAGATACAAAAGAGAGCCGATCATCCCACGGTATGTCGTGACATTAACAGGTATTCCAGAAGAATCCTTGTTTAGTGTCAGCGGCGGTGCCATAGGAGTTTTCATAGCTAAACTCTGAGTTAAATCAAATTTCTTCAGCATATCTTTAACATACTTTCCCTGATTAATGAAAGTTCCCTTTTCATTTTGTTTTATCTGAAGACCAAGGAAATATGTTAGCTCACCCATCATACTCATTTTATACTCTGCTTTCATTCTATCAGCGAAATGAGTACAAAGGTCAGGGTTAGTAGAACCAAATATAATGTCATCAACATATATCTGAACAAGAATAATATGACCTTTTACTTTCCTGAAGAATAGAGTCTTATCGATTTTACCATGCTCAAATTTTTCAATATGGAGATAAGTAGAGAGAGTGTCATACCATGCACGAGGAGATTGCTTTAAGCCATAAAGTGCCTTATCCAGTTCATAAACATAACTTGGATGCTTAGGATCTGAGAATCTTGGAGGTCGTTCCACATAGACTTCTTCATTCAGCTTTCCATTGAGAAACGCTGACTTAACATCCATTTGATAAACTTTGTAGTCTTTGTGTACAGCGTGGGCTAAGAATAGACAAATAGATTCTAGTCTTGCTACTGGAGCAAACGTTTCATCGTAGTCTATACCTTCCTCTTGTCTGTATCCCTGAGCAACAAGACGAGCTTTGTTGCGGGTTACAGTTCCATGTTCGTCCAACTTGTTTCGATAGACCCATTTAGTGCCTATCAGTGTCTTGTCAGTTGGTCTTCGAACAAGTTTCCAAACTCTGTTTCTTTCAAATTCTGTCAGCTCTTCTTGCATAGCGCTGACCCAGTTTGGATCTTGGAGGGCATCATCTGTTTTCTTTGGTTCAATCAGAGAAATAAAGTTAACAAATAAACAAATGTTACCTGCACTTCGTCGAGTCTGAACACCAGCGTTTGGATCACCAAGTATTTGATCAATTGGGTGATTGATAGTCCATCACTGAGCCGGAATATGAGTCGCTGACTCAACCTGAACTGGAGGGGCTGAAGATGAGGCTTCAACAACTTCTGGTATATCAGTCAAGAAAGGAGTAGGTGCAGATGTCATTACATTTACTGATTGCTGAGAAGTAGATGGAATGTCTGAGACATTTTGTTCAGAAGCAGGCATAGTGTTTAGAGGAACAGCTGAGACCCATGCAGTTTCAGCTTCACTAGTTTGCATGTTTGGGATGATAGTAGGACCATCATCTTCAACGGTATGAGTATGAGCAGTGGGAATATCTTCTGAATCACCAAGATGTGAAAACATCCATTGATTCGGTTCTTCAGTATCAGTAGAAGGTCGAGAATTCGCTGAACGGGATTCGTCAAAGGTGACGTGAATAGTTTCTTCAACAGTCTGTCTTCTTCGATTGAAGACTCTGAAGGCTTTGGAGACTGAGGAGTATCCAAGAAAGATTCCATCATCAGCCTTAGGATCAACCTTTCCAAGGGCATCTCTGTTGTTCAGTATGAAACACTGACATCCAAAGATGTGAAGAAAGCTAATTGAAGGCTTTCTCCCATGGAAACGTTCATAGGCTGTCTTGTTGAATCTTTTGACTATCAGCGACCTGTTTTGCGTAAAACAAGCAGTGTTGACAGCTTCTTACCAAAACTAAGTAGGCAGGTGAGAATCACTGAACATTGAACGTGCAGCTTCAATGATAGTTCTATTTCGTCTTTCAGCGACTCCGTTTTGTTGCGGTGTTCTCACTGAAGAAAAGTTGTGAGAAATACCCTTACTCTCAAAGAAGGAATCAAGAGAACTGTTTTTAAATTCAGTCCCATGATCACTCCTTATTGAGCGAACAGTCAAGTTGTTCAGGACTTCCATTTTCCTGACAAAGGTGATGAGTTCTTCAGGGGTGTCACTCTTAGAACGGAGAAACATCACCCAGGTATAGCGAGAGAATTCATCAACTATGACCAGTGTATATTTCTTTCCAGCGATGGATTGTTTGTTAACAGGGCCAAACAAATCCATATGGAGAAGTTGTAGAGGAGATGACACTGAGGAGACTTGCTTTGATTTAAAGCTTGCTTTGGTCTGCTTCCCTTTCTCACACGCTGAACATAAGGATTCTTTGGCGTATGAGCGTTGAGGTAGACCAGTGACTAACTCTTTAGAAGAAAGAGTGTTCAGTATCTTGAAATTAAGATGGGAGAGCCTCTTATGCCATAACCAGTTGGCATCAGATGAGGATTTTGAGAAGAAACAGGAGTTCTCAGTGGTTGTTGAGTCTATGTTTATAACGTAAACATTTTCCAAACGATAACCGCTGAGAGCTATCTTCTCCCTTTTTTCAGCGACAAAGCAGGATTCCTTAGTAAAGATTACTTTATTATCCATGTCGCAAAGCTGACTGATGCTTAGAAGATTATGCTTCAGCCCTTCAACATATGTGACTCTTCTGAAGGTTGTTGTACCATTAGAGAGTACACCAAACCCTCGGGTATGTCCTTTTCCGTTTCCACCGAAAGTCACAGAGGGACCCTTCTTTTCCTTATACTCAGTGAGCAGGTTCTTCTTACCAGTCATGTGTCTAGAGCATCCGCTATCGAGATACCAGATACCCTTCTTAACTTGCATACAAAGGAAGATTAGTTTGACTTGGGTCCCATTTCATCATGTGTACACTCTTATCAGTGGAGGTAGATGGAATGGAAGGTTCAGCAGTCTTCGCAGCATTTGAAGATTCAGCTTTGTCAGTCTTCACTTTGGTTAATTTCTTAACCTCAGTGGTCTTCTTTGCCTTGGGGGCAATAATCTTCACCTTAGCTATCTTTTCAGCTTTGGTGGATGTAGGGCACTTACTAACAATATGATTCGTAAGTCCACAGTGATAACATTTCCTATAAGTAAAAGTAGTTCTAGGACCATTTGCATGCTTAGCCGTTAGTTTTAAATGAGCAGGGCTAGCCCAAAGTATACCTTTGGTATTGGAAATGAGAGGAACTTTCAGTTCTTCAGATTTCCTACCAGTTATATCCACTTTAAGTCTAGGAGTAGATCGCTGAATAAATCCAGGGATCTTGTTCTTAGAAGTAGAGGGATAAGTCACTGACGCTTTAGAAGCTTTCAGCTTAGGTACACAAGTACCCTTCTGAGGTTTTTGGTTAAAAGAAATTCCTTTACCTTTGTCTTTAGAGACTGAGGTAGGTTTTGGAAAAATAATTTTCTCTTTACCTTTCGAAGTTAAGGTAGAGATTTCCTCAGGGATGGGAGGTTTTGAAGAGGAACACTGAGTTGAGAAAGTATCATGGATTAAGGATACGAACATTCCAAACTTAAGCATGGAATGGTCAGTGGTTTGTTCTATAGTATCAGCTTTGTAACCAAGACCACGTTTATAACTCAGGGGAATCTGAGACTTAATTATCTCAGTGGTCTTTGTTGAGGAGTTATACCATCCATCAACAGTAGCTTTTTCAGCTTTTAATGCAGCGATAGCTTCTTCGCGTTCGATTTTGACTAGCTGATTTAAATGAACTTGATCTTTAAAATCTTCTTCAATTTTAGAAAGCTTTTCTATTTGAAGGTGACAGTTTTTAAGTTGTTCAGCGAGGTCAAGGTTTTGATTTTCAATAACAGTTTTGCCATTCATGGCTTCATATAAACTTCTAGTCAAGAGATCAATCTTTCGAAGACTATCAGCTTCATCAATATTTAAAATATTGGTAAAGAAGGAAGGTGATACCTTAGTAGCAGAGATTGAAGTAGAGGGATTGTCAGAATTTTCTTCCTCATCTTCAAGTTTGGCCATGAGGCATAGATTGGCTTCATCATCATCTTCAGAGTCAGATGATTCTTCTTCGTCAGAAGCAGCCCAATCATAGTCAGCCATCAGGCATTTGCCTTTCTTCTTAAAGGTTTTCAGCTTTGAATACCTTTCTTTCAGCTTTTTGTATTTTTCATCTCTAGTCCTGGGAGTAAAGTTTTTCTTGGGAAAAGCTGAGGATCTAGAGACTTTCTTTGACCTGCACTCGCTAGCAAAATGTCCTATCTTTTCATAGTTATAGCAAGTAGCAGTAGCCTTATCAACAGGGGTTGATGATCTTGGCTTGTCAGTAATAGCAAGAGGTTTGTTCTTTCTGAAATTACTCTTTCTAGCAAATCTCCTGAACTTATTATCCAGGAATACCAGAGTTTCATCATCATCTGAAGCGTCAGAATTTGATGAACGTTCAGAGTTAGTTTCCAACTCAGTGACAGTGATAGTAGATCGCTGAGTGGAAGGTAACTCTGAGAGTAAAGCAACAGGGGTGCTTTTGGAATCTTTTACAAGATTATTCTTAAGATGACTCGATTGCTCATGATTAAGCATCGTGCCATATAAGGTAGAAAGAGTCATGGATTTTAGATCCTTTGATAGCTTGAGACACATTGAATAACTGTCCCAGCTTTCAGGTAGACATTCTAAGAACTTTGTCAGTACTTCAAAGTTAGAATATTCCTTACCAACGGTTTTTAGATCTATTATTAAGCAGTTAAAACGTTGGTGTACTTCAGAGAGAGATTCATTCTTACCACAAATGAAGCTTTCGTACTGTCTTACCAGGTTGATCTTACGTGAGTCCTGGACTTCAGAAGTACCTTCATACTGAACATAGATTGTGTCCCACATGGCTTTGGAGGTTTTCAGGTTCATGACGGAATGGTAGACTTCGTCAGGAAGAGCCATGGAAAGAATGGATCTGGCTTTAGTGTCGAGAGCCACTTACTTCTTATCTTCATCAGTCCACATATGAATTTCCTTGGGAACCAACCTTTCTGGAATAGCAGCTCTATTCTCAGCGGCTAGAACTTCAGGATCAATTCTTATAGGAATATATGGACCATTTTCGATGTAATAAGGTATAGTTGGGTCTACACCTTCTAAGAAGAGAATCATCCTATTTTTCCACAGATTAAAGTTATCTCTGGAGAATCTAGGGGGTTTTGCAAGAGAACCGTTGTCAATATAGTTTATGTTTGTGTTGGTAGCCATTTTAAGAAATAGCAAGGAAGAAGAGATTAGTATAGATAAGATCTTGTTTATGAGATTAAACAAATCTGCTCTGATACCACTTGTTGGTCCCGAAGGGTTATACAAGTTTGTAGAAGGGGGGGTTGAATACAAACACACGATTTTTACTTTCTAAATTGTTTATTGATAAATCAAAACAATTTACAACTTGTTGCGGAACAAGATTAAGGATTAACCTAATCTAAACAAGTTAAGAAGACTAAGTTTCTTGCACTAGAATAAAGACAGAAAGGAGATAAGGAAATTACGAATAATAACCTAACACACAGTAGTAAGCAAGAAGAAGATGACCCGAGCACTTCATTTCTGAAGTAGGGTTCTTCTTATATACTGCATGCATTTAATGCATAGCAGTGTTACTTTACACGTGGCAGCAGCTGAGTGGTTGCATGTTTTGACCTTTGTAGACAACCTTAGTAGCCGCATGGTGCACAGTGTAGAATCAGAGTTTGTTGTACGATTCTAGACAGAAGGGAGGTCCGTTCTGACATTTCGTACGGAGACGTGCAAGGGAGGTAAGACAATAGTACTTTGTAAGGAGACTTCATGATCAGCTTTCGTTGAATAAGTACTTTATCAGCGAATGATAAAGCTCAGCGATTGCTGAAGTCTTCTACTTGATACTTCACGTTGAATGGAAAATTCTGTGACTTCGCTGATATCCGCATCAGTTCATTTAGTAGACTTGTCGCTGGTTCTTGGGCTTAATCTTCGACTTCAGCGTAGAACCTTTGTTGACGTGAAACTTGTCTTCAGGGATCATAAGTAAACAACTAAACTATCAGCGATCATCACAGAGACTGAACAGGCTCAAAGCTACTGGATGAACAGTGTTCGCTGAATGTCTAATCTAAAGAGCGAGAGTTCCTATCAGCGGTATTGTAAAGTCTTAGTACTTATCAGCGATAGTGAAACTCTAATACATATTGTTTACTTACAATTTTCACTAAGTGTTAAAGAGAGGGTCATTATCAAATCACTGAGGGTTTGGATCAACATGTTCTCTACTTGGAAAAGGGAAGAGACATATACCATTTTGTTATACCATGGATTTAATTCTCATATATATATATATAGGTACATTTTAACAATTTATTTATTTTATAAATAACTTCGGGTTTCGGACGGGTTCGGGTGTTTGTAATGGAGACCACCCCCATCCGAAATACCCGAGATTTTTAAACGGGTTCGGTTGAATCGGGTTTTGGGTGAATCGGGTGACACTTTCTCGACTTGTTCGGGTTTCGGGTGGGTCGGGTTTGCACACCCCTATTCATAGGTCATTCATGTATTATTCATCATGATTAATGTATCATTCAGGGTAAAAATGAGGTAAAAATATTTAATTAAAAAATAAAATAAAAAGTCAAAAAAGGTAGGCACTGATTTAAATTTCCAATTTTGCCCCCAATCACTTCTCAATTAATCTTATTTTGTTTTAGCCATTGATTAGTTTTCTAAATTATGATCAGTGGTTGTGATTTGTCCTCATGTGCACAATGAAAAATGAGTTTTCATTTGAACCCACCCCTGTATAGTAGTTGTGATCCCGCGCAATGCGGCGGGAGTGTTTATGTAATCGATTTTGAAACACCAATGGTTGTATTACATAAGATTTTGAGATATTACAGTAATATGATATATCAAAACTTATATCACAATTCAAAATCTAATAGGAGCAAACCATGTAAACTAAATGGAACTCCAAGTCCAGTATTAATCCAACCAGTATTCTTAGATCCATATGGTTTTCTTCTTGTTGATTTGATTTAATGGACAGACTCAACCACAAGGTAGGTCTAGACTTTGGTTGATGTCGGCTCATGTTTTGGGTTTATTTAATTCTAATTGCAACATTTGAATGAACAGAAACACACAGTCAATTCAACATAGTTCGTGTATATCCAAACTAATCGTCCTCCCACCTAATCTACTATACCGTAAGGAATGCCAATGAAATAATGTCAATCGATATAATACTTATAAACATCCAAATACTTGTAAACATTCAAAATTATAAACATTTGTCCTATAATCTTCGTACTTGTAAAATACACACATTTGAAACAAATCCATAAAAATAATTAAAATCAAAAAACATATGTGGTTTCTTCGATTTGTTTTTTTTTCAAACTTTCACCGTAATGGCCTAAATGAGAAACCATAACTTTAAGTATAATGGCCCACATGCAAGCATAAATCAAATTCTTGAATCTATAATCCAGTTATTTTTAAAACATGAGCCACAAGATCTACCTTCAAATAAATCCAATATTTGCAACATGGCCCAATCTCAAATTCTCAATAATACAAGAAACAAATCTGTATTTACTTAAGCACAACAACTGTCCTTAACGAAGCCCAGCAGCCAGCAACCAAATATTAAGAAATCTGATCCAATCATCCAAATCTGATGCCACCAGATCGCATATCAGAAAAAAAAATTCGTAGTTAAATGGAAACAGAAGCAACATACCACATTCCACCAAAAACACCTCCTCATATTTTTTGGAAGACCATTTACAATAAAGCATTATCCTCCTTGTTCCTCCCATGTTATAATAAATATATTAAAAAACTTTGATTATACAATCACCCCTATCATCATACACCCATTCTCCAACATAAATAAATCAAAAGCATAATTGGAATTCACAACCCACCTACCTCCTCTATGCCAAAAAAAAAGCCCCATGAACACAGTTCCAACATAGAAAAGACTTGTATAAACCACACTGAACACTTTCAATTTGTCCCTTGGCCATTGAAAAAGAAGAAATGTCATTTCATTATTGAGCTAAACCAGCCAAAGTGAAACTTAACAAATTTAAAATCAAGACCGGCAGCCACTGATCTATTACCTTGTTGGAAACTGCAGTAGTGCGGTGAAAAAGTTGTTACAAACAAATCTCCAAAACAAAAATTAAGCAAGAACAACAACAGAACTATAAATGGATACATCTAGCCACAACCATAGGAAACAAACATATCCATTCACACGAGAAGGGGAACAGTTAAAACCATACTCCACTTTGAAAAGAAAATTAACAACAAAGTTTGAAGAATGTATTCATGAAACACGAACCAAATTTGAAACACCATCTCTTGTAGCCCTCTTAAAGAACCAACATCCAACATGAAGATCAAAAAAACCAACTGACAACAAAAGATGAATGTAACCCATGAGCAATGGCAGTCACATAATTGAAACAGTTTGACCAACATCCTTAAATACCCAAATAAAACTACATAAAAATGTTTAAAACCTCTCTTTACGTTACAATTTTCATCCATCCTCTTTCGTGTGGTTTTGTTTGCCGTAGAAAGTTGAAACCAAATAGTGCAAGTTCATTTGGCCATTGCAGCTAGAACCGAACCAAATTATCCAGCCACATCGGCCACCAAATTGGAAGGGTGAATATCCAAATTGCAAGAGCAAAACCAAACAAAGAAGGAAATAAGTTACGATTGTGAGAGAAACCTTACCTTGAGGAGTCGACAGTGAAAGAGTTGAAGAAATCGTTGTGCAGAAGAATCGATTGTAATCACAGAAAAGAAGAGTCGCTTGAAAAAATTGGGAAAAACCCTATATATTTAAGCTTGGAGGGTGCTGAACCAACATCTTGGATAAAGAGAGAGAGGCTGAAGCGTCATCTGGATAAAACTAATTATCATAGTATGTTCACAAATGGATCAGTAGTTGGGTACAATTTAAGAGTTGCGGTAGAACAACCCACAAAGCAAGATAGAACCTCTACAAGAAATCAATCGATAGATAAACCAACTGATTTTGGGGGAAACCTACTGAATTAGGGTTCATAAAAAACATACTTAAACCCAAAGTCGAGAAAGACAAAAATCAACATATGAGATCCAATGTTTTCAGGATTGTTAAACAGCAAAACCCACGAAGAAAACAGATAGATTATAGATATATTCACTTGTTTGTGTTTGTTGTTGTTAAATCATAACCATCACCAATTCTGTTACAACAAACTTGGTGCTAAAATGAAGGGTTGTGATTCACTCTATCTGGATGGCTAGGATTTAGTGTTTTGTATTTCCTTTACTATAAATAGCCATGTACTTCTCTGTTGATTCAAGCAAGAAATAAATAAAATCTTTTCACTTATCTTTTCCATTTACCTCATTATGGTATCAGAGCCCTAGCCCTACGGTAGGAAATGGCAGGTCCTTCTTCCTCATTAATTTCTTCTACAGTTTCTCTAAATACATCCAATCCTTTATCATCTCTGTCACATCTGGTCTCAATCAAATTATCAAATGACAATTGTCTTCTATGGAGAGCACAAATGCTTCCCTATCTTCATGGTCAAAAACTTTTTGGATTCATCGATGGCTCAATACCTCAACCCAGTCAATTCCTTGAAGATAAAACCCCAAATCCTGAATTTCTTACATGGTTTCAACAAGATCAACTGTTGTTATCCATTCTTATATCTTCATTATCTGAGTCTCTTGTTAGTAAAATTCTTCATCATAGAACATCATATGCTTCTTGGTATGCTCTGGAAAAGCTCTTCACCTCCAGATCTCAAGCCAAACTTATACAGATCCACACTCAATTAACCAACCTAAGAAAAGGGGGAGCCTCTGTTCTTGAGTCTTACAACAAAACTAAGAATCTGATTGATTCTCTTGCTGCTGCTGGAAAAATTCTCACAGATGAGAATTCATCACTTATTTCCTTGTTGGAATTGGACCTGATTTTGACCCCATCGTTGCTTCTTTGACAACTAGGTCAGACCCTCTTTCTCCACCAGAACTTCTCAGTCACCTTTTGACATTTGAAGCCAGGTTACTTCTTCACACTCCATCTACTCCTGCATCTGATCTCACAGCAAACATTGCCATGAAAACCACAAATAATTATCGTGGAAACCGTAACTATGGAAACCATGGCTCCAGGGGACGGTTCACTAATCGCAGAGGCCTACACTCCAATTTTCAAAATGGTCGTAGTCCAAATTTTTCTAGCCCAAGCCCACGACCTCAGCCCACTTGCCAGGTCTGCTCCAAACCGGGTCACACCGCCTTGACGTGTTGGCATCGTTTCAATCAAGCCTTACAAGCTTCACCACCTGCTTCTTTAACAACTGAAGCAAACTACTCTGCTGCCCCTATCCGACCTTTCTTCACAGATAGCTCCTACTTCATTAATCCATCTACACCTTCGAATCTATGGTATCCAGATACTGTGCAAACCAACACATGACCAATGATCTCAATTTTATGGATACTTGCTCATCCTACAATGGATCTGACTCTTTTCGAGTCGGTGATGGATCTCTTCTACCCATAAAAAAACACAGGTTCTAGCCAGATCTCCACCAATAATGGTAAATTTCAACTAAATCACGTCTTACATGTTCCTGTTGGGATTTTATGTTCAAAACATGGGTTTCAAAAAAAAACTCATAAGAGATAAAATTATTACGCAACGGAAGCAAAAATTTGAACAAAAACATAAAACCATTTTACTCCCACCAGGATCTTGTTACATGCAAGAAAAGATAAATAAGAACATACCAAGAGAGTTTAGACAATACAACCTTTGTAGACTTTGAATCCTCATGGGAGGTTGGAAGTTGATGAAGATGGTAGAACCCAAAAACGAGCTCCTCTAGCAGTATCCACCACAAGTAAATGACACCTTCCGGAATGCTAGTTCTTCTTCTATCTTGATGCAAGAACTCTAAAAATCTATACTATAGAACTTGAAAGAGATGAACACAAAACACACACACACTATGTGTGTGTGTTTCGGCCGAATGTAGGGGCGAGGGAGAGAGAGTGAGAGCCAAATTCAAGTGTGTTTCTTTTTTCTTCAAAAAATCTCTAGTTTTATTATTACCAAGGTCATCTCTATTGGTTACCAAAAGAAGGTCCAACCAAAACACATGCAATATTACAAAACAAACCCTCTAGATTTAAGATGTTTAAAATCAAGGTTTAAGTATCTTAAACTTCCTCTTGAAATCCCTCCTTTCTTTTTAGTTATATAAAATGAATCCATCATATGTATTATTTTATTTAACCAATAAATATATTATTTGCATCTAATATTATAAATCATATTTATAAATATTTTCAAGAATTAATTAATATTTATCAAGAATCAAGTTTTTATAAATATCAATTCGGTGTCTACTTGTTGTTCGGTGAGACCCTATAGGATCATATATTACTGGTAATATTATTTTATAATCATTCTTGAGCATATAGATCCAACAATCTCTTACTTGCTCAAAATTGCAATAAAGAATAATATAGACAGTGGTGGACGTCTAGCAACATCTCACTGCCCCCAGCAACGTATGACTGTAAGTGCCATTCAACAACATCCAATTCCCACGAGCTCATAGCTTCAATTGATGTATTAGGTGTGGTATCAGTTATCCCTTTGTTTAGACATCATGTTGAACATGAGACATGGATCACTATCATTCTCATCTATTGTTCAACTTTTGGTAAGGCGCCTTAGATGTCTCACTTTTAACATATATAGAGAAACAAATCCCATCTTGACTACATCGCCTCTCGTGCAGTTTATGCCATGCCCAATAATGGCCTTTATAGCTGCCTTTTTCAAGAACAACGGTTAACCATATCAAAACATAACACTCCCTACACTTGAGTCCAAATATGCATCTCAGGTCGAAGGATACAAAGATACTACCTTTTATTCAAGAATCACTTATGACGACGATCCATGAGGTGATCTTGAAGCGGGTCAGGTCCAGTACTTGTTCCCTAACACGTACCTATGAACTTGGTTGCAACACTTTGCCACTTTTACTCTCAAAAGTCAACCAATCCAATTCATATTAGTCTTACTTCATAGTTGCTCCCACAATTATGATCGACTATGGACATTTTGAATAACTGATTTATTCAAGGATTTAAAACATGCTAATATAGAACACAACGAGTATGAAAAGATCATATCCTATATATCTAACTTAAACAATATACTTGTTGCTCAACTTGTTCCAATATTCAAATACTAATTCCAAATCAAATTGATTTGTGTGAACTTTGTGAATACTAACTTCTCCATTTTTAACTTTAATTTGAATATAGTCAAAAGTTTGGAGTAGGTGCTTGGTACTCTGATGTGACATCGGGTCCTTTAGCTTGCGTAATGGCACCCACATTCTCACAAAAGATTTCTAGATGATCCTGAATGGGAGGTATCTACCTAGCTTTTCAATGAACTCTTTCATCCAAGCATCTTTCTTTTGCAGCTTCTAAAGCAGTAGTGTATTCTTATTTTGTAGTGTATTATGCAATTTTACCTTCGCTTGGAACCTTTTTCAAACGAACTAGTTCTTCATTCACAATGAAGATATTTCCCTTTTGTGATCGAGAACCTTCTCGATCTTTGTGGTAGCTATCATTAGTGTAACATTTTACTTTGATCTTCTTCCAACCCTCGGTTAAGGAACACTTGTTTGTTCTTCGTAAGTGCCTTAATTGTTCTATACAATCATCCAATGACCTTCCCTCGTATTTCGTTGGTATCGTTTTCTAATGCTCTAAAGCATTTTGACATGCTCGATCTAGTGCATGTCATGGCATATATGATAGATCCAATTGCCGAAGCATATGGAATACTAATCATTTTATCTAGCTCAACCTTTGTGCTAGAATGTTGAGACATGCTCAAATGATGTGATATCATACTTGCAAGAAACTACCTTTAGAGCCTTGCATCTTGAACCTTTCAAGATCATGTCAACATATGCACTTTGACTTAAACCTATAAGTCGTCTTGATCTAATCTCTAAAGATCTTTATTCCAAGAACAAAATTAGCCCTTTCTAAGTCTTTTATTGAGGAAATATTGTCCGAGCCAAAACATGATGTTTGCTATGTCGGAAAGTTAATTTCCAAATACTAGTATGTCTTACACATACAGGATTAGGAATTTTACTGCGCTTCCACTAGTTTTAGTAAATACATGAGTCATCTTTTATTTTGATGAAAATTAAACTTTTAATTTTCCTGTCAAAATGAAGATTCCAGTTTTGAGATACTTGTACTGATCCATGAATGGATTGTATCTCTGTGTTCATGACTCTAAGCCACTTACCAGATTCAGAATCTGACATAGCACTTTATTAGTTGATGGGCTTGCTAAAAACCTATTATACGTCATTCTTCATGAGAAATCGATATTTCTCGAGTTTCTGAATGATTCTACTAGATTTGCGAACACTTGGTGTTTTTACTAAGTTTCTGATCAATCAAATCGCTCAGTTTCAACGACCTTTGTTTGATAACTAGTGCCAACCAATAAGTGCATTAGGTTATGAAGTTCTTGATTCCCTTCAAGTTCCTTAACACTCCCACTTGCCTTGCCCATTAAAAACTTGCTTTCTAAGAACTTGGCTTTGGGACAATAAACAATTTTATTGTTTGTGGGATTGTAGAATCGGTATATAAAACAATTTATAGTATATTCTACACTATATGCATTTGGTAGATATTGGGTTGAGTTTACTTGAAGCTTATTGTCTTACATGAGCTTCATAAAACCCATACCTTTAACTAAGACTAAGGATGAAAATCTTTCATACGAAATCTTATAAGGTATCTTGTCTACCTTTTGGTTGGGCCCAAAAGTACGGTTTACTTTAACTCGGGCAGAATTCCGAATTGATATAGGAATAGTACTTCTACTCATCATAGAGCAAAACATATTTAATAAGGTTTGGTTCATCCTTTCGGATGTACACAATTTCTATGATGATCCAAGAGTTCTTGGTTTAGTTACTATCCTCATATATCAGAAAAGACTTTAATGGTCCTGCTGAGTTGTTTTCTTAATCTTCACTTTGAAACAACTTGAATTACATCAAATGCTTCATCTTTATGTTCCATAAACTTCAACAATTGAAATCGTTAGTGAAGGTATTATCTATCACCATATCTAGACTTGGTTTTGAGAGACCATATACATCAATATGTATCAATTCTAACAAAAAAAACTTTTTCTCCTTCTCTATGAATTAGAGAAAAGAGCTATATTCAACTTTATCAAGATCGCATATATCAAATGAAAATATTTATATTTAGTTTAAAAGTTTTAAAATTTAGATATGCGTTTAATTTTCTTGATTTAGTTGACTATTTCATGTGTAGACTTGATTCAAAACACATTTGAGTCTTATGGTGAATATATAAAACTATGTCTTAGAAGACTTTTGAGATTCACTTTATTATTCAATTAGGAGGACTAGTTCTCGAAATAGAATAATTCAATTTGAATATGAATATAATCGTTTCCAAAACGGTTAAGTGAATTTCATTCAATCAATAGACATGCGACTGAAAAATAATAATTTAGTCAAACTAAATTCAAATATTGTTCGAAACAAACATTGTTTAACAATACAAGCCATATGGTTTCATAATAGAATCCTCTATAAGCTTGGTATGCATTCCTGCTTCCTTGCCCATGTGGATCACCATTTTGCTTGTCATTCAGTCATCTACTTTTCTTGATCATCTGTAACATATTACAAAAGCAAGTTTTACACTTAGTATCAAATACACAAGTGTAAGATATAAAAGAAAAAAAATTCTATCTATCCAATAGATACCTGAAGGACATTCCTTCGTTAGAAAACATTCAGATGACAATTCTCTCTTCCATGACCAAGGTAACCACACTTACCACATGTAAACGCTTCCATAGAAAGATTCTTATCAAACGTCTCTAGCATTGTATGCAACTGTGAGACCGAAAAAACTTTGAGGCCCAACCTTTTGATAAAAGCATCAAATTTTGGGGTCAATGATCTAAGGATCATATCTATGGCCAATAGTTCGGGATAAGGAAAACCAAGGTTATCCAAATAATCAAGGTGCGTCCTCATCCTCTGAACATGTGTGTTTACATCTTGGTCTTCCTCTATCTTAGTTCTATAAAGTGCCTGAAGAGTTCTCAGGCGTTCACCGAACACATAGCTTTGATGAAGCTCCCCTAAGTGGATCATCATTTCTAGTGTCGTATATGAGAATATCTCCACATCTTCTCGTAAGAGTGGATCCATAGTCTCAAGCATAAGACGTGATATGTCGATTGAATCATCATTATGTTTCAACCAAGCCTTGTGATCTTCAGTGGAGGTAAGAGGAGGTTCTTGACGAAGAGGTACGTTAAGAAGATATGATCTGTGTTCACTTTTGAGAACTTGTCTCAATCTGCGAAACCAACTCGGGAAGTTTTGAGTGGTTAACTTTTCTTGGTTAAGCCATGCTCTTAGGGATGAATTAATTGTAGTGTTTGCATAATGGGCCATCTACAAAATTTAACAAAGTTAATATAGTATTTTCAATATTAATTATTAAGCAAATTAATTACCCTTTCGTTTTCTAAAAAAAATAATTTGCATATAATCTAGGATCCAACGTTGCAAAACAAATGGAACGGTTAGGTGACCTTTATCCTGTCCATTTAATCCGAAAAGGTAGGTAACGTTTATCGATTACATCGAATGTAATTCCTAGCGTTATGGGATCCTTAACAACTTGTTTGTTAATTGGCATGTTTGATCCCATCTATGCCTTGGGTTTTTATAATGCTTAGGTGACCTTTATCACAAAAGATTCCCAATCAAGTCATCCTACTTGAAACAACATGTGAAACTCACATCTATGCGGTTAGGTGACCTTTATCCCACAAAGACATAAGAATCACCTCATCCATCTCAAGACAATCCAAGTGGTTAGGTGACCTTTATCCCACAAGGGTGTCATAGTGACGTATTGAGTGTTTCTCAAAAGGACGGCATATGACTTGTGTTTATAAAAGGGATTTTAGATGTTTTACAATTCTAGTTTTGAAAACATTTTTAGTATCATGTGATTTTGTATGCATTTAATAATACATGGTATTTAATTAAAATCTTACTACTCATCAAATAGTTTCTTTTAGTTAAATAAAATCTCTATTTTATCAACTAATTATAGATCATATGTTAATATTAACGTTTGAGTTTGATCATAATAAGAACCATTTATAGTCTTTTAATAAAACACTTTTATTTTTAGATTATGAATTTATGTGAGTTTCAAAATCTCCATTTAAACTCCTATTATAAAACTCAAAATCTCAATTTTTGTCTTAAAAACCATAGTATCATATTATTGCATGCATCCAATAATCAAGGTCTCTTTTTAAAAAAAAAAATCATCAAAATGAATAAATTTAAAATCTTCATTTTAAATAATTTGGTTCAATTAAAAATCCAATTTTTAAAGTTACGTCGTTTTTAAATAAACAATTTTATATAAAACTTATTTGAACCAATTTGCATGTCATTGTTTTAAAATCTCCATTTTAAATATTGGTTGATATAAAATCTCTATTTTAAACTTGGTTCATTTAAAATCTAATTTTAAAATTTGTCGCTTCAACTTTAAACAATTTTAATTAAGCGCGTTTGAACCAATTTTATGTTTTTTACTAGCATACAATATCCTATATTTTAACGCATCAAAAAGAACATAATCAACCATAAACATGCAAAAGAATGTGCATAAAACAAAGTCATTTCTAATGACATTTCTTGTGAGCCAAAACAAGAAATGCCAAGTCCATTCCTAAGGGACAAAATAAAAAATAAAAAACTTCAAGCTCCCACTTGCTTTGGCATCTCTATGCAATCAAGACATCAAACTCCATCTTCAAGCTCCATGTTGGCCTTCTTCTTGTTACATTTTATAAAATAAAAAAAAACTAGTTCTAACAACTAATCTAATACTTACAAAATGAACAAAAGAAACATGAAATAATAAAACCTATTTACTATTACAAACCAACATTAATAATAATAAAAAATATATAACAAAATTTAAAGGAAACAACACAACAACCAACACATTGGTCCATGGCTTGTTTATGCACATATTACTTATAAATAACATAAAACAACACTTTGTTTTTGTTAGGCAACTTTTATGTAACAAAAATGCATGTTGAAATTTTGTTACATAATATATATATATATATATATATATATATATATATAAATACAAACTAGTTGCCTAAAAGCCATGTATGAACTTTTCATATAAAAAATGAAATTTTATCCATGGCTTCCAAAAACCAAGTTTTATCCAAATAAAACTTATTATCTAATCATGCATTATAACATAGGCTCTGATACCACTTGTTGGGATTTTATGTTCAAAACATGGGTTTCAAAAAAAAACTCATAAGAGATAAAATTATTACGCAACGGAAGCAAAAATTTGAACAAAAACATAAAACCATTTTACTCCCACCAAGGATCTTGTTACATGCAAAAAAAGATAAATAAGAACATACCAAGAGAGTTTAGACAATACAACCTTTGTAGACTTTGAATCCTCTTGGGAGGTTGGAAGTTGATGAAGATGGTAGAACCCAAAAACGAGCTCCTCTAGCGGTATCCACCACAAGTAAATGACACCTTCTGGAATGCTAGTTCTTCTTCTATCTTGATGCAAGAACTCTAACAATCTCTACTATAGAACTTGAAAGAGATGAACACAAAACACACACACACTATGTGTGTGTGTTTCGGTCGAAGGTAGGGGCGAGGGAGAGAGAGTGAGAGCCAAATTCAAGTGTGTTTCTTTTTTCTTCAAAAAATCTCTAGTTTTATTATTACCAAGGTCATCTCTATTGGTTACCAAAAGAAGGTCCAACCAAAACACATGCAATATTACAAAACAAACCCTCTAGATTTAAGATGTTTAAAATCAAGGTTTAAGTATCTTAAACTTCCTCTTGAAATCCCTCCTTTCTTTTTAGTTATATAAAATGAATCCATCATATGTATTATTTTATTTAACCAATAAATATATTATTTGCATCTAATATTATAAATCATATTTATAAATATTTTCAAGAATTAATTAATATTTATCAAGAATCAAGTTCTTATAAATATCAATCGGTGTCTACTTGTTGTTCGGTGAGACCCTATATGATCATATATTACCGGTAATATTATTTTATAATCATTCTTGAGCATATAGATCCAACAGTTCCATCCATTGCTAAGAACCTTTTATCTGCATATCGTTTTTGTCTTGACAATAATGTGTTTTTTCAATTTCACCCTGATCATTTTTGGTAAAGGATCAGAATACTCAGGCAACGCTGCTACGCGGGGACTCTAAAAATGGTTTGTATGTTATGCCCTTTGTTCACTCACCAACAGCCCACTTCGGTGAACGAACACCCATTCCTCATTGGCACTCACGTTTAGGACATCCATCTCTTCGAATCGTTCAGCACATTATATCCAAGTTCTCTCTACCGGTTCATGGTTCACGACCTCAACACCAATGTTCAAGCTTTCGTACTGCAAAGTCTCACAAACTCTCTCATCCACCTTCGTCATCAACGTCGCCACATCCATTTTATTTAGTTTTCTCTGATGTATGGGGGCCTTCCCCAATTTTGTCTTCTCTTGGTTATAAATATTACGTTGTCTTTGTTGATGACTTCACTAAATTTTCATGGTTGTTTCCGTTACGAAGAAAATCAGATGTTCTGTCCACTTTTTTAGCTTTTCACAAACAAGTAGAAAACCTATTTCACCATCGCATAAATTATTTTCAATCTGATTGAGGGGGTGAGTATCGATCATTGTCTCAAATATTTACAAAATTAGGCATTCACCATCGAGTCTCCTGCCCTTACTCACATGCTCAAAATGGGTTCGTTGAACGAAAACACCGACGTATTGTCGAAACTAGCCTAACTCTACTTCATCATGCCTCAATTACAATTAAATTATGGGATTATGCTTTTCAAACCGCCACCTTCCTAATAAACCATCTTCCCTTGCCCTCACTCAGATATCAATCTCCTTTTCAACTCATTCATCATCAATCTCCAAACTACAAACGGTTAAAAACCTTTGGTTGTGCGTGTTGGCCAAATCTTCGTCCATACACCCGTCACAAACTCGAGCCACTATCCCAACTGTGTGTATTTCTAGGGTATAGCAACAATCATGAAGGTTATCTCTGTTACTCTCTAACTACTCATAAAGTCTTCACAAACAGGGATGTAATCTTTGATGAAACCTCATTCCCTTTTCAAAAACAAACTCCTTCACCATCACCTAGTCCAACCAGAACTTACCACTCTTCTCTCAAACCCATGTCTCCCTTGTCTCAGTCTCTCATAGTCCCACTTCTAACACAACTCCAACTCATTCCACGCCGTTTACCTTGCCTATTCCTATTTCACACTCACCTACCTCTTCATTCACACCCTCTGTGAGTTCCAGATTCGTGCAACAAACGATATAGAAATCAATAGATAAGAACAGTTCGTTATGATTTCAACTGGTCATCTAATTCACTTTCAATATGAGAGAGTTTACAATAAAGTTCAGAAAGTGGAAATAGACAACTAGCCTAAAACTAAGGCTAAACAAAACATTTTATATGTTGGACACGTGGTAACAAGCCCACGGCCCGTTCACTAATAAGGCTCAAATTAAAGAATAACAAATCAGCCCTTGAACTTCTATTCAACCAATATTTGACCCTAACAATCTCCCCCTTTGAATTGAAGTTCGAGTTCGCGCCAGTTCTCGACATATCTTTTTCGGAGCGCAAAGTGTACCTCGAACATTTGGATAGCGCGGCGATAGTCGATGCGTTCTTCAATCACTTCTAAGGCATTCCGAGCAGTTGTTTCATTCGGATTGGGTACATAAGAATACCTTGGATTTTCTGATTCATGAGTGATGATGTTGCGAAGAGCATCTTTAACTTTGAGGAGCGTGCCGTCGCAGAATCTGTCGACCTGACTAAAGCGAAGAAATCTCTTTTCATTCTGATCGTTGATGTAGACTATCCCAAATTCTGGTTCCAGAAGCAGTGCGTTCTCGGGATACATTGTCAGTTCGGGCGCTTTCAGATTCGGCTTTATCAGGTTTACCTTCTTTGCTCTGTTCTCGATTGCCATTTGGAAGTCTGTAAGATAGGACATCATAATTGTACGGACTAGGAATCGACGAACAGCTTCGAGCGCTTTAGTTACTTGAAGTGGTCGGATAGTTCTAGTTCGGAGGTCTTTCAGTATAGCATAGAAGTCGAACGGTCGGAGGTTCTTGAAGTCAGCTTCGGAAAATCGCCATTCATTTCCGTCTTCTCGTCGGACGGTGAAAACAGGAAACATAACTTTAAGAATTCTACCTGTTTTGACATTGAGCACTTCGGTGATCTTGTGCTTCATTCGGACTTGGCTAACCGACAGACACCGCTTCATTGCGTTTAAGTGCTGGCTTTGGTATTCCGAGTCGGAACTGTAAATACCAAGGCAAAAGGAAGGCTCGATAGGGCGTAACCTGTGAACGAACAGCTTTTTCAGTGATTCCTCCAAGTGAGGAATAAGTATCGTGATCTTCTCCCATCGGATTTGTTGCTGGTGAGGAGGAGGAAGATCAGAAGCTGTCGGTAGTTGAGGAGATGTCGGATTCGTAGCGGCTGAAGTTTCGGGTCTTGTAGAAGTCTCGGTGGCTTGAGTAGAGTGAACGGATGTACCATATAGGTTTTGCAGCAGAAATTGGTCGTAGTCTACATTATCGTCTTCGTCAGTAGGGAAGATCAGGTTTACCTGGAGATTTACAGCCCTGGCGGCTTTTTCATACCATGCATTTTCGGTCTCCGGGTCGATCTCGGTGTCTGTATCTATCAAATTGAGAGCAAGCCTATCTGATGTGTCATATGTGACCAATTCCTGTGTAGTTCCCTCAGGATTTTCAACCGTTGGGTCTTCGTCATCAGAGATGTCCATATCGATGAACATCTCGGCTAAACTCAACTCGACTTCGGGTTCGGTTTCGGTTGCAGGTGTCGCAGTTGAGGATTCCGGTTGAACCACAGTTGTTTCCGGGATGATTGGGGCGGACTCGGACAACCGTAGTCTCTTGTTCTCCCCCTCACGGTGATCAAGATCATCCTGGTCATCGTGTCATCGCTTGAGTCCACCAGCTTGACTCTTGCAGGTATTGTCGAGTGAGGCGACTCTCTCGGACAGCGTTTTGAGCGCTTGTTGAACGTCCTTAAGAGTCGTGTCAAGCTGGTCCAATCTAGTTGTAACGGATGACGAAGGAGCATTGACCTGTGATTGTAGAACGGAGATCAGGTCTGCTTCAGTAGAGGCATCGGTTTCGAATTGTTGGAGCAGGTGAGCCAGAAGCATGGTCTTCAAGGTGTCCACCGAATAGATAGGCTGAGCGGGGGCCGGTGGAGGTGTTGGTGCGGTTTCAGGTTCGACCATCCTCTCTTTACCTTTGATCAGGCTTTTCAGGTTATTGAGCTCGGTGGTGAAGCGTTGTTCCATGGCCTCTCGGACAGCCTTTAGGGCGCTGTCCAGATATCCCGTTGACACAAAGTCGGTTAAGGTAACTCTGGGGTCACTTAGAGCACCCGTTGAGGCATCTACCTTAGAGACTGAGCCATCTACGTTCACGGTTGGCAAAAGGGTAGTCGTGGTAGGATTTCCTTCCGATCCTCGCGTTCCACTTAAAGGCGGAGACACTACGGAAGTTCCGATCGAGTCACGAAGAACATCGATTTGTTGGATCTCATCTTGTGTCCTAGCCGAAGAAGTAACTTTTGCAAATGGCTCTAGACTCAATAGTGCACTCAAAGAAGTCGAGACCGGGGGCTGCTGGTCTCTATTTTCAATACCAGTTGTTTGGGGAAAATTTCACAGGTCTCGACCACGACCAGAAAAGGTAAGACACATGTTATGAACTATATCTTGTATTAAGATAAGGCCCCGACAAAGACCCAAAATACCTCCGTCGTCCCTCCTAAAAGGTAAGTCGAGAGTTCCTCACGACACTCGACCTCGACGTCGCCCGTTCCGCACGACCGACGCACAAGACCGTACGACCTTGACTAACTCAATATACGACTGTTACGTTTGTTCAATGATTAATGCAGGAGTCAAAGTCATTAATGGGCAACGGTCATAACCGACGAAGAGCAATTATGAAGAGTTACAACTGGCGATCGTTATGGCTATTATCAAAGCAATCAATGAGCTAATCAAAGCACCCGAAGGTTATAAAAGATCAAGTTAAACTTCAGTTCCATGGACCGAACATCGAACAATAGAAGATAAGCATCCCAGCTCAGAAGAACACTACAAGCAAAGAACTCTCACTCGAAGAATCTCTCCCGACGCACGACTTTCACTCTCGACCAACAGTTTACACATTGTTTTCACACACGACGCACACTGTTTTTACATTTAAAACACTTGTACTTTACATTTCGAAGTCTTTCCCTTCATTTGTATTGTAATCTATGTACGATCGACACCCGGAACACCAAGGACATCGTCCCTAATTGGCGACCATAGTGCAGCGACGACATCCACTGTCGTCCGCAGGTTTTTTCCTCGTTGAGGTTTTTCCTGCGTCATCAAATCCTCTGTCTCATTTACATTTTTGTCTTTATCACATGCCTTTGTCGAACGATTCCTTTGTTTAGTTGTTAAAGTCCACATCGACCTTAAGTTGTCCCTTTGGTGCGATTTTTGGCATTAACAATTTGGCTCCATCCGTGGGACCCCATCTAGAGAAAATCTTCGACAAACGTGCGTCTTACTAACGGTTGCTTGGAGTTTCTTTTGTCCTCTGTTGTAGGAAAATGGCGAATAACGAACAAGCCGATGTCCCAGCACATGAGGGGCTCGAAAATGCACAAGATGCACTTGAAACAGTCAACGATTATCGCCTGGAGGAAGTCGTTCTATATTCAAGCAAGCCTGCTCAAAAAGTCTTTATCGGGTCGTCTCTCAATCCTTGCCTTAGGAAAAAGTTAATATCTTTTTTGCAGGAACATGCTGACTGTTTAGCCTGGTCGCATGAAGATATGGTCGGCATAGATCCTGACGTCATCTCCCACAAGCTCAACGTCGACCCATCATTCAAACCTATCAAACAGAAGCGACGGAAATTTGCTCCTGAAAGGAATAAGGTGATAAATGACGAAGTCGACAACCTTCTCAAGACAGGGAAGATTCGAGAGGTAAAATACCCCGACTGGCTTGCTAACGTCGTGGTCGTAGCAAAGAAGAATGGAAAGTGGAGGGTCTGTATCGACTTCACAGACCTCAATAAAGCCTGTCCAAAATATCCTTTTCCATTACCTCACATCGACGCCATGGTCGACGCGACAGCGGGGCACGAACTACTGACGTTCATGGATGCCTATTCCGGATACAATCAAATCTTTATGCACGTCGAGGACCAAGAAAAAACCGCATTTATGACGGACTGAGATATTTATTGTTATAAGGTTATGCCTTTCGGACTAAAAAATGCAGGATCTACTTACCATCGCCTGGTAAACAAGATGTTCAAAGACCGTCTTGGCGACACGATGGAAGTGTACATCGACGATATGTTGGTCAAGTCGAAGCAAGCTATCGACCACGTCGAGTATTTGAAACAATCGTTCGACATCCTTCGGAAATACAGCATGAAGCTTAACCCGACGAAATGTTCCTTCGGTGTCAGTGCTGGGAAATTCCTGGGATATATGGTCACTCGTCGAGGAATCGAGGCTAATCCAGACCAGATCAAAGCGATTATCGAAATTAAATCTCCCAGAAATTTCAAAGAAGTCCAGAAACTCACTAGTCGAGTAGTTGCACTGAACAGGTTTATCTCTCGATCCTCAGATAAATGCCATCTGTTTTATAATGTCCTCAGGAAAAACAGAGGCTTCGATTGGACCGACGATCATGAGCAGGCATTGCAAAAGCTTAAAGAATACATGACATCGCCTCCCCTATTATCGAAACCTCGCGATCATGAAGTCTTGCAACTATACCTGGCTGTTAGTCCAAACGCGGTAAGCGTCGTCTTAACACGAGAAGATGAAAAGCAGCAACTACCGATCTACTATGTAAGTAAATCTCTTCTGGACGCAGAAACCAGGTATTCCTCTATGGAAAAATTGCTCTTATCGCTAATCACAGCTGCTAAAAAACTGCGACACTATTTTGAGTCGCATCCCATTACTGTCGTAACTAACTTTCCTCTTAAGTCTGTCTTAAGAAAACCTGAGTTGACAGGTCGCCTGGCAAAATGGAGTATATATCTCAGCAGTTACGACATCGACTTCAAGCCCAGGACCGCGATCAAATCGCAAGCCTTGGCGGACTTCATTGCTGATTTCAGCCCTGAGTTGGAGAAAGAAGCAGAACTCGAAGTATCAACTGTGGCGACTCACGACGACGTGCCATGGATCTTATATGTCGACGGTTCATCGAACGTTAGAGGTTCAGGACTAGGCGTCGTCTTAAAGTCACCACAGGGGGGCAAGATGGTATACTCGATCCGATGCGATTTCAAAACCACCAACAACGAAGCTGAATACGAAGCCTTGATCATAGGAATGAATATGGCCTACGACTCGGGGGCAACTGCGTTACATGTTAAAAGCGACTCTCTCCTGGTGGTGAACCAGATCAATGGGGAATTCGCGGCCAAAGATTCAAAAATGACAGCGTACCTGAAGGTAGCAAAAGAAAAGGCCAAAAAATTCAAAACATTTTCTATCGAACAAATCCCGAGAGACCAGAATACTCAGGCCGACGCTTTAGCAAATCTCGGGTCCGCTCTGGTCGAACCTATATTCGACGCCATTCCCATGATCCATCTGGCGACATCATTCGTCCAGAACATTGATGTCGTCCAGATCGAAGAAGAAGAAGATGATTGGTCGTGCGACATCCGAAATTTCCTTGTACACAACCAACTCCCAGAAGACAAGATGGAAGCCCGCAAGATCAGATTCAAAGCATCTAAATATGTCATGATTGGGAATAAGCTCTATCGACGATCATCAACAGGTTTAAACTTAAGATGCGTCATTAGCAAGAGCCAGGTCCAGAAAATCCTTCAAGAGATGCACGACGGTGAATGTGGCAATCATTCAGGAAGTCGCAGTTTGGCTAATCGTATCTCCCGACAAGGGTATTTTTGGCCAAGACGCCGTCAAGTACGTCCAGAATTGTGACCCTTGTCAACGACATGCAGGTATGTCACATAAACCCTCTGAACCCTTGCACTCGACACTTATCCCATGGCCCTTCATGAGGTGGGGAATGGATATTGTCGGCAAGCTACCCCCGGCCCCGGGGCAAAAGGTATTTCTCCTCGTACTTACCGATTATTTTTCCAAGTGGGTTGAGGCGGATGCTTTTTCCCAAATAAGGGACAAGGAAATCATCTTTTTTATCCAGACTAATATCATATGCAGATTCGGGATTCCGTCCGAAATTGTCTGTGACAACAGATCTCAATTCATAAGTGACAGGACCCAACAATTCTGCGAAGACAGGAGCATCAAGTTGACAACCTCGACTCCCAGATACCCTCGGGCGAACGGACTTGCTGAATCAAGTAATAAGACCATTATTGCTTCGATCAAGAAAAGGCTAAAAGCTGCAAAAGGAAAATGGGTCGAAGAACTCCCTTCGGTCCTGTGGGAAAATCGCACGACGCCCCGCACGTCCACAGGACAAACCCCTTTCTCTCTCGTCTACGGTTGCGAAGCAGTTTTGCCGGTCGAGGTCCAGCTCCCAACTTCGAGGCATACATCCGTCGACCATAACTTGGTCGATTTAGGATACAACCTCGACGCCCTTGAAGAGCTTAGAGAATCAGCCTTGATTAGAATGGCGTCACAGAAGCAAGCGGTCGAGCGACATTTCAATAAAAGCGTCAAAATCAATGTCTTTCAAGAAGGCGACTACGTCCTCCGTCGAGTGTTCCAAAATACTCAGGAAATCAACGCATGTAAACTTTCTATTAAGTGGGAAGGTCCTTATCGCATATCTGAAGTCGTGGGTAAAGGGGCCTATCGACTCCAAACCCTCGACAACCAAGAGATTCCACGCAGCTGGAATGCGACACATCTAAAGAGGTATTTCTTTTAAATCGTTTTTTCATACGATTTTTTATTTTTACCTCGACGGCTACTATCTTAAACATCAGAGGGTCGTTGGTTATCCAACGACCAACCTCTGACAATATTTTATCGCAGGATCGCACGACACAAGTTAATCATACGGCTTTCCCAAATTCACATAACATAAGTCTAATATACGACTCGATATGCGATTTAAAGTCATCACGCGATTCTATTATGCAATCGGCTCACAATCTGAATATGTCGACTTAAAAAGGCTTCATGTTCTGAACAAATGTTCTAGACGCATGAATATTTGTCATCATCGTTATCTCATAATGGGAAGCCTCAGTCGCACGTACCTACGGTTGTATTCAATTTATAAGAATGTTTATATAATTGAACATTACTTTCGACAATTGCCTGCAATATATAATGAAAAAGCTCACGAAATTT
The DNA here is from genome assembly GCA_033807775.1 of Saussurea involucrata. NCBI lineage: Eukaryota > Viridiplantae > Streptophyta > Magnoliopsida > Asterales > Asteraceae > Saussurea > Saussurea involucrata. The sequence goes on from CM066317.1 coordinate 69,984,465, forward strand.
CATTCATACTTAAACGTATTTACATTAGATCACCAACGACCGAATATGAAAGACATAGTTCATAGAACCAAAGTTTATCCTAACACTAGGGAAGAGTGTCGATAGCATACTCTGCCCCGAATCTCGACCTTCGAATCCTCGTCACGCAAAGGAGCTTATGCAAGGATCAAACGAGTATGACAGAGCCGTTTCCCAACACTTTATGCCACGACATGAAGAAAAGCCCACAGTATTTTTGAGAATGTGGCTCTTAAGATTAATGTTAAGGTTGGAGGAAGGAATAAGACACCTTCGACGATCGACTTCTGGTACGATAACTTCTCTGTCTTCACGTATCGAACGAGCAGAGACCGAAGCATCTGTCACAACGAATATGTCAAACTAAGAAAAACATCGAAAACATGGGTTTTGAAAGAAAAACTTACAATGAACGCCTGTATGGCTATATGTGGTCCCGTTTTTACGACGGAGATCCCTCGGAAACACTCCTCGAAAGATAGGAGATGATATTTCCCCTGAAACGGAAGTGACTTCGTCCCATCAAGGACACAGTCAGTCAGGAAGACCGATGGCGGCGTAAAGCTGATCGTCATAACATCCTCCTTACCCTCTCCCGTCTTTGTACCCTTGCCCTCGACAGCTGACGAAAGGGTCGACGTGGTTATAGAGGACATCGTCGCCAGATGCGCAGATTCCACGGATATCGCGTCAACCGCGATCAATGCCTTCGCCTCTTCAGGCATAATGACTCTCGATAAGTCATTAACCCTTGCAAGCATCCCTTTCAGAATTTCCACCCTCGTCTTCAATAAAACCCCGACGCAGCGAACAAAGCCTCTTTGCATCTTTCCTTCGCGAATACTCTCAAGTCGTGCCATTCTCCTAGCAGAAATGGTTGACACCTTTTCAACGATCTTCCTAAGAACATACAAAAGAGGAACGCCACACAAACAAATTTAAAAGCGATGAACTCAGAGCACGAACACCTTAGTCAAAGATGAATGAAAAGGCGAGAAGCCATGCCATATATAAGTGCTCAAAAACTTCAAAATTTCAAGAAAGATCAGAAAAAGAATCTCACTCTAAAAACTTTCCAAAACTATAAAAGGAAATGATTCATCAAGATCTCTATTTATACAAGAAAACATCACAGGTCGGGTCCTTTGATGATCGTCACGCGTCCCCATCTTTTCGTATGACTACACGGATCATCAACACTTGTCATCGACAGCTGGTAAGTACCATCGTGCGTCAGCATGACGTCACGACTTTATCCTCTCTTCGATTTCCCTCTCTACTTTGAATTGAATCAATTCAGTTCCAAGACGACCAAGGTATTTTTCAACACAAGACCCTGAGCACCCGGCAAGCAAAATTTCAAATTCGAATTTGCCATCCTACTTTCAAGTTTTGGGGGCAAACTGTTTGGGCAAAATTTCACAGGTCTCGACCACAACCAGAAAAGGTAAGACACATGCTATGAACTATATCTTGTATTAAGATAAGGCCCCGACAAAGACCTAAAAAACCTTCGTCGTCCCTCCTAAAAGGTAAGTCGAGAGTTCCTCACGACACTCGACCTCGACGTCGCCCGTTCCGCACGACCATCACACAAGACCGTACGACCTTGACTAACTCAATATACGACTGTTACGTTTGTTCAATGATTAATGCAGGAGTCAAAGTCATTAATTGTAACAACCCGGATTCCCAAACATACAAATAACACATATTTCATAACATAATTTCACCAAACAAAGATACGTCATTCTTCATTTACGGTCCCTTAGCTTAACAAAATAGGTCTTTCAGTACAAACTTTTTCTTTTATAATAAAGTACATAATATCATAACAACATAACAGATACAAAACACATCTTCAATCTTCATAATCATGTATCTTCCAAAAGCTAGACATGATTAACCTATCATTTGTCCTTATTTGCTCCACGACCTGGAATACATATTTTAAAACAAAAATGAGGGTTAGACCTAATGGTCTAAGTGAGAAAATCCCTGTTAGTTTGAAACCATTTATATAAATCCCATACAAATAACACAATCACACATATCAATTAGAACTCACACTTCGTGTACTTTCCTTCCTCATTCCCATGGCCATATTAGTTGGTTGCAAGCCAACTAATAAATTAACTCCACCGTACGGCAATTACAGCCAACACCGTCGTACGAGTATTACAGCCAACACCACCGGTCCTAAGCCCGGCCAATATACTCTCGTATAATACTCATGTAAATATAATATACATCTCTACATATTATATTTCCAACATAAGAATATAAACACATCATCAATCACATATCCAATACACACATATATGTATTCCAGTTTAAAAACATTTATAAGTAAAACTCACCTTAACCTTAGCACATTGATACACGCTCCGGGACACACTTTATCTCAACCCGAACACCTGAATTGGCACCATAAGAATGGTGTTAAACCATCTAATTATGTCCCAAATCCATTCCTAATAAGCCCCAAAAACAACCCTTAGGTGATACCACACACATATCCTCAAACCGTACGCGAAACGAAACCCGAAAACGCGAAACAGTACCCGACGCCACTGGCCGCGATAGCTAACTCGCGCCACAATGGGCGTGGGGCACTGGACAGAAAACGGCGCCACTTTCCGCGCTAGTTTACTAGCACCAAACTAGCGCGGAGCACCTGCACTCCCATTTCAGCCGAAAATGGCCCTTTCTCAATCCCAATTCATCCCAAAACGGTTTTTAAGCCTCCAAAATGAAATAATGGATGTCCTAAACCTTTCCCCACAATTACCAATCATCAAAGTATCATTTAATCTAGTGAAACGCATTCAATGATTCATGATTCAAACCAAAAATTATCATATATTTCTAAAATTACCAAAACCCACTTCAAAATTCATATAAAACCTAATACACATAGAAGTAAGGATTTGTTTAGGATAGTTTACCTTTTGATTTCTTGAACTGAATCCTAGAAACCCAGCTGAATGAAATTAGTTTACTTCTTCTTCTTGGCCCTTTTGCACCTCAATCTCTCCCTCTTTTCTCTCTTTTCTCATTGCTGAAAGTAAACACACACACACACCATATACTAACTTAGCTCAATGAGGACACCTCCTCCTAATAGAAATGAATAGGGCGGTGATGGTGATGAGTCATTTACCAAAATTCAAACAAACCCTCACACTTCTATTAAATAACAACTTTAATCCCTCAACTTATAAATCAAATTAAAACTTACCCCTTAACTTCTAACTCCATAATATTTAATTAAAGTAACACTTTTAAATAAACCAATAACATACCTGGTTATTACAACATCTCCCCCTTAAAAGAATTCCGTCCCGGAATTCGGTCAAGCGAAAAGATACGGTTACTTAACTCTCACTACTACATCGATCTTACACTCATCTAGATCTCGTAACACAATTATCAAATACTTTTCTAACGCAGATAAGCAACAATAGGATGGAGACACAATTCATCGGTTTGTACCGAAATCAAATAACACTTTAGCACGTATAGAGTTTATTAGAATCATACCTGTAACAGCATCAGGACTTTCTTCTACCTCTTGTTCCGTCATCTGAAAAACACGACCTTGGATTCCCGGTAGTTCAGACCCTTGTACTCCTCCCGACTTACCACTCGTTGATCTCACTGTCATATTACTTTGCTGTGCTTTCCACTGTGGACAATTAACCTGAATATGTTCAGGGGAGTTGCAAACGAAACAAAATCGAGTTACCCGACAATCTCTCGCGATATGACCAGCCTTTCCACATTTGTAGCACTTTGGGGAATCAACATTGCAGTTTCCTTGATGAATACGGTCACATGTTGAACATGGTCTTCTTTCAGCTGTCCTGAAAGGTGAATAATTACCAAACCTCGGGGATTCGTACTCTTCCGAATCGTACGTCGTTTCTTCCAATTTACTTTTTCCAGTACGTTTATCCCTAGCACTTCTACCTTTATCTTGCTCCACGGTTTCCGCTGCATCTACTGTGGCAGAGAAAGTTTCTGGTCCTTTAGCAATCACAAAACTTCTGACTTCAGCATTCAGTCCAAAGATAAACCTCTCAATCTTCATTGCTTCCGTGGCAACATAATACTCCGCAAAACGAGATTTTTCTAGAAAACGAGCTGTGTAGTCCCGAACAGAAAAATTTCCTTGCTGTAAGTTCATAAATTCCTCCTCCAATTGTTTGACTGCTGCATGAGGACAGAACTGTTTCCTGAAAACTATAACGAATTCTTCCCAAGAGAAGGTAGAATATATGTCAGAACCTCCCGAAGAAATATGAGCTTCCCACCAGTATAAAGCATCGCCTTTCAACATTGCGGTTCCATAAAGTACTCTATCCTCTTCCGCGCATTTACTCGTTTTAAAGATAGCTTCAATTTCCTTCAGCCACCTCATGGCTTTCACTGGATCCCGGTCTCCTGAGTAGGTCGGAGGCTTACAACTGAGAAACATTTTATAATCACACTTTTTCATTATTGGTACAACAGTAGGAGTAATAGGCATTTCGTCTTCATGAGTAGGATCTGGTATTCCTGTTTCAGTATCACGAGTTTTATTAAACATGGCATGGATACTCACTTGTAATCTTCCCATTTCGGCTGCCAAATCATCCCTTGTAACAAATTCAGTACCTCGCAGCTAAACTCTGCCGCCTGTTCTGCTCCTACCTCTATCTTCCCCTCTTCCCCTTCCTCCGGCTGTTGGATTTGTTCTATTCGGATTTCCTCCTCCTTCCCGATTCGTTTGTCTAGTACAACTTGCCATTCTGTTAATTCAGACAAGGTTAATATACACATAAGCACATACCCCATATAACAAGGTATTCCAGTCCAAACATGTACCCGTAAGATCACAATTACACTGGCCAGGTGTAAGATGAAATTACCTTACATGATGTTCCTTCTACCTTTTATACTTATTTATCCCAAGGTTCTAAAATAATAGAGACATCCTACTTCACATGCAGTTTAAGTCTAGGTACAGATACGAATACCTAAATCCCTTAAACTAGGACTCTGATACCATCTATAACAACCCGGATTCCCAAACATACAAATAACACATATTTCATAACATAATTTCACCAAACAAAGATATGTCATTCTTCATTTATGGTCCCTTAGCTTAACAAAATAGGTCTTTCAGTACAAACTTTTTCTTTTATAATAAAGTACATAATATCATAACAACATAACAGATACAAAACACATCTTCAATCTTCATAATCATGTATCTTCCAAAAGCTAGACATGATTAACCTATCATTTGTCCTTATTTGCTCCACGACCTGGAATACATATTTTAAAACAAAAATGAGGGTTAGACCTAATGGTCTAAGTGAGAAAATCCCGGTTAGTTTGAAACCATTTATATAAATCCCATACACATAACACAATCACACATATCCATTAGAACTCACACTTCGTGTACTTTCCTTCCTCATTCCCATGGCCATATTAGTTGGTTGCAAGCCAACTAATCAATTAACTCCACCATACGACAATTACAGCCAACACCACCGTACGAGTATTACAGCCAACACCACCGGTCCTAAGCCCGACCAATATACTCTCGTATAATACTCATGTAAATATAATATACATCTCTACATATTATATTTCCAACATAAGCATATAAACACATCATCAATCACATATCCAAAACACACATATATGTATTCCAATTTAAAAACATTTATAAGTAAAACTCACCTTAACCTTAGCACATTGATACACGCTCCGGGACACACTTTAGCTCAACCCGAACACCTGAATTGGCATCATAAGAATGGTGTTAAACCATCTAATTATGTCCCAAATCCATTCCTAATAAGCCCCAAAATCAACCCTTAGGTGATACCACAAACATATCCTCAAACCGTACGCGAAACGAAACCCAAAAACGCGAAACAGTGCCCGGCGCCACTGCCCGCACTAGCTAACTCGCGCCACAATGGGCCCGGGTCACTGGACAGAAAATGGCGCCACTTCCCGCGCTAGTTCACTAGCACCAAACTAGCGCGGAGCACCTGCACTCCCATTTCAGCCGAAAATGGCCCTTTCTCAATCCCAATTCATCCCAAAACGATTTTTAAGCCTCCAAAATGAAATAATGGATGTCCTAAACCTTTCCCCACAATTACCAATCATCAAAGTATCATTTAATCTAGTGAAACGCATTCAATGATTCGTGATTCAAACTCAAAATTATCATATCTTTCTAAAATTACCAAAACCCACTTCAAAATTCATATAAAACCTAATACACATAGAAGTAAGGATTTGTTTAGGATAGTTTACCTTTTGATTTCTTGAACTGAATCCTAGAAACCTAGCTGAATGAAATTAGTTTACTTCTTCTTATTGGCCCTTTTGCACCTCAATCTGTCCCTCTTTTCTCTCTTTTCTCATTGCTGAAAGTAAACACACACACACACCATATACTAACTTAGCTAAATGAGGACACCTCCTCCTAATAGAAATGAATAGGGCGGTGATGGTGATGAGTCATTTACCAAAATCCAAACAAACCCTCACACTTCTATTAAATAACAACTTTAATCCCTCAACTTATAAATCAAATTAAAACTTACCCCTTAACTTCTAACTCCATAATATTTAATTAAAGTAACACTTTTAAATAAACCAATAACATACCTGGTTATTACAACATCTCCCCCTTAAAAGAATTCCGTCCCGGAATTCGGTCAAGCAAAAAGATACGGTTACTTAACTCTCACTACTACATCGATCTTACACTCATCTAGATCTCGTAACACAATTATCAAATACTTTTCAAACGCAGATAAGCAACAATAGGATGGAGACACAATTCATCGGTTTGTACCGAAATCAAATAACACTTTAGCACGTATAGAGTTTATTAGAATCATACCTGTAACAGCATCAGGACTTTCTTCTACCTCTTGTTCCGTCATCTGAAAAACACGACCTTGGATTCCCGGTAGTTCAGACCCTTGTACTCCTCCCGAATTACCACTCGTTGATCTCACTGTCATATTACTTTGCTGTGCTTTCCACTGTGGACAATTAACCTGAATATGTTCAGGGGAGTTGCAAACGAAACAAAATCGAGTTACCCGACAATCTCTCGCGATATGACCAGCCTTTTCACATAAGTAGCACTATGGGGAATCACCATTGCAGTTTCCTTGATGAATACGGTCACATGTTGAACATGGTCTTCTTTCAGCTGGCCTGAAAGGTGAATAATTACCAAACCTCTGGGATTCGTACTCTTCCGAATCGTACGTCGTTTCTTCCAATTTTCTTTTTCCAGTACTTTTATCACTAGCACTTCTACCTTTATCTCGCTCCACGGTTTCCGCTGCATCTACTACGGCAGAGAAAGTTTCTGGTCCTTTAGCAATCACAAAACTTCTGACTTCAGCATTCAGTCCAAAGATAAACCTCTCAATCTTCATTGCTTCCGTGGCAACATAATACTCCGCAAAACGAGATTTTTCCCGAAAACGAGCTGTGTAGTCCCGAACAGAAAAATTTCCTTGCTGTAAGTTCATAAATTCCTCCTCCAATTGTTTGACTGCTGCATGAGGACATAACTGTTTCCTAAAAACTATAACGAATTCTTCCCAAGAGAAGGTAGAATATATGTCAGAACCTCCCGAAGAAATATGAGCTTCCCACCAGTATAAAGCATCGCCTTTCAACATTGCGGTTCCATAAAGTACTCTATCCTCTTCCGCGCATTTACTCGTTTTAAAGATAGCTTCAATTTCCTTCAGCCACCTCATGGCTTTCACTGGATCCCGGTCTCCTGAGTAGGTCGGAGGCTTACAATTGAGAAACATTTTATAATCACACTTTTTCATTATTGGTACAACAGTAGGAGTAATAGGCATTTCGTCTTCATGAGTAGGATCTGGTATTCCTGTTTCAGTATCACGAGTTTTATTAAACATGGCTTGGATACTCGCTTGTAATCTTCCCATTTCGGCTGCCAAATCATCCCTTGTAACAAATTCAGTACCTCGCAGCTGAACTCTGCCGCCTGTTCTGCCCCTACCTCTATCTTCCCCTCTTCCCCTTCCACCGGCTGTTGGATTTGTTCTATTCGGATTTCCTCCTCCTTCCCGATTCGTTTGTCTAGTACCACTTGCCATTCTGATAATTCAGACAAGGTTAATATACACATAAGCACATACCCCATATAACAAGGTATTCCAGTCCAAACATGTACCCGTAAGATCACAATTACACTGGCCAGGTGTAAGATGAAATTACCTTACATGATGTTCCTTCTACCTTTTATACTTATTTATCCCAAGGTTCTAAAATAATAGGGACATCCTACTTCACATGCAGTTTAAGTCTAGGTACAAATACGAATACCTAAATCCCTTAAACTAGGGCCCTGATACCATCTGTAACAACCCGGATTCCCAAATATACAAATAACACATATTTCATAACATAATTTCACCAAACAAAGATACGTCATTCTTCATTTACGGTCCCTTAGCTTAACAAAATAGGTCTTTCAGTACAAACTTTTTCTTTTATAATAAAGTACATAATATCATAACAACATAACAGATACAAAACACATCTTCAATCTCATAATCATGTATCTTCCAAAAGCTAGACATGATTAACCTATCATTTGTCCTTATTTTCTCTACGACCTGGAATGCATATTTTAAAACAAAAATGAGGGTTAGACCTAATGGTCTAAGTGAGAAAATCCCGGTTAGTTTGAAACCATTTATATAAATCCCATACACATAACACAATCACACATATCAATTAGAACTCACACTTCGTGTACTTTCCTTCCTCATTCCCATGGCCATATTAGTTGGTTGCAAGCCAACTAATCAATTAACTCCACCGTACGACAATTACAGCCAACACCGCCATACGAGTATTACAGCCAACACCACCGGTCCTAAGCCCGGCCAATATACTCTCGTATAATACTCATGTAAATATAATATACATATCTACATATTATATTTCCAACATAAGCATATAAACACATCATCAATCACATATCCAATACACACATATATGTATTCCAGTTTAAAAACATTTATAAGTAAAACTCACCTTAACCTTAGCACATTGATACACGCTCCGGGACACACTTTAGCTCAACCCGAACACCTGAATTGGCACCATAAGAATGGTGTTAAACCATCTAATTATGTCCCAAATCCATTCCTAATAAGCCCCAAAAACAACCCTTAGGTGATACCACAAACATATCCTCAAACCGTACGCGAAACGAAACCCGAAAACGCGAAACAGTGCCCGGCGCCACTGCCCGCACTAGCTAACTCGCGCCACAATGGGCGCGGGTCACTGGACAGAAAACAGCGCCACTTCCCGCGCTAGTTCACTAGCACCAATTATCAAATACTTTTCTAACGCAGATAAGCAACAATAGGATGGAGACACAATTCATCGGTTTGTACCGAAATCAAATAACACTTTAGCACGTATAGAGTTTATTAGAATCATACCTGTAACAGCATCAGGACTTTCTTCTACCTCTTGTTCCGTCATCTGAAAAACACGACCTTGGATTCCCGGTAGTTCAGACCCTTGTACTCCTCCCGACTTACCACTCGTTGATCTCACTGTCATATTACTTTTCTGTGTTTTCCACTGTGGACAATTAACCTGAATATGTTCAGGAGAGTTGCAAACGAAACAAAATCGAGTTACCCGACAATCTCTCGCGATATGACCAGCCTTTCCACGTTTGTAGCACTTTGGGGAATCACCATTGCAGTTTCCTTGATGAATACGGTCACATGTTGAACATGGTCTTCTTTCAGCTGGCCTGAAAGGTGAATAATTACCAAACCTCGGGGATTCGTACTCTTCCAAATCGTACGTCGTTTCTTCCAATACTTTTATCACTAGCACTTCTACCTTTATCTTGCTCCACGGTTTCCGCTGCATCTACTGCGGCAGAGAAAGTTTCTTGTCCTTTAGCAATCACAAAACTTCTGACTTCAGCATTCAGTCCAAAGGTAAACCTCTCAATCTTCATTGCTTCCGTGGCAACATAATACTCCGCAAAACGAGATTTTTCCAGAAAACGAGTTGTGTAGTCCCGAACAGAAAAATTTCCTTGCTGTAAGTTCATAAATTCCTCCTCCAATTGTTTGACTGCTGCATGAGGACAGAACTGTTTCCTGAAAACTATAACGAATTCTTCCCAAGAGAAGGTAGAATATATGTCAGAACCTCCAGAAGAAATATGAGCTTCCCACCAGTATAAAGCATCGCCTTTCAACATTGCGGTTCCATAAAGTACTCTATCCTCTTCCGCGCATTTACTCATTTTAAAGATAGCTTCAATTTCCTTCAGCCACCTCATGGTTTTCACTGGATCCCGGTCTCCTGAGTAGGTCGGAGGCTTACAACTGAGAAACATTTTATAATCACACTTTTTCATTATTGGTACAACAGTAGGAGTAATAGGCATTTCGTCTTCATGAGTAGGATCTGGTATTCCTGTTTCAGTATCACGAGTTTTATTAAACATGTCTTGGATACTCGCTTGTAATCTTCCCATTTCGGCTGCCAAATCATCCCTTGTAACAAATTCAGTACCTCGCAGCTGAACTCTGCCGCCTGTTCTGCCCCTACCTCTATCTTCCCCTCTTCCCCTTCCTCCGGCTGTTGGATTTGTTCTATTCGGATTTCCTCCTCCTTCCCGATTCGTTTGTCTAGTACCACTTGCCATTCTGTTAATTCAGACAAGGTTAATATACACATAAGCACATACCCCATATAACAAGGTATTCCAGTCCAAACATGTACCCGTAAGATCACAATTACACTGGCCAGGTGTAAGATGAAATTACCTTACATGATGTTCCTTCTACCTTTTATACTTATTTATCCCAAGGTTCTAAAATAATAGGGACATCCTACTTCACATGCAGTTTAAGTCTAGGTACAGATACGAATACCTAAATCCCTTAAACTAGGGCTCTGATACCATCTGTAACAACCCGGATTCCCAAACATACAAATAACACATATTTCATAACATAATTTCACCAAACAAAGATACGTCATTCTTCATTTACGGTCCCTTAGCTTAACAAAATAGGTCTTTCAGTACAAACTTTTTCTTTTATAATAAAGTACATAATATCATAACAACATAACAGATACAAAACACATCTTCAATCTTCATAATCATGTATCTTCCAAAAGCTAGACATGATTAACCTATCATTTGTCCTTATTTGCTCCACGACCTGGAATACATATTTTAAAACAAAAATGAGGGTTAGACCTAATGGTCTAAGTGAGAAAATCCCGGTTAGTTTGAAACCATTTATATAAATCCCATACACATAACACAATCACACATATCAATTAGAACTCACACTTCGTGTACTTTCCTTCCTCATTCCCATGGCCATATTAGTTGGTTGCAAGCCAACTAATCAATTAACTCCACCGTACGACAATTACAGCCAACACCGCCGTACGAGTATTACAGCCAACACCACCGGCCCTAAGCCCGGCCAATATACTATCGTATAATACTCATGTAAATATAATATACATCTCTACATATTATATTTCCAACATAAGCATATAAACACATCATCAATCACATATCCAATACACACATATATGTATTCCAGTTTAAAAACATTTATAAGTAAAACTCACCTTAACCTTAGCACATTGATACACGCTCCGGGACACACTTTAGCTCAACCCGAACACCTGAATTTGCACCATAAGAATGGTGTTAAACCATCTAATTATGTCCCAAATCCATTCCTAATAAGCCCCAAAAACAACCCTTAGGTGATACCACAAACATATCCTCAAACCGTACGCGAAACGAAACCCGAAAACGCGAAACAGTGCCCGGCGCCACTGCCCGCGCTAGCTAACTCGCGCCACAATGGGCGCGGGTCACTGGACAGAAAACGGCGCCACTTCCCGCGCTAGTTCACTAGCACCAAACTAGCGCGGAGCACCTGCACTCCCATTTCAGCCGAAAATGGCCCTTTCTCAATCCCAATTCATCCCAAAACGGTTTTTAAGCCTCCAAAATGAAATAATGGATGTCCTAAACCTTTCCCCACAATTACCAATCATCAAAGTATCATTTAATCTAGTGAAACTCATTCAATGATTCATGATTCAAACCCAAAATTATCATATCTTTCTAAAATTACCAAAACCCACTTCAAAATTCATATAAAACCTAATACACATAGAAGTAAGGATTTGTTTAGGATAGTTTACCTTTTGATTTCTTGAACTGAATCCTAGAAACCCAGCTGAATGAAATTAGTTTACTTCTTCTTCTTGGCCCTTTTGCACCTCAATCTCTCCCTCTTTTCTCTCTTTTCTCATTGCTGAAAGTAAACACACACACACACCATATACTAACTTAGCTAAATGAGAACACCTCCTCCTAATAGAAATGAATAGGGCGGTGATGGTGATGAGTCATTTACCAAAATCCAAACAAACCCTCACACTTCTATTAAATAACAACTTTAATCCCTCAACTTATAAATCAAATTAAAACTTACCCCTTAACTTCAAACTCCATAATATTTAATTAAAGTAACACTTTTAAATAAGCCAATAACATACCTGGTTATTACATTAATGGGCAACGGTCATAACCGACGAAGAGCAATTATGAAGAGTTACAACTGGCGACCGTTATGGCTATTATCAAAGCAATCAATGAGCTAATCAAAGCAACCGAAGGTTATAAAAGATCAAGTTAAACTTCAGTTCCAGGGACCGAACATCGAACAATAGAAGATAAGCATCCCAGCTGAGAAGAACACTACAAGCAAAGAAATCTCACTCGAAGAGTCGTTCCCGACGCACGACTTTCAATCTCGACCAACAGTTTACACATTGTTTTCACACACGACGCACACTGTTTTTACATTTAAAACACTTGTACTTTACATTTCGAAGTCTTTACCTTCATTTGTATTGTAATCTCTATACGATCGACACCCGGAACACCAAGGACATCGTCCCTTATTGGCGACCATAGTGCAGCGACGACATCCACTGTCGTCCGCGGGTTTTTTCCTCGTTGAGGTTTTTCCTGCGTCATCAAATCCTCTGTCTCATTTACATTTTTGTCTTTGTCGCATGCCTTTGTCGAACAATTCCTTTCTTTAGTTGTTAAAGTCCACATCGACCTTAAGTTGTCCCTTTGGTGCGATTTTTGGCATTAACACCAGTACTCTCCGATTGAGAGACCGGTAGATTTTATGCTATATCCCCGTGCAAAAGTGAAACATCCGTATTTTGAGAGACGGATGAGTGGCTTGGGAGGTTGTGCACTTGCGCCGCTAGGTCCACGACGGCTTCTTCAATACCCCGTCCCAATGGATGAGACGGGATAGTAGATGTGGCGACCTGGATGACACTGATTTGGGGTCGCTCAGAAGCCTCTTTATTTTTTCGGCTTATTCTCTCTTGATTCTTTTTAGACCTGACTTCACTCTGTCTCACCTCTTTTTGATTTTCAACTAAAACTCCCTCCATTCTCCTTATGTCTCCCGTATCAGGCTGGGTAGTATGGATTAGATGGGGTGCCGGTGAGGCAGAAGTGGTTCCTTCGGTCAAATCTGGGTTAGGTCCGATACGGGTAGGTATTAGGGATAATCGGATAGCACGTTCCGTATCGGATTCTGTGGAGTCAGATTCCACATCGTCAACTTGTCTGGAAGGTGAAGGAGGGTCAGATATGTAGGGCTCGAGGTCATGGTGAAGCATCGGTCGAGAAGAGGTTCCAGCTTCAGTCGTCGGTCGGGTGGTGGGAATGGGTTGTTGGCTTGGTCCGGCTTGGGAAGTACTGGTTCGCGTATCCACTGCACCGCCCACGCCTGCTCCCCTCTCGTGTAATCTCAACACACCCCGCCCAGGAGCCCCTACTGCCCGGGCCTTTCCTCCTCTTGTCCTAGGACCCTCACGTCCCTCGGGTCTAAGTCCCTGGGGAGGTCCCTCCGGTGCTGGTTGGACCATGGGATTCCCTAACTCTCGCCTATATTCTACTACACTCGGTGCAGTGGGGTCCGCGTGTGCCAGTAATGGTTCAGGTATAGGCATGGCTGGAGTATTGGGTGGGTTACGAATCACCAAGTATTGTAAATTATGATGAGGACATACCGGATGGTTGATTTGTCGTGGGATCAGTGGGTTGTAAAGCCCGTATCCCAGTATGTTATTTCTTTGTATTAATTTTTTTTTTAAGTTGAATTATTGTGGTTCCCGTTAACGGGGTTAGCCGAGTTGGGTCAAATCGTTAATGTATTGAAATTTTTGGCTAGTTGCGAGAGGAATGTAGGTTGAGGGTCTAATTGTGTCAAAGGGCCAAACACCCTCATTGGGTTTCGGCCCAAGACCCATCCTTTTCTTTTGTTATTTGTGTTGTTGCCGTAAGTCTGATTACACACAAGCAAATTGCCGTGAGAGTGAAACAAAGAAAAAAAAACACATAGCAAAACCCTTAACCCAACCATTCTCGTTTTCTTCTTTTCTTGTGTATCAAGCAAACAAAACATTCCCTAAACCCTACAATTCGAACCCATCTCGTTTCCTAGTGTTGTGCGGCCGAGAGAGAGGGATACGACGAGAGAGAGAGTGATCGCGAGAAAGAGAGTGACGAGAAGAAAGAACACAGCGGCAGCCCTCGCCACCGCTGCTGCCGTCGCCGGAGGTCGCCGCACCTGGGTCGTCGGAGGTCGAGAGGGAGGAGTTTGGTTGTGGTGGTGAGACGTCGTCGTAAGGTAAGTAACTCTCTCGTTCGTCTCGTTTCTTTTCCTTTTCCTTTCGTTTTTCCGGCGAGACCACCACCGCCGCACGCCGCTGCTGCGGTGGCTGTGGGTGGAGGGCGGTGGCAGTGGGTGACACTCGTAGCGTAAAACCCGAATCGTTAAGCCTTGAACCGTTTTTTTTATAAATCGTTATTTTTATGAAAATTCTAGTGTGCTGACCAGTTTTCGTGTAGTCATAACTTTTCCGTCGTAACTCCGTTTGATCCGAAACTGGCGCCTACGGTTCCGGTTCAGGGCCGGGCACGTTTTCCGTGTTTTAGCGGAAAACTGGTTTGGCCTCTAGCTGGGCGAAAAAGTGGTCGTAAGTTCTGTGAATCGTCATTTTATGTAAAAGAAACTGCAGTTCTGTCACTGTTTTGCGTAAGCTGTAACGTTTTCCTCGTAACTCGGATTGGGGTGATTCCGGTGTCAAAAGTTCCCTTTTTGAGTCTAGAAACTTTTCTGTGTTTTGTGCAAAACCCAGTTCGGGACGTAGCATGGGTCGATTTGTCGTTTTATACTGAAAGGTGCTGAATTTCGCTGTTCCGGAAACTGTTTTTGTAAAATCCGTAGTAAATTGTAGAAAAATCGTTAGGAGGCGTATAATATGTCCTTGGAACCCTAACTCAGAGTACTTTCTGGTCATGAAATAATATTGGGAATTTTCTGGGTTTAAAGGTGTCGAAACAGGTCCCGAACAGACCTGTTTTGGGTGAACGGAATTTAGTTTTAGTGACGGTTTAAGCGTGTGTCGTGTCATAGGGTCCGGGTCTCGTATTGACACGTTTTAACATGCGTTTAGGTGCTGGGAAGTGACCGTATTTGTGAAGCTTGAATTGTGTTATTAAGCTGGGCGCGCATTCGAGGTGAGTTCTCTCACTGTGTAGTTAGGGGTTGTATGCATGTCATAATAGTTTGTATGTACTATTGTCTTTGTGGTGTGAACTAGTTGTTTGTGGTGTGTAATATTTGATTGGTGTGAATGCTTGGTATAAATGTGTTACATTACAATTCGGTGGGACCGAGGCCTCGATGGTACTGAGGTGTTGGTTACATTACAATTCGGTGGGACCGAGGCCTCGATGGTACTGAGGTGTTGGATACATTACAATTCGGTGGGACCGAGGCCTCGATGGTACTGAGGTGTTGGATAAATAATTACTTGTAGATGTTTACTCGTTTTATGTAACTGTGATGTTGTTGTTTATGTGCGGATAGGGGAGATGTGTATATAATTCCTATCTGCGCATGTGTTGGAATTCACTAAGCTTCGTGCTTACCCTTTCCCAATAAACGGTGGTTTCAGGTACGGGCGGCTCCAAGGCGTGACGAGTACACACTGGCGCGCGAGAAAAGCTGGTTGCTTTATGATTTTAATAATTAAATGTTTATTCCGCTGGTTTTATTTTATAAAGACATTAATTATGTGTTTGCAAACGAAACGTTGGGATCATTTATTGAGTTGTTATCAATGAATTGTTTATTTAAAAATTTAAATTTGCTTGTAATTTTTGGGACGTTACAACTTTGTATCAGAGCACAGCTTGAGTGAATCAAATGCACCTCGGTGTGTTTGATCTCAAGTTTGCGGCTATAAAATTTTCTTTAAAATTTTTGGAAAATAAAAGAAAGGAAAACCCGTTTGAGGAACGGTGATTGGAGGCGCAGTGTGTACAGTCAGCCGGAGCCAAAGGGGAAAGGTACAGTACTTAGTGTTTCATTGCTTTCTAGATCATAGAGTATGCATGCTAGATTGCCTGTTGTTGACACTATGCGGTATGTTGAACTACTTGCTATTAGGAATTTATGCTAATTATGATAGGTTACTAAGTGGATGCCCTCTAGGTTGTATGCAGTAAGAGATTTATAGCCTTAGAATATTCGATTTAGTTCTATTGCGCAGCTCTTGTTTGAGTCCAACCGTTCTAGGATAGAGTCTTGTATTCGACTGTCTATTTGTTTCGCACTGCATATAATCGGGTATTCGCGAGGTCACCCGTTATAATTAGTAGGGATTCGGTAGTAGCAAGGGTAGTGGGATAAGAGGAAGTTCCTAGAGAGCTGGGAAGGGTGTTTATGTATGAGTACGTGTGCTAGTTTGCTTTCTAGAACATAGGAGTATGTATGCTAAATTGCTTGGTGCTTATTACACTGTATTGCATGTCTGCTGCTTGCTATTAGGGATTTGGCAGTAGCAAGGGTAGTGGTTTGGATGGAATTCCTAGGAAGCTAGGAAGAGTGTGTACATATGCCGGTGCGGGCATATGTGTATAGTTTCGGCGAGAAACTACTTGGACCCCTTGGGATGGAACTCGGAACGGGCGATGATAGGTGTGGATGGTAGTAGTAGAGCTCCTACTACCGGAAGCACAGGATCAATGCTCGAGTCGGGGAAGTCACGAGGAATCCAAGGAGTTGGGCGTGAGTGTTGTTAGTGTGCGTTGTTATGTGCTAATAACGCGTTGTGTTGTCTACTCAGAATAGCCGTCACGAGGAGAGACAACTATAGTAAACCTACTAGTACAGGTGTGTACTCGAAGTGTTTTGAGGTGATGATCGTTGGAGGTAGTGATGAAGGTCCTAAACTAGTAATCGTTGGAATAGAAAGACGATTCTAATATTAGTCACTTGGAGTGACGATAAGGATGATATTTGTTGTAAGCAGATCATTTCGGGCCAAGATGGAAGATTGTGCTAGAGTCATAGGCTCATAGAGCCGACTTTGATTTGAGGAAAACCCGTAAGATGATTTAATGTGATTTCCCAACTTGCCTTAAGAGGTTTAAATGTCTGGATGACAATAGTAGACCGGAGAGTTTCGGAGTAGTATGGGTCGAGACGTTGAATGCCGAATGAGTCATGCACGAAGTTATTTTGAAAATAAGATTGCATTACCAAATTCTTGTGTTTCAAATCTTTGTATGGGCGGTGTTTTGGAATTTTGGGAACTGCTCAGCACACGCACAAGATTTTGAAATATGGTTTTGAAAGTGTATGAAATCGTTTTATCTCGGGAGTGCAAACTTTGTTAGAATTTGTCTCATTTTCGTTATTTTTCCAACGGTTCTTTCGGGTACGATGTTATCCGTGTTTTGTGGTGGTTAAGGTGTTGGGTAAGTGACTATGGATTGAGACTCTAACATTGGAACTCCTCCACATGTGTTAGAGTTGAGACGAAAAGTTACATTCCACGATGTCTGTATAAAGGCTATTTTGGTGATTTGTTTAAAATGAGTTTGGAATTCCGGTGTCGCTTAACTTTTCGTTCGAGAGTTTGTATTACTAAGTGTTTTATTGCAAATAGTTCAGGGCGTGGATTGATTCATGCGTGACATAAGTGGTGCATGGAGGAATTTTGGTAACATTTCATAAGGAGTTGTTTAGTGCGCTTTTTAGTCAGCTAGAGGTTTTATCGTCATTTCCATGAAAATGCGATTTATCGACTTAGGGGTATGCATACTGGGGTAACCTTTGTTTTCGACATTTTGATAAACGAGTCGTGCATGAAAATGTTTTAGTTCCTTTTTGTCGAAATGAAAGACCATTTGATCCAATGAGTGTTTTAATGTTGTGAATATCATGCATTCGATTACAATGTGTTGTATTTTGGAAATATAAATGCGTAGATTGTTGACATTCGGTTAATTTAGAATTACCGATCATTTCTTTTTGGAAATTAAAAACTTTTGCTTTGAAAGAAACGAGTATTTTGAGCATTTTCGATAAATACATTTTTAAACTATAATGTTTTGACGTTATATGTCCCAAGTACGAAACTTGAGGAAGTGTTACAAGCTTGCATGTCTGCCCCCAGTTTGAGATTTTATGAGGTTTTAGTCGATATTTCCAATTAATAGAAGCGGCCTGGTTTCTGTCTTCAAGTTTGAATCTTACACGAGGCAGTTGTGTTTTAACAAAAATATATTTGTAAACCGTGTCATCGATTTGTGTGACTAGCTGACGCGCGAAAAATTTGTGGCGAACCCTGTGCCACGTCATTTTATGATTAAAAAGAAGAATTTTTGAATCAAATGTCGTGAAACTTATTTTGAATTATGTGCACACCTTTGTCGCACCCTGTTTAAGGTCAAGCGGTTACTTTAAGTGCACGTCATGAGTCAATCCATACTGGAATCGAGGCGGTTCATTTTACAGAAATTATTTATTACGCTTTGCTTTTGTGTGAGTAAACTGAACTGCAATGGAACGATTTTCAACATGATTTTCCTATGTGGGACGAGCGTGTCCAGTTTTGCGTAACTATCGATCAGGTAATAGTAGTTTTATTAAATACGATCTTTTTGAGATGAAAATCCTGATGTTGAAAATATTTTGTAAATAATTTTGTAAACCATTTGGGGAAATGTGCTTTTAAGTGTCATGTGTCATTTCGAGAGTTTTAAGGGTGTGAGTCCTTTTGGAAAACTCTTTTGTTTAACCCGTGTTGAGTCTGGGACTAAGGTTGATTTCAGAGTATTGCTTGCTTAAACTTTGTTTAAACGTATTTTCCGACCTATGGGTCTAGCAAGCGTGGAGCATTTTGCTCGGTTTTGACTTGGAGTTAGTCATGGGCCAATTGCCCGGTTTTAATGGCTCGATGTGGAGTCTAGTTGATGAGTTGTTTTTGTCGCACCGTTTGGCATTCTTTGCACGTTGAGTGTTTACATGTTTGGGTGAGTGAGTCAATCAGGAATAGGCATGTTGTTGGTAGGCTGTTTGCTTTGGATCCTTAGACACGTTAGTCAGTCGTTGGTAGTGGTCGGTTGGGTATCTCGGGGTGAGGCCCCGGTGTTCAAGTGTTATAGCCTAGGCTTTCTAGTAGGTGCTAGGAGGATATAGTTGTGGGCACTTACCTGAGAGGTAATTCCGATGTGAGGGGCCCTGAGGCATTACCTGAGAGGTAGGCGTCAGGGTGTATCCTCGGTTCAGATAAATTAGCTTTGTAGAGCGAGTGTGGGGGATACGTCGACGGTGGGAGGTTGGGTATTCCACGCGCGTTAGTACTGTAGGCCGAATAGTATCGGTTAAGGGATTGATGCCCTTTGGTTATTAAGAGAATAAATGCGCATCAACCATTTCGAGGTAGGTGGTATAGTTAGGTGTCGACTTTTAGGCTTGAGGCCAAACACCTTTAGTATAGTCGGAGAGTTGTAGCCGATGTTAAGATAATCATGGTGATGGTAGTAGTAACCCTGAAATGATCACTTGTGATGAATGGTTATGGTGGAATGACCTACGTGTGTGTTAGTTGATTTGGGTGTGGGGGATATTTATTTGTGTTAGTGTCTAGGATAATACCACGCTTATGCTTATTATTGTGATCGGTTGGACCGATGTTCGGCGGGTGGCCGATGCTTGTTATTGTAATCGGTTGGACCAATGTTCGGCAGGGGGTCGATGTTTTGTTAATATAAGTTATTGAGAATCTTAGGAGTCTATTAGAATTCGTAGAAGTTAATCGTCAATTAATGATAGGAGGGATCGTAATCGAGTATCCTGTAGAGTATACTGGTGAGCAGCTTTAGAGTGGTTAGAGCTTGAGATTTGACTCGGGAGATATGGAATATCTAAGGTTGGGGGACAACCGTAGTCGCTTGGCTAGGAATGATTTCAATTGTCGGGGTGTTCTGCCGATCATAATCCCAGTGTCTTAGAAAGAGTACGTTAGTAAGAATAGTATTCGAGAAGTTTAGTAGGGGTTTCAAGTGGACTTAGGAACCTGAGGTTGAGATGAGGGAGAACTATCCGGAGTTATTCGTAGACAGAGACTTCGAGGACGAAGTCTAATCCAAGTGGGGGAGAGTTGTAAAGCCCGTATCCCAGTATGTTATTTCTTTGTATTAATTTTTTTTTTAAGTTGAATTATTGTGGTTCCCGTTAACGGGGTTAGCCGAGTTGGGTCAAATCGTTAATGTATTGAAATTTTTGGCTAGTTGCGAGAGGAATGTAGGTTGAGGGGCTAATTGTGTCAAAGGGCCAAACACCCTCATTGGGTTTCGGCCCAAGACCCATCCTTTTCTTTTGTTATTTGTGTTGTTGCCGTAAGTCTGATTACACACAAGCAAATTGCCGTGAGAGTGAAACAAAGAAAAAAAAACACATAGCAAAACCCTTAACCCAACCATTCTCGTTTTCTTCTTTTCTTGTGTATCAAGCAAACAAAACATTCCCTAAACCCTACAATTCGAACCCATCTCGTTTCCTAGTGTTGTGCGGCCGAGAGAGAGGGATACGACGAGAGAGAGAGTGATCGCGAGAAAGAGAGTGACGAGAAGAAAGAACACAGCGGCAGCCCTCGCCACCGCTGCTGCCGTCGCCGGAGGTCGCCGCACCTGGGTCGTCGGAGGTCGAGAGGGAGGAGTTTGGTTGTGGTGGTGAGACGTCGTCGTAAGGTAAGTAACTCTCTCGTTCGTCTCGTTTCTTTTCCTTTTCCTTTCGTTTTTCCGGCGAGACCACCACCGCCGCACGACGCTGCTGCGGTGGCTGTGGGTGGAGGGCGGTGGCAGTGGGTGACACTCGTAGCGTAAAACCCGAATCGTTAAGCCTTGAACCGTTTTTTTTATAAATCGTTATTTTTATGAAAATTCTAGTGTGCTGACCAGTTTTCGTGTAGTCATAACTTTTCCGTCGTAACTCCGTTTGAGCCGAAACTGGCGCCTACGGTTCCGGTTCAGGGCCGGGCACGTTTTCCGTGTTTTAGCGGAAAACTGGTTTGGCCTCTAGCTGGGCGAAAAAGTGGTCGTAAGTTCTGTGAATCGTCATTTTATGTAAAAGAAACTGCAGTTCTGTCACTGTTTTGCGTAAGATATAACGTTTTCCTCGTAACTCGGATTGGGGTGATTCCGGTGTCAAAAGTTCCCTTTTTGAGTCTAGAAACTTTTCTGTGTTTTGTGCAAAACCCAGTTCGGGACGTAGCATGGGTCGATTTGTCGTTTTATACTGAAAGGTGCTGAATTTCGCTGTTCCGGAAACTGTTTTTGTAAAATCCGTAGTAAATTGTAGAAAAATCGTTAGGAGGCGTATAATATGTCCTTGGAACCCTAACTCAGAGTACTTTCTGGTCATGAAATAATATTGGGAATTTTCTGGGTTTAAAGGTGTCGAAACAGGTCCCGAACAGACCTGTTTTGGGTGAACGGAATTTAGTTTTAGTGACGGTTTAAGCGTGTGTCGTGTCATAGGGTCCGGGTCTCGTATTGACACGTTTTAACATGCGTTTAGGTGCTGGGAAGTGACCGTATTTGTGAAGCTTGAATTGTGTTATTAAGCTGGGCGCGCATTCGAGGTGAGTTCTCTCACTGTGTAGTTAGGGGTTGTATGCATGTCATAATAGTTTGTATGTACTATTGTCTTTGTGGTGTGAACTAGTTGTTTGTGGTGTGTAATATTTGATTGGTGTGAATGCTTGGTATAAATGTGTTACATTACAATTCGGTGGGACCGAGGCCTCGATGGTACTGAGGTGTTGGTTACATTACAATTCGGTGGGACCGAGGCCTCGATGGTACTGAGGTGTTGGTTACATTACAATTCGGTGGGACCGAGGCCTCGATGGTACTGAGGTGTTGGATACATTACAATTCGGTGGGACTGAGGCCTCGATGGTACTGAGGTGTTGGATACATAATTACTTGTAGATGTTTACTCGTTTTATGTAACTGTGATGTTGTTGTTTATGTGCGGATAGGGGAGATGTGTATATAATTCCTATCTGCGCATGTGTTGGAATTCACTAAGCTTCGTGCTTATCCTTTCCCAATAAACTGTGGTTTCAGGTACGGGCGGCTCCAAGGCGTGACGAGTACACACTGGCGCGCGAGAAAAGCTGGTTGCTTTATGATTTTAATAATTAAACGTTTATTCCGCTGGTTTTATTTTATAAAGACATTAATTATGTGTTTGCAAACGAAACGTTGGGATCATTTATTGAGTTGTTATCAATGAATTGTTTATTTAAAAATTTAAATTTGCTTGTAATTTTTGGGACGTTACAGGGTTCGCATCCATATGTTGTCGGACAGCTAGGGCAAAGAACCGCGGAAATGGAAGGAACTTCTTCTTGGTTCCACCAGTCTGTCGGATGGCTTCACCATTTCACGCCAAATGACTGCTGCGTAGTCTATGTGTCGATTGTAGCACACCGCGTAAAATAAGCGCAGGAAGTCTACGGTGCACTGGTCTATCCCCTTCCATTGGGAGGATAGACACCGGTTTAGGATAGAGAATAGAGTGTACCAGACCGGGGCGATGTGTTTTCAGGTGAATGCGGACGGGCGGTCGAGGTCGTGGCGATATCCAAGTGCACGAACTTCAGCACACAGTGTGACATCATCGATGGTGGGTGCGTATGCGGCATGGCCTCCAGCAGTCGGTTCCGGAAGGGATAGCAGTCGGCGGAAGGATTCCAGTGTGAGCGTGAAAGGATGATGGTCAGTGCGTGTCGTGATCGTCTGGATGTTGTTGAGAGTGACAACCCTCGCCGTGTGCCATATTACTTGGTGTACATTTATAAGAGGTACGTCTGTTGTCGCAGTCAGTGCACGGCGAAGTGGGTGGCCGAGCATTATGTCAACCACCACTCGGTGATCGGGTCGAAATGCGGCAGCATCAAGATGGTGGTTATTTGGATTGATCTCAATTTCCTAATCCACGGGAACCAAGGCATTATCGGCCTCGTCATCTATAATCTCCTCAGGTGGAGGAACGTTCTGCTGTTGCTGCTCTTGTTGTTCCGCCATTTAGAATACCTGTAAAGTACAGTGTTAGATGATGGACGGGATAACATCAATTGCAATGTGTACCTTAGCATTTGAATTGCTCAATCATCGGTTGATTGAGGACTAGCTGTAAAAGCAGGACATTGGGATAGCCAATGTGGGAAAAATGCAGAGGTATTGGACTCGAGCAGTGTCCGGATAAACAGGGTATCCGAACAAACAAAACTGACTGGACAGATAGGGGTTATCGGGTAACATAGAGGTTACTGGGTAAATCAATCTTACCGGGTGTGAAAGGTTACCGGGAAAAGATGGTTACTGATTAATACGACTTACCGGATATAGATAGGTTACCCGGACACTTATCTTACCGGATGTCAAACTTACCGGATACGAAGGTATCCGAACGACATGTGTTACCGGGGATCATAGTGTCTGTTAATGCCAAAAATCGCACCAAAGGGACAACTTAAGGTCGATGTGGACTTAAACAACTAAAGAAAGAATCTTTCGACGAGGCGTGCGACGATAAATAAAATAAAGAAACAAGGGATTTGATGACGCAGGAAAAACCTCAATCGAGGAAAAAACCTGTGGACGACAGTGGGTGTCGTCGCTATACTATGGTCGCCAATCAGGGGCGATGTCCTTGGATACTGGTGTCGATCGTACAGTGATTACAATACAAATGAAGAAAATGCTTCGAAATGTAAAGTACAAGTGTTTGAACGTAAAAACAGGTATTTGTCGTGTACAAAACAAAGTGTGAACTGCTGGTCGAGGGTTGTTGCCGTGCGTCGAGAGCGATACTTAGAATAATAGTTCTTCACTTTAGGTGTTCTTGAATATTGCTTCGGTTGTTAATCGCCGGATATTCGATGTCTTGAAATGTTGATTGAGCTTGATATTTATAGTCTTCGTGTCCTTAGCTTCATCCATGAATGCTCCTTTAATGGCCTTAACGGTTGGAAACGGTCGCCGGAGTAATGATCTTCGTCCGTTACGGTCGCCGGCTGTTTAATGATTGCGTCGGTTATAGTCGTTGCTCCGTATTGACTTTTATTCCTGCATTAAACACTTAACAAACGGTCATGGTGAACGTTAGCTTTGGTCGAGGTCGCACGTCCTTATATAATAGTCGTGCGGATCGGGCGACGCTATGGTCGAGCGTCGTAAGGAACTCTCGACTTATCTTTTATGAGGGACGACGATGGTGTTCTAGGTCTTTGTCGAGACCTTATCTTAATACAAGATATAGTCCCTAATCATACGTCTTACCTGTTCTGGTCGCGGTCGAGCGACGTGATTTTTTGCCCAAACAGTTTGCCCCCAAATTTTGAAAATTGAATGTCAAATTTAAGTTTTAAATTTTGCTTGTCGAACACTTAGACTTGTGACCTGGGTTGAGGGACTTACCTGGTTGTCGTGGAACTAGACCGGTTCGCCTTTAACTGAACGAGAAGTTGAAAAGTTGTGACGTCATACTGACGCGCGATGATGCTTACCAGCTGTCGAGGACAGGTGTCGAAGATCCGGGTGGGTATACGAAAGGGCATGGACGCGTGTTGATTTATCGAAACACTCATCCTGATATGATCGGTTGCATAAATAGAGATCACGACGGATCTTTTCTTGATACGTTTTCAAAGTATTTTTTGGGAAGGGATTTTGTTCTGATTTCTTACCAATTTTCACTCGAACTTATTCGAATCTTTGCGAATCTTCGGCTAGCAGTTTAGAGCGTTGATATAAGATCTTGTTCTGTCCTTCGATTCACAATGTCGACGGAACCTGTTAGCCTTATCATGAATCACGTAGACTTAGATGCTTTTAGGAGTTTGGCAAACATCTCGGCAAATATAGAGTTGCGGTGTCCGGGGATTGTTCGTTCTATGGACTGCCCCGAGGGATATATTGCTTTGTATGAGTATCCTTTTAAGATAGGGTTTCAGTGGCCGTTTTCTGGTTTATCTAAGTCATTCATGCAGGTTTATCTTACCGATTCACTGGATTCCAGCAACGATTGGATGCGGTCAGGCTGGAATAAGACACGTATGCTTCGCCATTTTCTGAGTTTCATTTTTATGGCTTTTACTTACCATTCTTCTCCTGTTATCCTCAGAGATTCAGTTTGACGAAGTGAAACCGACTGCGGATTCCCAAGCTAAGATCAACAAGTTCTTGAGTCTTAGCGTTGACGAACGATCTTTCGTTACGTGGCAATTGGTGGCCGAAGTCGAGGACGTAGCGGTGGACGCTGAACGAGAGGAAACGACCGGTAAACATTTTACGATTGTTGATTTTCACCATTTATATTTTCCATCTGATGTTTCAGGTATTTCCTGGTTAGTGTCGACTGAGAGGAAATCAGTCTCTAAGGCGAGAGGGAAGCAGATCATGCGTGCCCTTCGAGGTGAAGACGTTTCGACAGCTGGGTCGAGCCAAAAGAGAACCCGGAAGACGTTCCTGAGGGAACCGTCATCGAGGGTTGATAACGCATCGAGAGTTGTTCTGCCTAAAAAGGCGAAGGCGTCATCCAGCCGTCCTGGCGCGATGGACGCGACACCGGCAAGTTTGGCGCTTCCGGCGACAATGACGAGACCGGTGTTCAAGATGTCAACCCCATCATCTGCCGTCAGGGGCGAGGGGTCGTCGGCCGAAGTCGCGACGGTTAATTTTTCATTGCCGTCGGACTTTATGGTGGATGGTGTCCTAGACGGGACGACGTTGTTTCCTCACTTGGAGAGGTGTTTGCTTCCATCTTTCAGGGAGCGTTTTCACGGGGTTCCGGCCGGAGAGATAGGATCTCAGGTTGCCAGTCTGGCATTCTCAGTAAGTGCCAATCTTTCATGACTTGTTTCAACGTTCGATGTCGTTCGTTGTCTAACACCTTTTCGTGTATTTTTAGACGTTCCAATCGTCTCTGGCATTGTACGCCGAGATGTCGAAAGCCGAGGAGTTGGTGGCGTCTGCTTTGAAAAGGGAGGAGGCGGCGTTGGAGAGGGAGAGGTTGGCTTTGGCACGCGCCGATGAGTTAGCTATTCAGCTTTTCGATGCTCAGTACGAACTGCAAGCCCTAAGTCGAACGAGGGAAATGGCAGATGATGATCCTCAGGTCGGGACCTCAAGCAATAATGCGATGGATGCTCCTCCTGCAGTTTAGGAATTTTTACTTCCTTTGTTTTTGCTGGCCGTTGGTGGTCAATTTTTTGGATGTAACATATTGACCTGATGAAATGGAAGTTGTTTTTTTTATCGAACTGACAATCTCGTCACATAAATGTTGTTAGTTATGTAACTGATTGTGGAATCCATGATAGGTCATGCAACTACGTCGCCTATTGTTAGAGCAAGAGTAAGAGCGTAATATGAGAGCATGCGATTAAAGCACCCATTGACACATAAATCGTAAGGTTTTTTACTACGCTGACAAACATAAATACATGCGACTAAGGCATACATTTAAAACGCGAAGTTTTTCTAAGTTAAGAAACTCAGACTGCAAAGTCGTTTAGACTATAAGATCGTGCGATTAAGTCGTTCGACGAGCTATGAGGCGTGATCAAGTCATGGACCTGATCATCTATGTCGTGCGATCCTGCGATAAAGCGATGTCGGGGGTTTGATCGTTGGCTAACCAACGACCCTCCGATGCTTAAGTCAGTAATTGTCTTGGTAAATAATCATATGTAAAAAATGAAAAAGGGTAAGGAACGTACCTTCTTGTCGAGTGTTCTGAAATACTTTGAATTTTTGGTTTTCATGCTGGGCCTCTGGATATATTGTATCATCTTGCCCCTTTGTGGTGGCTTTGAGACGGTATGCTAGATCTAGGATATGTCGTCGCAAATCACCACAATATACGCGTCGCACGACCTGGCGAACCTGTTATTTCAGAAAAAAGAAACAAACCTGTCGTGACTCTTATGATCGTGTTTTGCCTTGGGTTGGAGTGACGTTCTTGACGGCCTATTTTCGCGGCTTCAAGGTGGCTTTATAGCAATCTCAAGCGACTTTTTGCTCGCTTCTGATCTCTTGGATTCCCTACGGCGTAGGGAATATCATGATTTGATGATATGTCGAGGGAACGGCTTTCATTTCATGAATCCATGGTCGACCTAAGATGATGTTATAGGCTGACGCACAGTCGATAACACTGAACTTAGTCTGCGTATTGACTCCTCCGGCATAGACGGGCAAAATTATCTCTCCAAAGGTGCTCGTCGCTTCTCCATTGAAACCGACCAAAGTTGTCGAACGTCGGGTGATTTCTGAGCGATCAATTCCCATGGCTTTGATAGTGTTGAGAAAAATGACGTTTGCTGAACTGCCCCTGTCTACCAATACTTGACGCGTCAAACAGTTACCGACCGTGAGTTGAATGATCAACCCGTCGTGATGCTTTTGGTACGAGTCGCCGAGGTCGACTTGGTCGAACACGATCTTCATGGCTTCTAGTTCCAAATATCCTTTGGGTCTGGATGAATGAGGAATAGGGCGGTCGTCGGGCGCTTGACTGGCATGACGCTTAGCTGCGGAGTACGTCAGACCACACACGTCCGAACCACCAGTGATGCAATTGATGATCTTTGCAAGCTTGGGCACTGACGATCGATGGCTATTAGCTGGAAGAACGACATCATCAATAATATCTTTGAGATTACCTTGTGGAACATGATATGCCAATTCCTTCTTGAGTGCGATACAGTCATCTGTCGCATGACCATGGTCGACGTGGAAGTCGCACCACTTTGATTTATCCTTCTTAGAATCGTCCAAGTCAGACTTCTTCGGCCACCGGATGGTTGCTTGGGTGGTCTTCAGAGCTTCGACTAAGTCTTTAGCTGACCCTTTGAACCCATAAGAGGAGATCTTGGGGTACACGGGGAATTTAGTCGTGGTTTTAGCTTCTGCCTTCATCTTGAAACGAACGTTTGAAATCTGACGCGCTGGCTCTATTCTGGATATGGCTTTCGGCTTGAATTCTGGCTTCTTGACACCTAACGGCTTCTTGTCGTCAGTGTGTTTGCGACGAAAGGCTGCGTCGTCTTCGACCCTCATATATGCTAAGGTTCGAGCTCGGACGTCTTCGAAAGTCTCTGGGTGATACTTGGTCAGATCGATATATAGACCTGAACTATCGTCTAGACCACGCTTATAAGCTTCGATCGCAGTTTTGATGTCACAATTGAGGATACTGATCATTTCGGCATTGAATCAATTGAAATAACTTCGAATAGACTCATTGGTCTTCTGCACGACATAGTACAGATCACTAGTCTGCTTTTCCATCTTACGACTGCTGGCGAATTGCCGGGAGAATTGGTTGACCAATTCGGCGAACAACCCGATAGATTTGGGTTTGAGATTAATCAACCACTAGAGAGCTGGACCAGTGAGAGTCGCCCCGAAACCCTTGCACATGCATACTTCCTGGTACATGTGTGGAATCGAGATTGTCCACATGAGTTGCTTAAACTGCGCGACATGCTCGGTTGGATCGGTCACACCCGAATACTTGGGAGTGAAGGCAGGAATGTTATACTTCTTTGGGACCTCGACGGTGGCGATCTCGTCGATGAAGGGCGACGCTTGATACCCCAAGCGAGGCTCGACGTCGACAGGCACGACTGCCCCAGGCAACTTGGCGAGCAAGGACAGGACGCGCTCATTTTGGTCTTCTAACATCTTCAAACGCTGGGCAATGGGATCGTTAAGATCAGGATTTGCCCATGTCGAGGGATTGGTCCCTGGACTAGTGCCATTACCATGCGACGAACCATTGGTGTCCCCGTTGAATGGGACAAAATATGGCTGCGACCCATAGTGGAATTGATGCGGTCCATTCTGAAACAATTGTGGTCCCTGCTGAAATGGCTGCGATCACTGCTGGAAAGATTGCGATCCTTGCTGGAAAGGTTGCGATCCTTGCTGGAAAGGTTGCGGACCACTTTGGAACGGCTGGGATCCATTCTGAAACGGTTGGGCGCCACCTTGCAATGGTTGGGATCCATTGTTCAAGGGTGGTGGTCGGATGTGCTGAGGGGGAATCTGCCCAGACTGGGGATTCGGAATGAACGGACCCGGCTGCTGATTCTGCATGAATGGACCTGGATGCTGATTTTGTGCGGACGGGCCTGGTCCCGGACCTGGATTCTGGATGAATGGTCTAGGACCATTCTGGGGTCCAAAAGGATTCCTTAGCCGAGCGATCTCTTCAGCTGCTCTGCGATTCTGCTCTGCCATTGCATTGAGTTGATTCCTGGCAACCTCGAGCTCCTGATATATCTGAGCGACGGCTTGCTGCGGATTTCCAGGGGCTGCCATTTTCCTGCAACAGAAAATAGAAGAAACTCCAAGAAACTATTAGTAGAATGCACGTTCGTCGAGGATTTTCTCTAGATGTAGTCCCACGGATGGCGCCAAACTGTTAATGCCAAAAATCGCACCAAAGGGACAACTTAAGGTCGATGTGGACTTAAACAACTAAAGAAAGAATCTTTCGACGAGGCGTGCGACGATAAATAAAATAAAGAAACAAGGGATTTGATGACGCAGGAAAAACCTCAATCGAGGAAAAAATCTGTGGACGACAGTGGGTGTCGTCGCTATACTATGGTCGCCAATCAGGGGCGATGTCCTTGGATACTGGTGTCGATCGTACAGTGATTACAATACAAATGAAGAAAATGCTTCGAAATGTAAAGTACAAGTGTTTGAACGTAAAAACAGGTATTTGTCGTGTACGAAACAAAGTGTGAACTGCTGGTCGAGGGTTGTTGCCGTGCGTCGAGAGCGATACTTAGAATAATAGTTCTTCACTTCAGGTGTTCTTGAATATTGCTTCGGTTGTTAATCGCCGGATATTCGATGTCTTGAAATGTTGATTGAGCTTGATATTTATAGTCTTCGTGTCCTTAGCTTCATCCATGAATGCTCCTTTAATGGCCTTAACGATTGGAGACGGTCTCCGGAGTAATGATCTTCGTCTGTTACGTTCGCCGGCTGTTTAATGATTGCGTCGGTTATAGTCGTTGCTCCTTATTGACTTTTATTCCTGCATTAAACACTTAACAAACGGTCATGGTGAACGTTAGCTTTGGTCGAGGTCGCACGTCCTTATATAATAGTCGTGCGGATCGGGCGACGCTATGGTCGAGCGTCGTAAGGAACTCTCGACTTATCTTTTATAAGGGACGACGATGGTGTTCTAGGTCTTTGTCGAGACCTTATCTTAATACAAGATATAGTCCCTAATCATACGTCTTACCTGTTCTGGTCGCGGTCGAGCGACGTGATTTTTTGCCCAAACAGTGTCCCGAATATATGAAAAGTTGGAACTTACCGGGTATGAGGGTGGTGACCGGGTAACAAGATAGTTACCAGGTAACATGAATGTTACCAGGTAAACTAGGGTTACCGGATGAAGGTCTGTGGTATGCAAATCGACCCAAAACGGCATTAAAGCAACATTGACTTAGTTTGAATCGCTCTATATGCAGATATTTGTACACACCATGATCAAATGGGGTCTAGGAAAGTAAAATACAGCCTAAACTAGTGTCGACTCAAACTGGGGTTTTGAAAAACCCGCGGTCGATCGAGTGATGCTCGAATCGACGGATAAAAGCACAAATAAAATCGTTGTGTGTGTGCGACTAGAGATCAGTATCAAGTACATGTGATGTATGATCCACAACGATTAGGTGGGAGTGAGAATCGCAAGTGACCGAGAGCGTGTGAGTTGAGAGGGTTTTGATAGGGTTTTGAAAGTTTTCGGGTATGAGTGAGAATGAGGGTTTCCGGGTGCCGAGATATATATATAGGTTGAGCACACTTACCAGATCATGGACCCGGTAACTTACCAGATCCGGTAAGTTTACCCGGTAACCATAGTTACCTGGTGTTAATGCCAAAAATTGCACCAAAGGGACAACTTAAGGTCGATGTGGACTTAAACAACTAAAGAAAGAATCTTTCGACGAGACGTGTGACGATAAATAAAATAAAGAAACAAGGGATTTGATGACGCAGGAAAAACCTCAATCGAGGAAAAAACCTGCGGACGACAGTGGGTGTCGTCGCTATACTCTGGTCGCCAATCAGGGGTGATGTCCTTGGATACTGGTGTTGATCGTACAGTGATTACAATACAGATGAAGAAAATGCTTCAAAATGTAAAGTACAAGTGTTTGAACGTAAAAATAGGTGTTTGTCGTGTACGAAACAAAGTGTGAACTGCTGGTCGAGGGCTGTTGTCGTGCGTCGAGAGCGATACTTAGAATAATGGTTCTTCACTTCAGGTGTTCTTGAATATTGCTTCGGTTGTTAATCGCCGGATATTCGATGTGTTGAAATGTTGATTGAGCTTGATATTTATAGTCTTCGTGTCCTTAGCTTCATCCATAAATGCTCCTTTAATGGCCTTAACGGTTGGAAACGGTCGCCGGAGTAATGATCTTTGTCCGTTACGGTCGCCGGCTGTTTAATGATTGCGTCGGTTATAGTCGTTGCTCCTTAATGACTTTTATTCCTGCATTAAATACTTAACAAACGGTCATGGTGAACGTTAGCTTTGGTTGAGGTCACACGTCCTTATATAATAGTCGTGCGGATCGGGCTACGCTATGGTCGAGCGTCGTAAGGAACTCTCGACTTATCTTTTATGAGGGACGACGATAGTGTTCTAGGTCTTTGTCGAGACCTTATCTTAATAAAAGATATAGTCCCTAATCATATGTCTTACCTGTTCTGGTCGTGGTCGAGCGACGTGATTTTTTGCCCAAACAGTTTGCCCCCAAATTTTGAAAATTGAATGTCAAATTTAAGTTTTAAATTTTGGTTTTCGAACGCTTAGACTTGTGACCTGGGTTGAGGGACTTACCTGGTTGTCGTGGAACTAGACCGGTTCGCCTTTAACTGAACGAGAAGTTGAAAAGTTATGACGTCATACTGACGCACGATGATGCTTATCAGTTGTCGAAGACAGGTGTCGAAGATTCGGATAGGTATGGACGCGTGTTGATCATCAGCGGACTCGACTTGTTGTGATTTCCTGCATAAATAAAGATCACAATGGGTTGTTTTCTTTAGAGATTTTCTTTAAAAGTTTTCTGTTTCTGATGAGGCCCTTCTCTAGAATCTCGACTTTGTTCAAATCTTGGGTGGTTGGAAATCTATCAAGGGTTGCGATACCCGAATCGTTGACGATGTTGGTTACGATGAACACGATGTCTGTGTATTCTGCGCACCTGGCGACGATGTCTTCTGCCACGTTAACCCTTTCGTCAGCCGACAGGGGCGGGGGTGTAAAGACGGGAGAGAACGAGGAGGAACTTATGGTGATCACCTTTGCGCTGTCGCCGTCCCTCTCGTTTGACTACGTCCTCGTCATGATGAAGTCACTTCCGCATCTGGGGAAACATCAGCCCTTAGTTTCTGAGGAGTGTTTTCAAAGGATCTCTATTGAAGAGATAGGGCTGTGTTTAGCCGAACTGGCGTTCCTTGTAAGTTTTTCTTTCAAAACTTGTGTTATCGATGTTCTTTAGCTGAATGTTTTGCTAA
This sequence comes from Saussurea involucrata, assembly GCA_033807775.1. Taxonomy (NCBI): domain Eukaryota; kingdom Viridiplantae; phylum Streptophyta; class Magnoliopsida; order Asterales; family Asteraceae; genus Saussurea; species Saussurea involucrata. Next base: position 70,017,616 of record CM066317.1, read on the forward strand.
CGTGTTCCTTCTGTATTTGACAGATGTTCCTGTTTCTTCTCATTAAGTGTGTGAAGGCAGAGAAAATGTTGGAGTGGAGGTCGATCGTCGAGAAGAATATATTCCTTCCTCCAACCTTAACATTAATCTTAAGAGCCACATTCTCAGAGTGTCGAGGCGTAAGGAGTTGGAAGATAACTCCTAATATACTCGTTTGATCCTTGCATCAGTTCTTCGGGATTGATAGGATTTCGAAGATCGAGATTTTTGAACAGAGCTTGCCATCGACGTGCTTCTTTAGTTCTAGGGTAGATTTTTGGGTTTACGAGCTAGACTTTTTATGTTCGATCATTGGTGGTCGGGTTGTTGGTATGCAACGACTTTTGACTTTGTATTTACTTGTCCGACTATCGGTCGTTCATATGTAATCGTTTAATGAAGTTCCTTCTTTTGCTAAACTCGTGTTTTTAATTACATATGTCGTGGATAAATGTAATATTGATCATAAAATTCGTTAAGTATGAAATAAACGGAGGATCGTGCGACATAGGCTTTTATTGAAATATAACGGTTGAAACATAAATCATGTATTTGGACTGTAATAATAAACACAAATATATATCATCGATGTGTTAGAACATACTAAGTTTTTCTAAGTTCCAGAAACTTAGATCGAGGGATCGTTTAGACCTTACATGTGACTGTATCGTATGATGAAATTCCAGAATGTATGCCCCTAAAACAATTAAGTCACACATTCGGGTACTTATGTCGTGCGTACCTGCGACAAAGTTCGTTAGAAGTCGGTCATCGGATCTCCAACGATCTCACGACGTTCACTGTAGTGTTAAAAAAAACTTTGCATGAGAGGAAGGCGACTCTAAAAGAAATATTTTTTCAGATGCGTCGTGTTCCAACTTCGCGGGATTTCTTGACTGTCGAGGGTCTGAAGTCGATAGGCTCCTTTACCAACGACTTCGAAGACGCGGTAAGGTCCTTCCCACTTATTAGAAAGCTTACAAGCGTTGAGCTCCTGGGTGTTTGGGAATACTCGACGGAGGACGTAATCGCCTTCTTGAAAGACTTTAATTTTGACGTGCTTATTGAAATGTCGCTCGACCGCCTGCTTCTGCGACGCCATCCTGATCAAGGCGGATTCTTTGAGCTCTTCTAGGGCGTCGAGGTCATGACTTAAATCAACCAAGTTGTGGTCGATGGAAGTGTGCCTTGAAGTTGGGAGATGAACTTCGATTGGTAGGACGGCTTCACAACCGTAGACGAGAGAGAAGGGGGTTTGTCCTGTGGATGTGCGGGGTGTCGTGCGATTTGCCCATAGGACTGAAGGGAGTTCTTCAACCCATCTTCCTTTTGCAGCTTTTAATCGTTTCTTGATCGAGGCTACAATAGTCTTATTACTCGACTCGGCAAGTCCATTGGCTTGGGGATATCTGGGAGTCGAGGTCGTCAGCTTGATGTTCCTATCTTCACAGAACTGTTGGGTCCTGTCGCTTATGAATTGGGATCCATTGTCGCAGACAATTTCGGATGGAATCCCAAACCTGCATATGATGTTAGTCTGGATAAAAGAAATAACTTCTTTATCCCTAATTTGGGAGAAGGCAGTCGCTTCGACCCATTTAGAAAAGTAGTCCGTAAGTACAAGGAGAAATACCTTTTGTCCTGGAGCGGGTGGTAGTTTGCCGACAATATCCATTCCCCATCTCATGAAGGGCCATGGGATAAGTGTCGAGTGCAAAGGTTCCAAAGGTTTATGAGACATACCTGAGTGTCGTTGACAGGGGTCGCAATTCTGGACGTACTTGACAGCGTCTTGTCGCAGTGTCGGCCAAAAATACCCTTGTCGGGAGATACGATTAACCAAGCTACGACCTCCTGAATGATTACCACATTCTCCGTCGTGCATCTCTTGGAGGATTTTCTGGGCTTAATTTTTGCTGATGACGCACCTTAAATTTAAGCCCGTCGATGATCGCCGATAAAGCTTATTTTTGATCATGACGTACTTAGATGCTTTGAATCTGATTTTTCGAGCCTCCATTTTGTCTTCGGGGAGTTGGTCGTGCACGAGGAAATTTCGAATGTCGCGTGACCAATCATCTTCTTCGTCTTCGATCTGGATGACGTATGTGTTTCCAATGGACGGCGTTGCCATGTGAATCATAGGAATAACATCAAATTTTGGTTCAACTAAAGCGGACCCAAGGTTTGCCAATGCATCGGCCTGAGTGTTCTGGTCTCGCGGAATCTGTTCAATAGAAAAAGATTTAATTTTTTTGGAAATTTCTTTTGTCACGCTTAAATATGCTGTCATTTTTGAATCTTTGGCTGCGAATTCTCCATTGATTTGATTTACTACCAGCAGGGAGTCGCTCTTGACATGCAGTGCCATATTCATTCCCATGATCAGGGCTTCATACTCAGCCTCGTTATTGGTGGTTTTGAAGTCGCATCGGACCGAGTATACCATCTCCCCCCCCTGTGGCGACTTTAAGACGACGCCCAGTCCAGATCCTCTAATGTTGAATGATCCATCGACATGTAGAATCCAAGGTACGTCGTCGCGAGTCGCCACAACGGACACTTCGAGTTCTGCTTCTTTTTCTAACTCAGGGCTGAAATCGGCGATAAAATCTGCCAAGGCTTGCAATTTGATCGCGGTCCTGGGCTTAAAATCGATGTCATAACTGTTTAGATATATACTCCATTTTGCTAAGCGACCTGTCAACTCGGGTTTTCTTAAGATAGATTTAAGAGGGAAGTTAGTCACGACAGTAATAGGATGTGATTCAAAGTAATGACGTAGTTTTTTAGCAGCAGTGACTAGTGATAAGAGTAATTTTTCCATAGAGGAATACCTGGTTTCTGCGTCTAAAAGTGATTTACTTACATAATAGATCGGCAATTGCTGTTTTTCATCTTCTCGTGTCAGGACAGCACATACTGCATTTGGGCTGACAGCCAAATACAACTGTAGGATCTCATGATCGTGAGGTTTTGACAACAGAGGAGGCGACGCCATGTATTCCTTGAGTTTTTGCAAGGCTTGTTCATGATCATTGGTCCAGTCGAAGCCCCTATTTTTCCTGAGGACATTATAAAATAGATAACATTTATCTGAAGATCGGGAGATAAACCTGTTTAGAGCTGCTACTCGACCGGTGAGTTTCTGGACTTCTTTGAAATTTCGAGGAGATTTGATCTCAATGATGGCCTTGATTTGGTCGGGGTTAGCCTCAATGCCTCGACGAGTGACCATATAACCCAGGAACTTCCCGGCACTAACGCCAAAGGAACATTTCGTCGGATTGAGCTTCATGTTATACTTCTTTGGGACCTCGATGGTGGCGATCTCGTCGATGAAGGGCGACGCCTGATACCCCAAGCGAGGCTCGACGTCGACAGGCACGACTGCCCCAGGCAACTTGGCGAGCAAGGACAGTACGCGCTCATTTTGGTCTTCTAACATCTTCAAACGCTGGGCGACGGGATCGTTAAGATCAGGATTTGCCCCTGTCGAGGGATTGGTCCCTGGACTAGTGCCATTACCATGCGACGAACCATTGGTGTCCCCGTTGAACGGGACAAAATATGGCTGCGACCCATAGTGGAATTGTTGCGGTCCATTCTGAAACGATTGTGGTCCCTGCTGAAATGGTTGCGATCTCTGCTGGAAAGATTGTGATCCTTGCTGGAAAGGTTGCGATCCTTGCTGGAAAGGTTGCGGACCACTTTGGAACGGCTGGGAAAACGGTTGGGATCCATTCTAAAACGGCTGGGCACCACCTTGCAATGGTTGGGATCCATTGTTCAAGGGTGGTGGTCGGATGTGCTGAGGGGGAATCTGCCCAGACTGGGGTTTCGGAATGAACGGACCCGGCTGCTGATTCTGCATGAATGGACCTGGATGCTGATTCTGCATGAATGGACCTGGATGCTGATTCTGTGCGGATGGGCCTGGTCCCGGACCTGGATTCTGGATGAATGGTCTAGGACCATTCTGGGGTCCAAAAGGATTCCTTAGCCGCACGATCTCTTCAGCTGCTCTGCGATTCTGCTCTGCCATTGCATTGAGTTGATTCCTGGCAACCTCGAGCTCTTGATACATCTGAGCGACGGCTTGCTGCGGATTTCCAGGGGCTGCCATTTTCCTGCAATAGAAAATAGAAGAAACTATTAGTAGAATGCACGTTCGTCGAGGATTTTCTCTAGATGTAGTCTCACGGATGGCGCCAAACTGTTAATGCCAAAAATCGCACCAAAGGGACAACTTAAGGTCGATGTGGACTTAAAAAACTAAAGAAAGAATCTTTCGATGAGACGTGCGACGATAAATAAAATAAAGAAACAAGGGATTTGATGACGCAGGAAAAACCTCAATCGAGGAAAAAACCTGCGGACGACAGTGGGTGTCGTCGCTATACTATGGTCGCCAATCAGGGGCGATGTCCTTGGATATTGGTGTCGATCGTACAGTGATTACAATACAGATGAAGAAAATGCTTCGAAATGTAAAGTACAAGTGTTTGAACGTAAAAATAGGTGTTTGTCGTGTACGAAACAAAGTGTGAACTGCTGGTCGAGGGCTGTTGTCGTGCGTCGAGAGCGATACTTAGAATAATAGTTCTTCACTTCAGGTGTTCTTGAATATTGCTTCGGTTGTTAATCGTCGGATATTCGATGTGTTGAAATGTTGATTGAGCTTGATATTTATAGTCTTCGCGTCCTTAGCTTCATCCATAAATGCTCCTTTAATGGCCTTAACGGTTGGAAACGGTCGCCGGAGTAATGATCTTCGTCCGTTACGGTCGCCGGCTGTTTAATGATTGCGTCGGTTATAGTCGTTGCTCCTTAATGACTTTTATTCCTGCATTAAACACTTAACAAACGGTCATGGTGAATGTTAGCTTTGGTCGAGGTCGCACGTCCTTATATAATAGTCGTGCGGATCGGGCGACTCTATGGTCGAGCGTCGTAAGGAACTCTCGACTTATCTTTTATGAGGGACAAAGATAGTGTTCTAGGTCTTTGTCGAGACCTTATCTTAATACAAGATATATTCCCTAATCATACGTCTTACCTATTCTGGTCGTGGTCGAGCGACGTGATTTTTTGCCCAAACACCTAGTAACTTACCGGGTAAGTGTCCGGAAAGCCTAATTTTGAGAAAAATTGAAAGATTTTCTGCTCCCCCTCGATCCGAGCACGGATATAACCCTGCTCCCCCTCAAAACATGCATGAGTATTGGCTTGCTCCCCCTTGTAGTGAGAATGTAAGGAACTGGGAGACGTCAACACCAAAAAAACTTTTGGCACTTTTAAGAAAAAAAATGTGTGACGCTCCCCCTCAAATGATGAACACAATGATTTTGCTCCCCCTCAGACGGTGCACGATGTGTGATGTGAAGTGCACTCGAGAATGTCCTGACACACACAAAAAAATTCTGGCAGTGAAAAAAATGTATGTGACACTCCCCCTCAACAATAGAATAACTTACCTGATAGCTTGTCATGCTCCCCCTGAACACATGAACACTTGTGAAAGCACAGATATAAAACCAAATAAGCTAGACGACAGTATTAAATAAAAGAAACACATGTAGAAAGAAAGTAAACAAACGAAATCTACCTAATAAATACATAGACTCAACCTAACTATGTAACGGATACTAGTAGAATACAGGTGCGAGAAAGTCTATGCTCAATCATCAGGAGTGAGGACAACAGATGATGAGGAGACAGGTTCTCGTAGATGTATGGAACTTGTATCGGGCACACAATCAGATCAAGTCGTCAGATATAGCATACCTAACCTGGACACTAGATAATTAAAGCGTTTTTCGTCCAGGGGTTTTATAAACAGGTCTGCTATCTGATGTTCTGTATTTACAAAATAGAGTTCGACTGTACCTCTTTCAACATGATCCTTGATAAAGTGGTACCGAATGTCTATGTGCTTTGTCTTCGTATGTTGAACCATATTGCTGGATATTGCAATGGCGCTCTTCGAGTCGCAGTAGATGGGCACCTTGACGTATGTAAAGTCGTAGTCCTTGAGTTGTGTTCGCATCCATATCACTTGTGAACAGCAACTTGCGGCGGCCACGTATTCCGCCTCGATTGTCGAAGTAGAGATGCACTGCTGCTTCTTGGATGCCCAACTCACCAAGCTATCGCCCAAGAACTGCACATGACCCGATGTGCTCTTCTGATCCATCATGCTGCTCGCGTGCTCCGCATCAGAATATGCAGATAGCTCAAAACCTGTCTCTTTCGGGTACCACAAGCCAAGATCAGCAGTACCACGTAAATAATGAAGAATTCGTTTGACAGCTATTAAATGAGACTCTTTCGGTTTTGACTTAAACCGGGCGCATAGAAAAGTTGAAAACATTATGTCCGGTCTACTTGCAGTTAAGTACATCAAAGAACCAATCATTCCCCGGTACGTTTTAGTGTCCACATCCTTTCTGTTAGGATCGGCGTGTAACTTCGTACCAGGTTCCATGGGGGTTTTCATCGGTGAGGACTGTTCCATCTGGAATTTCTTAAGAATATCCCGGATGTACTTAGCCTGGTTTATGAATATCCCGGTCGACAGTTGTTTAACTTGAAGACTGTTAATGCCAAAAATCGCACACAAGTACAACTTGAGGTTGAGTGTGGATCTTAACAACTAAAGAAAAGAATCTCTCGACAAATCGTGCGACAAAGATAAAAAATGTAAATGAGACAGAGATTTTGGTGACGCGGGAAAAACCTCAACGAGGAAAAAACCCACGGACGACAGTGGAGGTCGTCGCTGCACTATGGTCGCCAAACAGGGGCGATGTCCTTATGTTTTGGGTGTCGATCGTACAGAGATTACAATACAAATGAAAGATAGACTTAGAAATGTAAAGTAACAAGTGATTTTATCGTGAAAATAACGTGTGTCGTGTGTAAAAATAAAGTGTCGTGTCTGAATGTCGTGTGTCGAGAGCGTTTCTTCAGGAAGAAATTCTTTGCTTTGAGTGTTCTTCTGAGTTCGGAAGGTTGCTTCTGATGTTCGATGTGTTGCCTTCGTGAGTTTTTCGTATCTTCTCCTCGTCCCCTGAACTGATGATTGAGCTTGGAATTTATAGTCTTCGGGTGCTTTAATTGGCTCATTAAATGCTTTGATAAATGTCGTAATGGACGTCGTCTTTAGTGCTGTTAATGACCTTCATCAGTTATAGCCGTTGTCTATTTAATGATGTTGACTCATGTATTAAACACTAAACAAACGTAACAGTTATATCATGCGTTAGTTGGTCGAGGTCGCATGGTTCTCATGCGTCGGTCGTGTGAGCTAGATGACATCGTGGTCGAGTGTCGTGAGGTAAATAACTTTCGATTTAACCTATAACCAAGGGAAAAAGTACTATGATTTACCTTACTATGGAGAAGTAAAACAAGTGTTTTCCTTAACTTGGTCGTGGTCGAGACTGGTGAAATTTTGCCCAAACAAAGACCAAGGAAGAAATTCATCTCACAAAGCATACTCATTTTGAAAAATTGTCCCATTAGCTTGGCAAAGTTCTTAGCATACTGAGGATTAGTAGAACCGAAAATGATGTCATCGACATACACTTGAACTAAAACAATATGACCTTTTTCGTTTTTGATAAAGAGAGTTGAATCTATTTTACCTCTTGTGAATTTCGATTTTATCAAAAACGCTGTTAACGTATCATACCGTAGAGGGCCTTGTCCACGATGTAGACATGGTCAGGCTTCTTTTCGTCCACGAACCCGTCCGGTTGCGACACGTACACTTCTTCCTTGAGTTCGCCGTTAAGGAATGCGGTCTTCACATCCATTTGGAAGACCGTGAAGTTCTTGTGCGCGGCGTACGCAAGGAACATACGTATAGCTTCTATCCTCGCCACCGAAGCGTATGTCTCATCGTAATCTATCCCTTCTTGCTGTCGATATCCCTTAGCCACGAGACGCGCCTTGTTGTGTACAATGATGTCGTCCTCGTCCTTCTGGTTCTTGAAGATCCACTTAGTGCCGATCACCGTCTTGTGGGTTGGACGTGGGACAAGTCGCCATACCTTTAGAGCCTCGAATTGGTTGAGCTCTTCTTGCATGGCCATGACCCAGTCCGAATCCTCGAGTGCTTCGCGGATGGTAGTAGGCTCGATCTTGCTTAAGAATCCGGAGAAGAGGCAAAAATTGGCTGATGCGCCTCGCGTTTGGACTGGAGTGTAGGGATCACCGATGATTTGGTGCACTGGATGAGCTTTCGTCCATTTGGTGGTGTGTGGAAGCGGCTACTGAGTTGAATGGGAGGCGTTCGGATCCACATAGTCACCAGATGGAAGGTCTTGTACCGCTTCAAGTGTCGCCGGTTGGTTTCTCGGAGGAGATGGGGGAAGATTCGTCGACGGTTGAGCAACTTCTGGTTCCGAGGAATGCAAAGGCTGATCATTAAATGTAGCAGATGACGAATCCTGAGGAGTGATCTCCGGGATAAGTACATGTTCCTCCAGGGGGACGGTAGTATTAGTTGACGTTGAGGATGATGGTTGCAGTGTCTCCACAGTGATAGAAGGAGTGCTAGTCGAAGGTGGCGGACCGGATAGATTCGCCGAATCCTCGATTTGAGCAGCTTCAAGTCGTGGTTGTGCTGAGACATTAGGGGTAGAAACGTTAAGCATATCATTATAGAAATATTGAAACAATAAATCTAAATCTGGAAGATCAGCATTCGACGTAGATGCATGATTTGGATTTACTGTTGCCTGTGTAGATCCCGAACGTGGTAGTTCGGAAGCTAGCACGCCAGTTAAACCGGGTTCTGAACTGTTTCTTTTCACTGGCCGTTCGAAAGTATTTTGGAAAGTGACCAAGTTTCCCGCAGTTATAACAAGTCACGGGTTCGTCTTTCTTCTTGCGGTCATCTTTCTCTGTCTTCTCCTTCTTTTCAGACTGGCCGGGCTCATCGGCTTTCTTCTTTCCTTCATATTTGTCCTGATAATCATGGTGCTTGTTGGAGGAGGTGGAGTAGCGCTGATTATTGGACGTCGGGTTCTTATAGAACTTCTGTTGTTGGAAGGACTTTGAGAGCAGGGCCATCGCTTTCTTAATGGAAGATAATTCAGGATCAGAATCACTGTCTTCCTTTTCTTCAGGTTCTGACTCTGATTCGCTTTGCTTTTGGGCACGTTTGGAGTGAAAGCCAGAAGATTTCCCTCGTTTGGAAGACATAAGGGCTAGAGGATCAGCAGTTGGCTTGGATGCAGCCTTCTTCTCGTTCAGAATTTCCATTACCTCATCTTCGTCTTGAAGAAGCATCTCATAGAGCTCGTGGATGCCGACTTGCTCCATTAAGTGGTTGTGTTTGACATGTGATGCGAATACTTTCCACTCAGGCAGGAGGTTGTTGAGGAATTTAATTGCGTTCTCCGTGTTGGAACGAGTGATTTGGTTCTTGTGGAGCTCGTTGAGAAGGAGACAGAAGCGTTCATAGGTCTGAGAGAGGGATTCGCCGGTGCGCTGCTTAAACCCATCGAACTTGGTTATTGAGCTATTGATCTTCAATTGATTCCCGACTTCGCTCCCATACATCATTTTCTCCACTTGATCCCACATACCCTTTGCCATGTGTTTGTAGCTGTCAATGGCAGTGTAGATCGCGTTGGGAGAGCTTGAACAAGATACCTCTTAGCATGCTTTTCTCCCTCAAGCATGCCTCTTTCGTCGGCAGTCATATCGGTGAGTGTCTTTTTCTCGACACGAGGTAGATCACCTTCTTTAGCTGGTAGAATGGTCTTCATGGGATCAGGAATTGGCCCGTCTCTTAGAGCTCGCCAGAAATACTCGAAGTTATCCTTTGACTCTATGAAGATTATAAATTTGTCCCGCCACTGGCTGTACTCACCTTGATAGAGGCAAGGTGGTTTGGAATCGGTGCCGATAGCAAGAGCGTCGTGTGAAGACATCTTTAGTTGTACTGGAGTGATCGTCAGACGATTTGTTCGATTCAAAGTGATAACCTAACGTAAGGCACTAAGAGTGAAGTCCTAACGCAGGTTCTAAGAGTGGATTATACTATAAACAGATAAGAAATAACCAAACAGAGCTTACCGGATAGGAATCCGGATGAAAGCTATCTGATCTGGAGGTGTCCGGATCAGATTATGAAACACATGTAACTTTGCAGAAGGTTACCGGATGATCTTGAGTTACCGGGTAACAGAGGTTACCGGGTGATACAAGATACCGGATAGATTAAAACTGAGCAAAGAAATGAGACTTACCTGGTCGAAAAACTTATCGGATGATGAGGCTTACCGGATGAAAGATCTTACCGGGTGAGAGGAAAGTTACCGGACGTGGATAGTTACCGGATGAAACAAATAGAAACACAGGTTACCGATAACAATATAAAACAAATGTAAAGCTTACCGGATGGGATAACTTACCTGATGAGAATGTAAGTTACCGGATGAGCTTACCGGGAACTTATCCGGTAAGATTGAGATTTATCCGATAAGAGGTATGTTACCCGGTAACTTGGAGTTACCCGGTAACAATCGAGAAACAAGGAACTTACCCGGTAACACCTGTATGGACCCGGTAACCACGGCTGTGGTATCCGGTAACTGCGGTTGTGGTTACCAATTCGATTGGAAATCGACTAGGGTTGCTCAAAATCGTTCCTGAAAGGTTAGGAACTCGACCAAACACAAAAATAACAATACCTAACTCGATTTTGAAGCAAAATAACAGGTTTTTGATGATAAACATTGGATTTTTGCAAGAACACAACCAAAAACTTATGAACTTAATTTTGCTTAAAAACCACTAAGATGATCGAATTAGAGTGCGAAAGAGTGCAGAATCACTAATATGGATGAGGCTAACAGTATGCAATAAACGAAAACGATCAATTTTGAGTAAATCAAAATTTTAGTTTCAATCACCAAGAACACAGTCGACTGAATTTTTGAATAGTAAAGTTACCTGAAATTAAGAAAATCACTTTGAATCGTTTCGTCCGTCTGCTCTGATACCAATTGTGAGTTCCAGATTCGTGCAACAAACGATATAGAAATCAATAAATAAGAACAGTTCGTTATGATTTCAACTGGTCATCCAATTCACTTTCAATATGAGAGAGTTTACAATAAAGTTCAGAAAGTGGAAATAGACAACTAGCCTAAAACTAAGGCTAAACAAAACATTTTATATGTTGGGCCCGTGGTAACAAGCCCACGGCCCGTTCACTAATAAGGCTCAAATTAAAGAATAATAAATCAGCCCTTGAACTTCTATTCAACCAATATTTGACCCTAACACCCTCTCATGAGAACTCGCCTGAGCAGCTGCCAGTTTCGGAGTCTTTACCAGAAAATAGTCAAACCCAAACATCTTCACCAGCTACAAATCAACCCATCATGACAAGAGCTCGCCACCAGATTTTCAAACCCAAAATCCGCAATGATGGAACCATACCGTGGTCTTCCTCTAAATCCAATGCTCTCACAACTGAGCAATCTGCCACCATCCCAAAGAATTTTACATCAGCCTTGCGTGATCCAAACTGGACTCATACACTCAATGAAGAAATGCAATCCCTGTTAAAAAACGACATGTGGGATTTGGTTCCAGCAGCTCCATCACAGAACATTGTTGGTTGTAGATGGATTTTTCGGATCAAATACAAATTGGATGGCTCCATTGACCGGTACAAAGCCCGGTTAGTTGCAAAAAGCTTCCATCAAATTGAAAACCTTGACTATCATGCCACTTTCTCCCCTGTGGTTAAACCGGTTACCATCCGTCTACTCCTATCCATTGTTGTATCTTCTGGTTGGACTTTGCAACAACTTGAAGTACAAAATGCATTTTTACATGGTTTTCTAGAAGAACATGCGTTTATGCAACAACCCCCTGGTTTCATCCATCCAGGCTTTCCAAACCATGTGTGTCGCTTAAAACGTGCACTCTACGGCCTAAAACAGGCACCACAGGCCTGGTTTGCAAGACTCTCAACCAAGCTTCTTGAGCTTGGCTTCTGTCAAAGTAGAGCTAATCCATCTCTCTTCTATTATTCCCATATGAAGATCTCCATATACGTATTAATCTACGTTGATGACATCATCATCACCGGGTCATCTACCTCGGCCATCGAAAATCTAATAAATAACCTAGCCATTGCCTTTCCTGTCAAACGATTGGGTGCACTCTCATACTTCTTGGGAATTGAGGTTTCCAAGTGTTCAAGTGGTCTTTTTCTCTCCCAACACAAATACATCAATGATCTCTTAAAATCAACAAACATGTTCCATGCTAAACCAATGCAAACACCCATGGCATCTTCAATTGTTTTATCTAGCATAGATGGGCAACAATTCTCTGATCCAAGACTCTACCGGAGTGTGGTCGGCAGCCTTCAATACCTATCATTTACTCATCCTGACATCTCCTTCGTTGTCAACAAAGTGTGTCAATTCATGCATAATCCAAGAACAACCCACTGGTCTGCGGTAAAGCGCATTCTTCGTTACCTGAAGCACACCATACATCACGGTCTTCTTATACAAAAACCAAGTTCAAATCAACTTCATGCCTTCTCTGATGCTGATTGGGCTCACTTCCCAGATGACTTCCGATCCACGGGAGGTCATTGCATTTTCTTTGGTGCTAATCTAATATCCTGGAGCTCCAAAAAGCAACCGATAATTTCCAGGTCCACAACCGAGGCAGAATATAAGGCCCTTGCTTTAGCCACATGTGAAGTAATTTGGATCCAACATCTACTTCAAGAGTTAGGCATCTACCTTCGTTCTCCTCCCACACTATATTGTGACAATGTTAGAGCTTCTTATTTGGCTACTAATCCGGTAATCAACTCTCGTGTTAAACATGTGTCCTTAGATTACTACTTCACTAGAGATCGTGTTGCTGCTAAAACTCTCAACATCTCCATTGTCAGCATCAAAGATCAATTGGCAGACATCTTCACAAAACCTTTACCATCAACTCTTTTTCATCGTCTTCGTTCGAGCCTCACTATCGGCAATCTACCTTTCAGCTCGCGGGGGAATGTTAAATCATAACCATCACCAATTCTGTTACAACAAACTTGGTGCTAAAATGAAGGGTTGTGATTCACTCTATCTGGATGGCTAGGATTTTGTGTTTTGTATTTCCTTTACTATAAATAGCCCTGTACTTCTCTGTTGATTCAAGCAAGAAATAAATAAAAACTTTTCCCTTATCTTTTCCCTTTACCTCATTAGTTGTTATCAAATGACATTAAAGATAAAAAGAGATTAAAAAGGTACCTGCTAATTGCTCCAAAATCTTACCCTAGCTTTCAGAACTATGATCTTCGGTGGTTCGATCTCTTTCTCCGTCTCACATTGTTTATGGTTATTTTTAAGAGTATTTATTGAAATTGGATAGAATAAAAGATGAATCTGGAACAGAGGATAAGGTTCTGAGACGTGAAGAGAGAGAGAAGTGAAGCAATCTTGAAGAAAAGTTATGAAATCTTCTAAACAGGTATGGTGAAATAAGAGGTAGAAGGGGATGTCATGAAGCATCGGCTGCAACCTACTCTCGACCTTGGCCCACTTTAAAATCATTATATAAAAAGGCTTGTACCTCATGCTCTACATCTTGTACTTAAGAGTATTTTAAATTTGATGCTTTAAAGTGTTGTACATGATGCATGAAGAGTTATGTTTAAATAGGTTTAAGAGTTTAAGACTTTTAAGACTTTATGCTTTAAAGGGTTGTATATTATGTATTAGAATTTGTATTTAAGACTTTTTGACAATATGCTTTATAAGGTAGTATAGATATAGATATAGATATATATTCTAAATATTCTCTTTATTCAATTACTATGATCTAAGATATACATACTGACTTGAGCATCGGAGGGTTATTGGTGACCACCCCTCCCCTAACTCTTCTCTTGCAGAATCACATGATCGCCTCAAGACAAAGCACAAATTAAATCGCACGGTCGCTAATAAAGGCGACTCACATGTTGAATCTTATGATCGCCAGTCATGGCAAACTCACAAGTCAAAATTCATGGTCGCCGATAAAAGGAGATTCACATGTTATATCTTATGATCGTCAGTCATAAACGGGTTAAATTTTTTTAGTCGCCAATAAAGGCAGCTCGCATATTAATTCTTTTGATGGCCAGTCATGGAAAACTCATAGGTTCAAATGCATGGTCACCGATAAAGGAAAGTTGTACATTGAATCTCATGATTGCTAGTCATGACAAGACACAGGTTAAAATACATTGTTGTCGCCGACAAAAGTGATTCGCATGTCGAATCTCACAATCGCCATACTAGATAAGACACAAGCTTTACTGTCGCCAATAAAGGTGACTCGCAAAATAGATTGAATTGTCGCTAATAAAGGCGACTCGCAAAACATGAGGAACTCTTGTTGTTTGGGCATGGTTTCATTCATCATCTGCATCAAATTGTCCATCATCTCTGATTGAGGGGTCACCTCTCGCGTGATATGGTTGGAAGAAGCCAAATCAACCCTTGGTATATGCTCCAATCCTCTGTCCAACAATGGCGGTAAAGGTGGGACCACCGTTGTCTCGACTGTTTCTATTTGATCGGTCGTTAATGCGGTCACATCAAGTCCATCTATACGGGTTTGCGGTCTACCTCGCGTGTACCATATTAGTCTGTCACACATACTAGAAGGAGGATAAGAAATAGACTATAAGAATTAAACACATAGAAACGTACAACTACATTCATCAATCGTCATAACAATAGTAAGTCAAGCATGCTCACATAACAACACATTCATAATAGCATTAGCTAAGTGAAATTATGAACATATTATACACAAGAATTCACGTTATCATAATCACAATTTTTAATTAGCGTAATTTCGCCGACTCTAGACCATCCTATCTTATAAGTTCTACCAAAGTCTCACAAATCATAACTTAATTATCTCAGCTTAAGTCTAGGCATCTTACATTCATACCTAGTTCACTTAAACTAGGGCTCTGATACCAACTTGTAATACACCTACAAATTGAGGTAAATATAAAGCTGAATAATGACGTAACAATGACATCTATTTAGAAGAAATAACCCGAAATGGGGAAATAGTAATAACGTTTACACCACAAATAATGAAAATGATTTATAACAACCTAAGAATCTAAACTACACGAAGCTTAGATTAAACTCGGGTGCCACTATCATCTTCCAAAAACTTCTATCAATAGTATGCATGCCGCATGTCCCAAAAATGACTATCTCTAAAAGATATCGTCAAGGCCAACTACTAGTTTCTCAAGACATGGAAACCACACCACTAAAGAAACCTGATATACATGTCATTTAAGAAAAAGTGTTAGGTTTTACGCCTAATGAGAACAAACATTTATATATTTAAAGAAGCATAAAACGACAATAAATGTTTTCCAAGAATATGAAGTAAGTTTATTTTCACATAATTTACAAATGAACCATACAGTTCAAAACTCATCTTACGATGACGGGGAAACCTGATTTTCCAAGGATTGAAGTGGAACACATAAGTAAGCTACTTTCCAAGTTAGTGAGATCATACTAGGATCAATGACCACGAGCTCGCCGGCTCGTACTTAGATGTGGGGGAGGGCACTCGATGATCCTAGTCATACACATTCACTAGGATTACATTTACGGTTCATGGCTAGTATCTGGTCCCACATAACCTTACCAAGTTGTCTTCTGAGGACCCAATGTCTCAATTAGTTACAAATGGGAATTATCCCAAAATAAGCCGACTCTTATACTTGTAGATCCATTAATAATAGTCTAAGACTTATCACAATTACATTTGTGACCAAACTATAATCACACGTATAGTTTCATATATCACAATCCCATAAAATACATTTCTTTGTATAATCAATACCACATGGAACCAAATCAATATAAGGGTCCAACCATGACCATTTTCATTTCTCATATAATCGTTCATAGAATAGATTTCCCGAAAGTTGCACAACTTTAAAATGATCATTATTAATACAACAATCCACATATTTCTTTCCATAATTACTCACGTTTACCAAGTAAATCTCTATATACAGTAAAAACCATAAATGTGATTAAAATGTGTTCATCCAAGTATTTAACCACAAATATGTAAATTTAATCACATTTTATATCCCAAATCATAAAACTCTTCATCATATCTCAAAAAGGTATGAACCCTAAAATCTCCAATATATCAAGTTAGGTCAAAATCCTTCAAATAAGAAAAAATGTAAACAAAGAGATGCTTAGGAGTTCAAAATAAAGAGTTTTGCATTTATAAAGTTTTACAACTAAGAATGAACTCACAACTTAGATTTTGGTGAAAACCTAAAAACTCTAGAAAAATATTTATATAAAACCTGATAAAAATTATGAATTTGTTATAATTAAAAAAACTATATATAAAAAAGCTATAATGAAATTTTAAAGGATATTTATTCAATTTAAAATGGTAATTATCCTAATCTGAAAATTATTTTTCATTTTGTATTTATGATTTGTTTAACTAATGGATTTTGTGGCCGATATTTTTTCTCGCCTTCTTACATATAGATTGTCTTCTTGTTTGAATTTGCCCATATATATAAATATATACCTCTCTCTTTCGACATCTATTCTATTATTTATGAGTAAAATTCTAAACCCATAACAACCATATTTTTCCTCTTCTTCCCCATAACCATTGTTACCAACGTTGCTATAACCCAAGTATATATTTGTGTGTGAAAAACTCATAACTACCATCGTTGTCTGTCTGTCTCCAATGCTATTCTCATTCTAATCGGAAGAGGGATATTTTTTGTTCGAGTCTAAAATAGGGGACACAGGGGATGAAAACGGTAAACAATCAAAGCACAACTGCTAGGAATCGGGGAACGTGGAATGAGACCGGGTTTGACCATAAAACACCTAAGGATGAGATTTTAGTCCCCGTGCTCGGGTCGGGGGTTGTTACTAGAAATCGGGGAGATTGTAAAACACTTCTTTCGATTCCTAGTATAAATAGGAGAGCACTTCTTTTATGTTTCTAGGAAAGCAACTAATAGCTTACATAGCTATTTAGTTTAGTTATTTTCACTTTCAAGTTTTAAATTCAACTTCGCAACTTTTGGTACTTGCCTGGTTTCTACACACGTGTTTTGTTCTCACATCACTTTACAATTCTTGTCGTTTACTTTACATGTCTTTACTTTCAGCCTTAACATTTATGTGTTGTATTTTATTTCAAGCGATGATGGGCTAAAACCCTAGCTTAGGTGTGAGTGAATGTAGGTAGAATAAGACCATCCACACCCCTGCAAAACCATACTTCTTTCTAAAGTGT
>CM066317.1:70635500-70800500 GCA_033807775.1 Saussurea involucrata
TCGGGACAAATGGTCTAGGGCCATTCTGGTCGAACGATCTTGGAACTGGGTTCTGCACGAACGGCCTAGGACCATTTTGAGGCCCAAGAGGATTTCTTAACCGCGCGATCTCCTCAACTGCTCTGCGATTCTGCTCCGCCATTGCATTGAGCTGATTCCTGGCGACTTAGAGCTCCTGATACATCTGAGCGATGGCTTGCTGCGGATTTCCAGAGGCTGCCATTTTCCTGTAACAGAAAATAGAAGAAACTCCAAGAAACTATTAGTAGGGTGCACGTTCGTCGAGGATTTTCTCTAGATGAGGTCCCACGGATGGCGCCAAACTGTTAATGCCAAAAATCGCACCAAAGGGACAACTTAAGGTCGATGTGGACTTAATCAACTAAAGAAAGGATCTTTCGACGAGACGTGCAACGAGGGAAAAAATAAAAAGACAAGGGATTTGATGACGCAGGAAAAACCTCAAACGAGGAAAAAACCTGCGGACGACAGTTGGTGTCGTCGCTGTACTATGGTCGCCAATTAGGGGCGATGTCCTTCGATACTGGTGTCGATCGTACGATGATTACAATACAAATGAAGGAAATACTTCGAAATGTAAAGTACAAGTGTTTAAATGTGAAAACAGGTGTTTGTCGTGTGTGAATACAAAGTGTAAACTGTTGGTCGAGAGCTGTCGTCGTGCGTCGAGAGCGATACTTGAGCTTTCCTTCAAGTGTTCTTGAGTTCGCTGTAAGATTTTGGCTTTCAGTACTTAATCTCCAGAGTTTGAATGTTCTTTGCTATGAGTTTGGATGTTTTTCTCTGTCGTGTGGCGATGTTCGCTGGAGTGTATCGGATGTTAACCGATGTCCCTTAAAATGAAGCTTTAGCTTGTCTTTTATAGCCTTCGCGTCATTAATTACCTCCATTAATGATTCGATCAACGGCTGGAAACGGTCGCCGGAGTGATTATCCATAATGATCTTCGTCCGTTACGGTCGCTTGTTGTTAATGGCTTTGACCCCTGCATTAAATACTTAACAAATGTAACAGTCAAGGTTAACGTTAGCTTTGTTCGAAGGTACAATGATCTTACGCGATGGTCGTATGGGACGGGCGATACTATGGTCGAGCGTCATGGGGGACGTACGACTTACCTTTAACGGGCGACGACGGATGTTTTCTGGGTTCTCGTCGAGACCTTATCTCAATACAAGATTTGGATTATGACGTGCGTCTTATCTGTTTCGGTCGTGGTCGTACGACGTGGTTTTTTGCCCAAACAGGGAGCTGCTCACGATCTACAAGGAATAATATTACGAAGACGTGAGGTTTGTCTATACCTGAGCTTTCACGAGCTGCTTATGTGTTTAGGGGGAGCATGATCAGGTATCAAGTAAGTTTACTCACCTGTTGAGGGGGAGCGTCACACACAGTTTTTTCTTTCTTCTGCCAAAAAGTTTTTGTGTGTGTGTGGGCACTCTTGTGTGTTTTTTCAACTACTGTTCATCATTTGAGGGGGAGCGACACAATGTTTTTCTTTAAATGCTCAAAAGTTTTTATGTGTCGGACTCCCCATTGCACAATTTTTGCACTATTCGAGGGGGTGCAAAGCCATCCCCATGCTCAGTTTGAGGGGAAGCGAGAGAAGAATTCTATCAAAATCCTAAGGTATCTTTTTAAATGAGAGAATTTTTTGTTTAAATGTCAAAGTGTCTGTTTGGGCAAAAAATCACGTCGTACGACCACGACCAGAAAAGGTAAGACGCGCGTCATGAAAGACATCTTGGATTAATATAAGGTCCCGACCAAGACCCGCAG
Source organism: Saussurea involucrata (assembly GCA_033807775.1). Classification (NCBI taxonomy): domain Eukaryota; kingdom Viridiplantae; phylum Streptophyta; class Magnoliopsida; order Asterales; family Asteraceae; genus Saussurea; species Saussurea involucrata. The sequence continues at coordinate 70,637,304 of CM066317.1, forward strand.
AACGTCCGTCGTTCGTCGTAAAAGGTAAGTTGAGAGTTTCCTAGAACGTACGACCTTAGCGACGCCCGTCCTGCATAATTGTCGCATCGAGCCATACGTCTTCGACCAAAACTAACGTTAACCATGACTGTTACGTTTTGTTAAGTGTTTAATGCAGGAGTCAAAGCTATTAAAGGAGCAACGGCTATATCCGACGCAATCCGTTATCCGACGTAAGCTGTTACTCGTAACGGACGAAGACCATTATGGATGATCACGCCGGCAGCCGTTACAGACCGTTGCGACAATTAAAGTTGTTAATGAAGCAATCAATGAGCTAATCAAAACTCCCAAAGACTATAAATCTAGAGCCGAATCCTCATTTCAGGGGGACCCGAACATCGAATATCCGGCGATTAACAACCGAAGCAATATTCAAGAACACCTGAAGTGAAGAACCATTATTATAAGTATCGATCTCGACGCACGACAACAGCCCTCGACCAGCAGTTCGCACTTTGTTTCGTACACGACAAACACCTATTTTTATATTCAAACACTTGTACTTTACATTTTGAAGCATTTCCTTCATTTGTATTGTAATCCACTGTACGATCGACACCAGTATCCAAGGACATCGCCCCTGATTGGCGACCATAGTGTAGCGACGACACCCCCTGTCGTCCGCAGGTTTTTTCCTCGTTTAAGGTTTTTCCTGCGTCATTAAATCCCTTGTTTCTTTATTTTTATCCTCGTCGCACGTCTCGTCGAAAGATTCTTTCTTTAGTTGTTTAAGTCCACATCGACCTTAAGTTGTCCATTTGGTGCGATTTTTGGCATTAACAGTTTGGCACCATCCGTGGGACTACATCTAGAGAAAATCCTCGACGAACGTGCATTCTACTAATAGTTTCTTGGAGTTTCTACTATTTTCTATTGTAGGAAAATGGCAGCCCCTTGAAATATGCAGCAAGCCGTCGTTCAGATGTATCAGGAGCTCGAGGTTGCCAGGAATCAACTCAATGCAATGGCAGAGCAGAATCGCATAGCAGCTGAAGAGATCGCGCGGCTAAGGAATCCTTTTGGACCCCAGAATGGTCCTAGACCATTCATCCAGAATCCAGGTCCGGGACCAGGCCCGTCCGCGCAGAATCAGCATCCAGGTCCATTCATGCAGAATCAGCAGCCGGGTCCGTTCATTCCGAATCCCCAGTCTGGGCAGATTCCCCCTCAGCACATCCGACCACCGCCCTTGAACAATGGATCCCAACCATTGCAAGGTGGCGCCCAGCCGTTTCATAATGGATCCCAGCCGTTTTCCCAGTCGTTCCAAAGTGGTCCGCAACCTTTCCAGCAAGGATCGCAATCTTTCCAGCAGAGATCGCAGCCATTTCAGCATGGACCACAATCGTTTCAGAATGGATCGCAGCAATTCCACTATGGGACGCAGCCATATTTTGTTCCATTCAACGGGGACACCAATGGTTCGTCGCATGGTAATGGCACTAGTCCAGGGACCAATCCCTCGACAGGGGCAAATCCTGATCTTAACGATCCCGTCGCCCAGCGTTTGAAGATGTTAGAAGACCAAAATGAGTGCGTCCTGTCCTTGCTCGCCAAGTTTCCTGGGGCAGCCGTGCCTGTTGACGTCGAGCCTCGCTCGGGGTATCAGGCGTCGCCCTTCATCGACGAGATCGCCACCGTCGAGGTCCCAAAGAAGTATAACATTCCTTCCTTCACTCCCAAGTATTCGGGTGTGACCGATCCAACCGAGCATGTCGCGCAGTATAAGCAGCTCATGTGGACAATCTCGATTCCACACATGTACTAGGAAGTATGCATGTGCAAGAGTTTCGGGGCGACTCTCACTGGTCCAGCTCTCCAGTGGTTGATCAATCTCAAACCCAAATCTATCGGCTCGTTCGCCGAATTGGTCAACCAATTCTCCCGGATTCGCCAGCAGTCGTAAAATGGAAAAGCAGACTAGTGATCTGTACTATGTCGTGCAGAAGACCAATGAGTCTATTCGAAGTTATTTCAATAGATTCAATGCCGAAATGATCAGTATCCGCAATTGTGACATCAAAACTGCGATCGAAGCTTATAAGCGTGGTCTAGACGATAGGTCAGGTCTATATATTGATCTGACCAAGTATCCCCCAGAGACTTTAGAAGACGTCCGAGCTCGAACCTTAGCATGTATGAGGGTCGAAGACGACGCAACATTTCATCGCAAGCACACTGACGACAAGAAGTCGTTAGGCGTCAGAAAACCGGAATTCAAGGCCAAAGTTGTTTCCAGAATCGAGCCCGCGCGCCAAATTTCAAATGTTCGTTTCAAGACGAAAGCAGAGGCCAAGACCGCGACTAAATTTCCTCGATACCCCAAGATATCCTCTTACTGATTCAAAGGGTCCGAAAAAGACTTAGTCGAAGCTCTTAAGTCCGTCCAAGCGACCATTCGATGGCCAAAGAAGTCCGACCTGGATGGTGCTAAGAAAGATAAATCAAAGTGGTGCGACTTCCACGTCGATCATGGTCACGCGACAGACGATTGCATCGCGCTGAAGAAGGAGCTAGCATATCACTTCCCAAAAGGAAATCTCAAAGATATCATCGACGATGACGCTACTCCAGCTAGTAACCATCGACCGTCGACCCCCGAGCATACAAAAGTCGTCAATTGCATCACCGGTGGTTCAGACATGTATTGTCTGACATACTCAACAGTCAGGCGCCTTTGACAGGTTCTTTCTTCTAAAATTATATCTTTTCCACAGGGATAAGTCTACTATGGTGCCCTGTCGCACGACAATATCTCATCAGATCGCAGTGTCATCCTGTCATTTAAAACCTATCTTTCCTCCAAAAAGAATAAGATAATAAATGACAGGGGGCAATATCCCACTAAAAAGAGAATCTAACGGTATGTTCCTAAATCTTTTTCATACGATTTTTTCTCACAACTGACTTAAGCATCGGAGGGTCGTTGGTTAGCCAACAATCAACCCTTAACATCGTTTTACCGCAGAATCGCACGACAACTTATCGCAGGATCGCACGACAGTAGTCATTAAGTCTACAATATGACTTTAAATTCATAAGGTCGCACGATATAAACAACCAAATCTATTATTTGATCATCCTTTACAGGGACATACGATTCAAATTAATCACACGACTTAGTCGTACGATTGTGAGGTCTAACGATCTCATGATCTAAGCCTCTTAACTTGGAAAAATTTCATACTCCGAATGTATGCTTTAGTCGCATGTGCTTATGTTTATACACACGATTTAAAAGTCTTATGGCTTACTTACCAGTTATTGGGTTACAATGAATGCCTTAGTCGCGTGATTCCCAGATTCAATTTCATAATTGATATGGTATTTGTTTACCAAATATATAAAACGCAAGTTCAAACAAAAGTTCAAAGTTTCATTTACAAAACTGTCGGTTATATTCAAAAGAACTCGACTACCGACGGTCGAGTATACAAAGTTAAAATGGTTCGACCACCAACGGTCGAGACATGAAAAGACATAGCATTTCCTAAACCTAGAGAAAAGCGTCGATGGCAAGCTCTGCCCAAAAGTCTCGACCTTCGAAGCCCTGCCAATCCCGAAGAACTGATGCAAGGATCAAACGAGTATATTAGGAGTGGTCTTCCAACTCCTTACGCCTCGACATTCTGAGAATATGGCTCTAAAGATTAATGTTAAGGTTGGGGGAAGGAATATATCCTTCTCAACGATCGACCTCCACTCCAGCATTTCCTCTACCTTCACATTTTCAATGAGAGGAAACAGAAGCATCTGCAAATTACAAAAGAAACATACTAAATGCTCAGCGAAAGAACTTCGATAACACAAGTTTTGAAAGAAAAACTTACAAAGAACGCCAGTTCGGCTAAACACAGTCCAATCTCTTCAACAGAGATTCTTCAAAAACGCTCCTTGAAAGATAAGAGCTGATATTTTCCCAGATGCGGAAGTGACTCTGCCCTGACGAGGACATAGTCAATCAGGAGGGTTGACGACAACGCAAAGTTGTTCGTCACCATAAACTTTCCCTCATTCTCTCCCGTCTTTACACACTTGCCCCTGGCGGCTGACGAAAAGGTCGACGAGGATGTAGAGAACATCGTCGCCAGTTGTGCAGTATGAAACACCGTCACCAGTTGTGCAGTATGAAACACAGTCGCCAGTTGCGCAGTATGAAACATCGTCGCCAGTTACGCAGTATGTGACCTCGTCGTCGGTTGCGCAATATGAGACATCGTCGCCAGTTGTGCAGTATCAACAGATCCAATCCAATCACCGTCCGTATCCAGCACATACCTCGTCTTCCATTTGCGATCATCGACAGCAGTGTTCAAAACTAAGGTACGATCACCCTTAAGTCCTGAAAGTAAACTATAACGACGATATTGATCGGTCGTGACTTTATACGCCACTCCCAGTGCGAGGTAAGTCGCTCGATGATCAGGATAACTCGCCAGAACTGGGGCATCGTTTGCCTCGGTGAAAGATCGAATTCACGCATGAACACTTCGACCAAAGGTGATTACGGCCAGTGGAAGCCCATCTTAAACATGTACTCATATATCACGGCATATCCATCAGGACATATCTCCGGTCGAACCTCGCCAACCTTGCTTATGGTAATACACATAGACTATCGCCGTGCTATCCGAATGAAATAACTGCTTGGAATGCCTTGGAAATGGTTGAAGATCGCATCGACTATCGCCGTGCTATCAGATGGTTCGAGATCCACTTCGCGCTTCGAAAAAGATATGTCACGAACTGGCGCCAAATCGAACTTCAAATCAAAGGGGGAGATTGTTAGGGTAATATTTGGTTGATTAGAAGTTCAAGGGGCTAATTGTAATAGTTTATATTAGGCCTTGTTAGTGAACGGGCCGTGGGCTTGTTAACCACGGGCCCGCCATATATAAATCAATCTAGCCTTAGAAAATGCGGCTAGTTGTCTCATTTGCTTTCATCACTCTTTATTGTAATTCTCTCTAATATTGAAAGCTTAATCAGAGATGACCAGTTGAAATCGTTATATACATTGTTTATCTATTCGATTTCATTATTGTTGCACGGATCTGAGACTCATAGTCTTCTCTGACAAATTTCACAGAAAAGGCTGGAGGAGCAGTAAACTTTGGTAATAACAGTAAAGGGCACGTTAGAGGATATGGGATTTAACAAAGGGAGACTTAACCATTAAGAAAGTGTTCTATGTGGAAGGATTACAACATAATCTGTTCAGTATAAGTCAGTTTTTGGACAGTTTTTGTAAAATCAAGTTTTGCATAACAGGTTGCCTAATTTTGACTGAGAATGACATAAAAGTGTTCTGGGCTAAAAGATACATGGACTTATTTGTGGTTAATTTTCAAAGATTGAAGCTTTAACTCCAATATGTCTACTTTCAAATGCAACTGCAAATGAATGTTGGTTATGGCACAGAAGATGTTCTCATCTGAACTTCAAGGAATTAAGCAATCTTGTTAGCAAACATTTGGTTAAAGGATTACCAAAGATTAAATTTGAAAAGGAATCATTGTGTTCAGTATGTGAGATGGGCAAGATGAAGAAAAGTTCTCATAAGTTGAAAATGGACTCTTCATGCATGTCACCATTAGAAATAATACACACTGATTTATGTGGTCAATTCTTAAGAGCAAAATCTGAGGCTGCAGAAACATTGATTAACTTCATCAAAAGAATTCAAGTCTTATTACAACTTCCAGTTCAGAAGATAAGGAGTGACAATGGAACAGAATTCAGAAATCAAACTCTTCAGAACGTTCTACAAAGCTCTGGGATTTTTCATAATTTTTCTGCTGTCAGAACTCCTCAACAAAATGGTGTTGTTGAAAGAAAGAATAGGACTCTAATTGAAGCTGCAAGAACCATGTTGGCCTATTCAAATCTTCCAACCTTCCTATGGGCTGAAGCAATTGCCACTGCTTGTTTTACACAGAACAGAACTTTGATCAATAAAATACTAAATTAAACTGCTTATGAACAGATTAACAAAAGAAAACCACTGATTAAATTATTTCATGTTTTTGGCTGCAGATGCTATGTTCTCAAGGATAGAGAAAATCTTGGTAACTTTGACAAAAAGGCAGATGAAGGATACTTTACTAACTTCCAAAGCATTCAGAATCTACAATAGAAGAACCAAGAGGATTATGGAAAGCATCAATGTTACATTTGATGAATCAAGATTAAAGACTTCTGAACAAAACAGTTCAGGACTCAATAAGGATAAGACAAAAATGACTTCTAAATCAGATTCTAATCCTAACTGTTCAGAACTCAATTTATTGTTTAAGGATGCATTTCTAGAACTAACTTCTGAATCTTATGCAGATTTTGTAAATCCTAAAATGGTTCAAGAAATGAAAAAGGGAGGTTCAGAGGTTCAAACAACTGTGGGCTGAAGCAATTGCCACTGCTTGTTTTACACAGAACAGAACTTTGATAAAAAAAATACTAAATTAAACTGCTTATGAACTGATTAACAAAAGAAAACCACTGATTAAATTCTTTCATGTTTTTGGCTGCAGATGCTATGTTCTCAAGGATAGAGAAAATCTTGGTAAATTTGACAAAAAGGCAGATGAAGGATACTTTGTTGGTTATTCACTAACTTCCAAAGCATCCAGAATCTACAACAGAAGAACCAAGAGGATTATGGAAAGCATCAATGTTAAATATGATGAATCAAGATTAAAGACTTCTGAACAAAACAGTTCAGGACTCAATAAGGATAAGACAAAAATGACTTATGAGTCAGATTCTAATCCTAACTGTTCAGAACACAATTTATTGTTTAAGGATGCATTTCTAGAACTAACTTCTGAATCTTATGCAGATTTTGAAAATCCTAAAATGGTTCAAGAAATGAAAAAGGGAGGTTCAGAGGTTCAAACAACTTTGATTTCTGTTTCTGGTCCATCTGAGGAATGTCCAATTTTAGTAAATACAAGTGATTTCTCTGAGTCTGGTACTCAGAATTCTAAACAAGGTATTCAGAATTCTGGACAAGGATCTCAGAATTCTGAACAAGGGACTCAGAATTCTGAACAAGGTACTCAGAACTCTGAACAAGGTGTTCAGAATTCTGACTCTACTACTCAGAATCCAGACTTAAATGTCACACCTCAGAGGAATAGTTCAGAATTACATGCTGTTACAGATGAGAATGATACAAATAACAATCTTTCAGATATTGATGTGCTTCCAAGTTCAAACAAATGGACAAAAGACCATCCTATTCATCAAGTAATAGGAGATCCATCAGTGGGAGTGCAGACTAGATCAGCAACGGCAAATGAAGCAATGTTTGCAGGATTTCTTAGTATAATTGAACCTAAGAAAGTCACTGAAGCCCTAGAGGATCCAGACTGGATTTTAGCAATGCAAGATGAATTGCTACAGTTTGAAAGAAATAAAGTCTGGAGACTCATTCCAAAACCTGAAGGAAAATCAATTATTGGAACAAAATGGGTGTTCAGAAACAAGAAAGATGAGTCAGGTGTTGTAGTCAGAAATAAGGCTAGATTGGTTGCAAAGGGATATTTACAACAAGAAGGAATAGATTGTGATGAGACATTTTCACCAGTTGCAAGAATAGGCAATCAGAATATTCTTGGCATATGCTGCACATAAGAACTTCAAAGTATACCAAATGGATGTCAAATCAGTATTTTTGAATGGTATACTCAATGAAGAAGTTTATGTCTATCAACCAGAAGGATTTGTTGATCCTGAGTTTCCAGATCATGTGTATGTTTTAGATAAAGCATTGTATGGTCTGAAACAAGCACCAAGAGCCTGGTATGACACTCTAACTCAATACTTATTAGAAAATGGCTTCAAGAAAGGTAAAATAGATACTACCTTATGGGTTGAACGGCCCTGGTTGCTGATTCTGCGTAAACGGGCCTGGATGCTGATTCTGCGCGGAGGGATCTGCTCCTGCATCTGGATTCTGAACAAATGGTCTAGGACCATTCTAATTGAATGATCCCGGAACTGGATTCTGCACGAACGGCCTAGGACCATTCTGAGGTCCGAAAGGATTTCTCAATTGTGCAATCTCCTCAGATGCTCTGCGATTCTGCTCCGCCATTGCATTGAGCTGATTCCTGGCGACTTCGAGCTCCTGATACATCTGAGCAACGGCTTGCTGTGGATTTCCATGGGTTGCCATTTTTCCTGCAATAGAAAACATAAGAAAACTCCAAGAAACCGTTAGTAGAATGCACGTTCGTCGAAGATTTTCTCTAGATGAGGTCCCACGAATGGCGCCAAACTGTTAATGCCAAAAATCGCACCAAAGGGACAACTTAAGGTCGATGTGGACTTAAACAACTAAAGAAAGAATCTTTCGACGAAACGTGCGACGAGGATAAAATAAAGAAACAAGGGATTTGATGACGCAGGAAAAACCTCAAACGAGGAAAAAAACCTGCGGACGACAGTGGGTGTCGTCGCTATACTATGGTCGCCAATCAGGGGCGATGTCCTTCGGTACTGGCGTCGTTCGTACAAGGGTTACAATACAGATGAAGGAAATGCTTCAAAATGTAAAGTACAAGTGTTTGAATGTAAAAAACAGTGTTTGTCGTGTGTGAGTACAAAGTGTAAACTGTTGGTCGAAGGCTGATGTCGTACGTCGGGAGCGATAACTTGAGCTTTTCTTCGAGCGTTCTTGAGTTCGTAATGTGGTTCTTGAGCTGAAATGATTGTAGTAGATTACTCTGCAGATGTCCTTCAGATGATCTCCAGATGTTCTCTACTTAGATGTTCGATGTTCGGTCCCCCTGAAATGAGGATTCGGCTCTAGCTTTATAGTCTTTGGGAGCTTTGATTAGCTCATTGATTGCTTCATTAACAGCTTTAATTGTCGCAACGGTCTGTAACGGCTGCCGGCGTGATCATCTATAATAGTCTTCGTCCGTTACGAGTAACAGCTTGCGTCGGATAACGGCTTGCGTCGGATATAGCCGTTGCTCCTTAAATAGCTTTGACTCCTGCATTAAACACTTAACAAAACGTAACAGTCATGGTTAACGTTAGTTTTGGTCGAAGACGTATGGCTCGATGCGACAGTTATGCAGGACGGGCGTCGCTATGGTCGTACGTCCGAGGAAACTCTCGACTTACCTTTTACGACGGACGTTCTGCGGGTCTTGGTCGGGACCTTATATTAATCCAAGATGTCTTTTATGACGCGCGTCTTACCTTTTCTGGTCGTGGTCGTACGACGTGAATTTTTGCACAAACAGTAACCATTGCTTATCCGGAACTCTTCTTGTCCGGAATCTCCATTTTGTCCAGAATCATTCATCCCATCCGGAAAACCATGTTGTCTGGAAACCATTTGTCCGGATACTTTGGTTTGTCCGAAAATTCTAAATTTTACTCAAAATGTCCGGACACCTCTGAGCTTGTCTGTTCTGTACCTGTTTTCTCACTGCCAGTCCTCAATCTGTCTCAGATTGAGCCATTTAATGCAGAGGTACGTGCCGTCATTTGTTCTTCCGCCTTGGTCACTGACTTAGATTCTTTTACAGATATTCCATGGCAGATCAAGAGCAACATCATTATGTTCCTCACTTGAGGGGAAGCGTCACACTGTTTTCTTAAAAGTTTAAAAGTTTTTTTGTCGACGTCTCTTAAGTAATCACATTCCTGTTCCGAGGGGGAGCAAGGATATGCCTATGCATCAGTCAAGGGGGAGCAAAGTATTTTTCCCATGGTCCAGCCAGCGCCGGAGGGACTTAGACCCGAGCGACGTGAGGGTCCTAGGACAAGAGGAGGAAGGTGAGCGGAGGGAGACTTAGTTGAAAATCAAGAAGAGGTGAGACTGCGTGCTGTCAGGTCGAAAGCGAACCAAGAAAGATAGAGCCGTAAAGATAACGAGGCTCCTAAGCGAACCCAACCGAGTGATATCCGGGTCGCCACATCTACTATCCCGTCTCATTTGTTGGGACAAGATATTGAAGAAGCCTCCATGGACCCAGCGGAGCAATTGCACAACCCCCTCATCCACTCATCCGTCTCTCAAAAGACGGATGTTTCAGTCTTACACGGGGATCAAGCACAACTTCCACTGGTCTCTCACTCGGAGAGCACTGGTGTTGAAATAAGCAACCAGCAGCACCCGGTCGCGACTTCTTTCAGTCTACAGTTGAGTCTAGAGCCACTTGATATTACACATTCTTCGGCTAGGACACAAGAAGCGGAACACCATATCGAGATTCTTTGTGACTCGATCGGAATGTCTGTAGTGTCTCCGTCAGGCGAAACACGGGGATCGGACGGAAATCCTACCACAGCTACCGACATGCCAACTGTGAACGTAGGTGCCTCTGCCTCTCAGGTAGACGCCTCAACGGGTAATCTAAGTGATCCCGGAGTTATCTTACACGACTTTGTGTCACCAGGGTCCCTGGACAGCACCCTTAAGGCTGTCCGCGAGGCAATGGAGCAGCACGTTGCCGCCCAGATCGACACCGTTAAGCGCCTAATCCAAAGTAAAGATAAGATCGTCGATGCTGAAACCGCACCTACACCTCCACCGGCTCCTACTCAGCCTACCTACTCGGTGGACACCCTCAAGACGATGCTTCTAGCCCAGCTGCTCCAACAATCTGAAATCGACGCCTCAACCGAAGCAGACCTGATATCCGTTCTGAAATCCCAGGTCACTACTCCTTCATCATCCATTACCACTCGCTTAGACGCCATTGACTCGACTCTTAAGGACTACAACCAAGCGCTATCTACGCTGTCCGAGAGAGTCCGCTCACTCGAAGATACCTGTAAAAGTCAAGCAGGCGGTCTGAAGCGCAAGCACGATGACCAGGATGATCCTGATCACCGTGAGGGGGAGAAACGCCTAAGACCTACCGAGACCGCCCCTATCCTTACAGAATCTACAACTGTGGTTCATCTGGAACCAGCAACTGCGGCAACAACAACCGACGCCGAACCTGAAGCCGAGTTGCCATTAGCCGAGATGGTAATAGATATGGACATCTCAGATGATGAAGACTCGACGTTTGAAAAGTCCGAGAGTTCAACACAGGAACTGGTCGACCTTGACTCATCAGACAGACCGTTATTGGATATGATAGATCCAGACTGCGAAGCCAACCCGGAGACCGAAGATGCATGGTATGAAAAAGCCGCCAGTTCCGTAAATCTTCAGGTAAACTTGGTTTTCCCAACTGATGAAGATGACAACATCGACTATGATCAGTTCCTGCTACATAAGTTTTATGGTACCTCTCCCATTCACTATGCTCAACCCACCGGAACTTCAACATGACCTGAAACTACTACTGCCGACATTCCAACATCCCCTCTTCAACAACAGACAGCTTCTGATCTTCCTCCTCCACCTCAGCAACAAATCCGTTGGGAGAAGAGCACCGTACTTATCCCTCATCTGGAGGAAACCCTGAAGAAGTTGTTTGTTCACAAGCTACGCACGATCGAGTCGACCTTTTGCCTTGGTATTTACAACTACAGCCCCGAATACCAACGCCGATACATCTGTGCAATGAAGCGGTGTCTTCCAGTCAGCCAAGTCAGAACCAAGAATCAGATCACAGAGGTAATCAATATCCAGTCAAGCCATATGATGAAAATTGTCTATCCTGTATTCACTGTCCGACGTGAGGATGGGAACGAATGGAAATTTTCTGAAGCCGACTTCCAGAACCTCCGACCGTTTGACTTCCTGGCGATTCTGAAAGACCTACGTTCTAGAACCATCCGACCGCTTACCGTTACAAAGGCGCTCGAAGTTGCTCGTCGATTCCTGGTCCGCATAATTATGATGTCTTATCTAACGGACTTCCAAATGGCTGTCAAGAACAGGGCGAAGAAGGTAAATCTGATAAGCCGAATCTGCAAGCTCCTGAGTTGAATATGTATCCCGGGAACGCTATGCTTCTAGAACCAGAATTTGGGATCGTCTACATCAATGAACAGAAAGAGAAGAAATTTATGCGATTCAGTCAGGTTGATAGATTCTGCGACGGCACACTCTTCAACTTCAAGATGCTCTTCGAAAGATCATTCAGCACGAGTCTGAAAATCCAAGGGTTTCTTATGTTCCTAATCCGAATGAAATAACTGCTTGGAATGCCTTGGAAATGGTTGAAGATCGCATCGACTATCGCCGTGCTATCAGATGGTTCGAGGTCCACTTTGCGCTTCGAAAAAGATATGTCACGAACTGGCGCCAAATCGAACTTCAAATCAAAGGGGGAGATTGTTAGGGTAATATTTGGTTGATTAGAAGTTCAAGGGGCTAATTGTAATAGTTTATATTAGGCCTTGTTAGTGAACGGGCTGTGGGCTTGTTAACCACGGGCCCGCCATATATAAAGCAATCTAGCCTTAGAAAATGCGGCTAGTTGTCTCATTTGCTTTCATCACTCTTTATTGTAATTATCTCTAATATTGAAAGCTTAATCAGAGATGACCAGTTGAAATCGTTACATACATTGTTTATCTATTTGATTTCATTATTGTTGCATGGATCTGAGACTCACAGTCTTCTCTAACAAATTTCACAGAAAAGGCTGGAGGAGCAGTAAACTTTGGTAATAACAGTAAAGGGCACGTTAGAGGATATGGGGATTTAACAAAGGGAGATTTAACCATTAAGAAAGTGTTCTATGTGGAAGGATTACAACATAATCTGTTCAGTATAAGCCAGTTTTTGGACAGTTTTTGTCAAATCAAGTTTTGCGTAACAGGTTGCCTAATTTTGACTGAGAATGACATAAAAGTGTTCTGGGCTAAAAGATATATGGACTTATTTGTGGTTAATTTTTCAAAGATTGAATCTTTAACTCCAATATGTCTACTTTCAAATGCAACTGCAAATGAATGTTGGTTATGGCACAGAAGATGTTCTCATCTGAACTTCAAGGAATTAAGCAATCTTGTTAGCAAACATTTGGTTAAAGGATTACCAAAGATTAAATTTGAAAAGGAATCATTGTGTTCAGTATGTGAGATGGGCAAGATGAAGAAAAGTTCTCATAAGTTGAAAATGGACTCTTCATGCATGTCACCATTAGAAATAATACACACTGATTTATGTGGTCCAATGGCAGTTCAGTCAATGAGTGGGAAGAAATATATGCTTGTCATTGTTGATGAATATTCACGATATACATGGGTTGAATTCTTAAGAGCAAAATCTGAGGCTGCAGAAACATTGATTAACTTCATCAAAAGAAGTCAAGTCTTATTACAACTTCCAGTTCAGAAGATAAGGAGTGACAATGGAACAGAATTCAGAAATCAAACTCTTCAAAACGTTCTACAAAGCTCTGGGATTTCTCATAATTTTTCTGCTGTCAGAACTCCTCAACAAAATGGTGTTGTTGAAAGAAAGAATAGGACTCTAATTGAAGCTGCAAGAACCATGTTGGCCTATTCAAATCTTCCAACCTTCCTATGGGCTGAAGCAATTGCCACTGCTTGTTTTACACAGAACAGAACTTTGATCAATAAAATACTAAATTAAACTGCTTATGAACTGATTAACAAAAGAAAACCACTGATTAAATTCTTTCATGTTTTTGGCTGCAGATGCTATGTTCTCAAGGATAGAGAAAATCTTGGTAAATTTGACAAAAAGGCAGATGAAGGATACTTTACTAACTTCCAAAGCATTCAGAATCTACAACATAAGAACCAAGAGGATTATGGAAAGCATCAATGTTACATTTGATGAATCAAGATTAAAGACTTCTGAACAAAACAGTTCAGGACTCAATAAGGATAAGACAAAAATGACTTCTAAATCAGATTCTAATCCTAACTGTTCAGAACTCAATTTATTGTTTAAGGATGCATTTCTAGAACTAACTTCTGAATCTTATGCAGATTTTGAAAATCCTAAAATGGTTCAAGAAATGAAAAAGGGAGGTTCAGAGGTTCAAACAACTGTGGGCTGAAGCAATTGCCACTGCTTGTTTTACACAGAACAGAACTTTGATAAAAAAAATACTAAATTAAACTGCTTATGAACTGATTAACAAGAGAAAACCACTGATTAAATTCTTTCATGTTTTTGGCTGCAGATGCTATGTTCTCAAGGATAGAGAAAATCTTGTTAAATTTGACAAAAAGGCAGATGAATGATACTTTGTTGGTTATTCACTAACTTCCAAAGCATTCAGAATCTACAACAGAAGAACCAAGAGGATTATGGAAAGCATCAATGTTACATTTGATGAATCAAGATTAAAGACTTCTGAACAAAACAGTTCAGGACTCAATAAGGATAAGACAAAAATGACTTCTGAATCAGATTCTAATCCTAACTGTTCACAACTCAATTTATTGTTTAAGGATGCATTTCTAGAACTAACTTCTGAATCTTATGCAGATTTTGGAAATCCTAAAATGGTTCAAGAAATGAAAAAGGGATGTTCAGAGGTTCAAACAACTGTGATTTTTGTTTCTGGTCCATCTGAGGAATGTCCAATTTTAGTAAATACAAGTGATTTCTCTGAGTCTGGTACTCAGAATTCTGAACAAGGTATTCAGAATTCTGGACAAGGATCTCAGAATTCTGAACAAAGGACTCAGAATTCTGAACAAGGTGTTTAGAATTCTAACTCTACTACTCAGAATCCAGACTTAAATGTCACACCTCAGAGGAATAGTTCAGAATTACATTCTGTTACAGATGAGAATGATACAAATAACAATCTGTCAGATATTGATGTGCTTCCAAGTTCAAACAAATGGACAAAAGACCATCCTATTCATCAAGTAATAGGAGATCCATCAGTGGGAGTGCAGACTAGATCAGCAACGGCAAATGAAGCAATGTTTGCAGGATTTCTTAGTATAATTGAACCTAAGAAAGTCACTGAAGCCCTAGAGGATCCATACTGGAATTTAGCAATGCAAGATGAATTGCTACAGTTTGAAAGAAATAAAGTCTGGAGACTCATTCCAAAACCTGAAGGAAAATCAATTATTGGAACAAAATGGATGTTCAGAAACAAGAATGATGAGTCAGGTGTTGTAGTCAGAAATAAGGCTAGATTGGTTGCAAAGGAATATTTACAACAAGAAGGAATAGATTGTGATGAGACATTTTCACCAGTTGCAAGAATAGGCAATCAGAATATTCTTGGCATATGCTGCACATAAGAACTTCAAAGTATACCAAATGGATGTCAAATCAACACTTTTGAATGGTATACTCAATGAAGAAGTTTATGTCTATCAACCAGAAGGATTTGATGATCCTGAGTTTCTAGATCATGTGTATGTTTTAGATAAAGCATTGTATGGTCTGAAACAAGCACCAAGAGCCTGGTATGACACTCTAACTCAATACTTATTAGAAAATGGCTTCGAGAAAGGTAAAATAGATACTACCTTATGGGTTGAACGGCCCTGGTTGCTGATTCTGCGTAAACGGGCCTGGATGCTGATTCTGCGCGGAAGGATATGCTCCTGCATCTGGATTCTGAACAAATGGTCTAGGACCATTCTGATTGAATGATCCCGGAACTGGATTCTGCACGAACGGCCTAGGACCATTCTGAGGTCCGAAAGGATTTCTCAATTGTGCAATCTCCTCAGAAGCTCTGTGATTCTGCTCCGCCATTGCATTGAGCTGATTCTTGGCGACTTCGAGCTCCTGATACATCTGAGCAACGGCTTGTTGTGGATTTCCAGGGGTTATCATTTTTCCTGCGATAGAAAACAGAAGAAAACTCCAAGAAACCGTTAGTAGAATGCACGTTCGTCGAGGATTTTCTCTAGATGAGGTCCCACGGATGGCGCCAAACTGTTAATGCCAAAAATCGCACCAAAGGGACAACTTAAGGTCGATGTGGACTTAAACAACTAAAGAAAGAATCTTTCAACGAAACGTGCGACGAGGATAAAATAAAGAAACAAGGGATTTGATGACGCAGGAAAAACCTCAAACGAGGAAAAAAAACCTGCGGACGACAGTGGGTGTCGTCGCTATACTATGGTCGCCAATCAGGGGCGATGTCCTTCGGTACTGGTGTCGGTCATACAAGGGTTACAATACAGATGAAGGAAATGCTTCAAAATGTAAAGTACAAGTGTTTGAATGTAAAAAACAGTGTTTGTCGTGTGTGAGTACAAAGTGTAAACTGTTGGTCGAAGGCTAATGTCGTACGTCGGGAGCGATAACTTGAGCTTTTCTTCGAGCGTTCTTGAGTTCGTAATGTGGTTCTTGAGCTGAAATGATTGTAGTAGATTACCCTGCAGATGATCTCCAGATGTTCTCTACTTAGATGTTCGATGTTCGGTCCCCCTGAAATGAGGATTCGGCTCTAGCTTTATAGTCTTTGGGAGCTTTGATTAGCTCATTGATTGCTTCATTAATAGCTTTAATTGTCGCAACGGTGTGTAACGGCTGCTGGCGTGATCATCTATAATGGGCTTCGTCCGTTACGAGTAACAGCTTGCGTCGGATAACGGCTTGCGTCGGATATAGCCGTTGCTCCTTTAATAGCTTTGACTCCTGCATTAAACACTTAACAAAACGTAACAGTCATGGTTAACGTTAGTTTTGGTCGAAGACGTATGGCTCGATGCGACAGTTATGCAAGACGGGCGTCGCTATGGTCGTACGTCCTAGGAAACTCTCGACTTACCTTTTACGACGGACGTTTTGCGGGTCTTGGTCGGGACCTTATATTAATCCAAGATGTCTTTTATGACGCGCGTCTTACCTTTTCTGGTCGTGGTCGTACGACGTGAATTTTTGCCCAAACAGTAACCATTGCTTATCCAGAACTCTTCTTGTCCGGAATATCCATTTTGTCCGGAATCATTCATCCCATCCGGAAAACCATGTTGTCCGGAAACCTTTTGTCCGGATACTTTGGTTTGTCCGGAAATTCTCAATTTTACTCAAAATGTCCGGACACCTCTGAGCTTGTCTGTTCCGTACCTGTTTTCTCACTGCCAGTCCTCAATCTGTCTTAGATTGAGCCATTTAATGCAGAGGTACGCGCCGTCATTCGTTCTTCCGCCTTGGTCACTGACTTAGATTCTTTTACAGATATTCCATGGCAGATCAAGAGCAACATCATTATGTTCCTCACTTGAGGGGAAGCGTCACACTGTTTTCTTAAAAGTCTAAAAGTTTTTTTTGTCGACGTCTCTTAAGTAATCACATTCCTGTTCCAAGGGGGAGCAAGGATATGCCTATGCATCAGTCAAGGGGGAGCAAAGTATTTTTCCCATGGTCCAGCCAGCGCCGGAGGGACCTCCCCAGGGACTTAGACCCGAGCGACGTGAGGGTCCTAGGACAAGAGGAGGAAGGTGAGCGGAGGGAGACTTAGTTGAAAATCAAGAAGAGGTGAGACTGAGTGCAGTCGGGTCGAAAGTGAACCAAGAAAGATTGAGCCGTAAAGATAACGAGGCTCCTGAGCGAACCCAACCGAGTGATATCCAGGTCGCCACATCTACTATCCCGTCTCATTTGTTGGGACAGGATATTGAAGAAGCCTCCATGGACCCAGCGGAGCAATTGCACAACCCCCTCATCCACTCATCCGTCTCTCAAAACACAGATGTTTCAGTCTTACACGGGGATCAAGCATAACTTCCACGGGTCTCTCACTCGGAGAGTACTGGTGTTGAAATAAGCGACCAGCAGCACCCGGTCGCGACTTCTTTCAGTGCACAGTTGAGTCTAGAGCCACTTGATATTACACATTCTTCGGCTAGGACACAAGAAGCGGAACACCATATCGAGATTCTTTGTGACTCGATCGGAATGTCTATAGTGTCTCCGTCAGGCGGAACACGAGGATCGGATGGAAATCCTACCACAGCTACCGACATGCCAACTGTGAACGTAGGTGGCTCTGCCTCTCAGGTAGACGCCTCAACGGGTAATCTAAGTGAACCCGGAGTTATCTTACAAGACTTTGTGTCACCAGGGTCCCTGGACAGCACCCTTAAGGCTGTCCGCGAGGAAATGGAGCAGCACGTTGCTGCCCAGATCGACACCGTTAAGCGCCTAATCCAAGGTAAAGATAAGATCGTCGATGCTGAAACCGCACCTACACCTCCACCGGCTCCTACTCAGCCTACCTACTCGGTGGACACCCTCAAGACGATGCTTCTAGCCCAGCTGCTCCAACAATCTGAAACCGATGCCTCAACCGAAGCAGACCTGATATCCGTTCTGAAATCCCAGGTCACTACTCCTTCATCATCCATTACCACTCGCTTAGACGCCATTGACTCGACTCTTAAGGACTACAACCAAGCGCTATCTACGTTGTCCGAGAGAGTCCGCTCACTCGAAGATACCTGTAAAAGTCAAGCAGGCGGTCTGAAGCGCAAGCACGATGACCAGGATGATCCTGATCACCGTGAGGGGGAGAAACGCCTAAGACCTACCGAGACCGCCCCTATCCTCACATAATCTACAACTGTGGTTCATCTGGAACCAGCAACTGCGGCAACAACAACCGACGCCGAACCTGAAGCCGAGTTGCCATTAGCCGAGATGGTAATAGATATGGACATCTCAGATGATGAAGACCCGACGGTTGAAAAGTCCGAGAGTTCAACACAGGAACTGGTCGACCTTGACTCATCAGACAGACCGTTATTGGATATGATAGATCCAGATTGCGAAGCCAACCCGAAGACCGAAGATGCATGGTATGAAAAAGCCGCCAGTGCCGTAAATCTCTAGGTAAACTTGGTTTTCCCCACTGATGAAAAGGACAACATCGACTATGATCAGTTCTTGCTACATAAGTTTTATGGTACCTCTCCCGTTCACTATGCTCAGCCCACCGGAACTTCAACATGACCTGAAACTACTACTGTCGACATTCCGACATCCCCTCTTCAACAACAGACAGCTTCTGATCTTCCTCCTCCACCTCAGCAACAAATCCGTTGGGAGAAGATCACCGTACTTATCCCTCATCTGGAGGAAACCCTGAAGAAGTTGTTTGTTCACAAGCTACGCACGATCGAGCCGACCTTTTGCCTTGGTATTTACAACTACAGCCCCGAATACCAACGCCGATACATCTGTGCAATGAAGCGGTGTCTTCCAGTCAGCCAAGTCAAAACCAAGAATCATATCACAGAGGTAATCAATATACAGTCAAGCAATATGATGAAAATTGTCTATTCTGTATTCACTGTCCGACGTGAGGATGGGAACGAATGGAAATTTTCTGAAGCCGACTTCCAGAACTTCCGACCGTTTGACTTCCTGGAGATTCTGAAAGACCTACGTTCTAGAACCATCCGACCGCTTACCGTTATAAAGGCGCTCGAAGTTGTTCGTCGATTCCTGGTCCGCACAATTATGATGTCTTATCTAACGGACTTCCAAATGGCTGTCAAGAACAGGGCGAAGAAGGTAAATCTGATAAAGCCGAATCTGCAAGCTCCTGAGTTGAATATGTATCCCGAGAACGCTATGCTTCTAGAACCAGAATTTGGGATCGTCTACATCAATGAACAGAAAGAGAAGAAATTTCTACGATTCAATCAGGTTGATAGATTATGCGACGGCACACTCTTCAAGTTCAAGATGCTCTTCGAAAGATCATTCAGCACGAGTCTGAAAATCCAAGGGTTTCTTATGTTCCTAATCCGAATGAAATAACTGCTTGGAATGCCTTGGAAATGGTTGAAGATCGCATCGACTATCTCCGTGATATCAGATGGTTCGAGATCCACTTTGCGCTTCGAAAAAGATATGTCAGAAACTGGCGCCAAATCGAACTTCAAATCAAATAGGGAGATTGTTAGGGTAATATTTGGTTGATTAGAAGTTCAAGGGGCTAATTGTAATAGTTTATATTAGGCCTTGTTAGTGAACGGGCCGTGGGCTTGTTAACAACGGGCCCGCCATATATAAAACAATCTAGCCTTAGAAAATGCGGCTAGTTGTCTCAATTGCTTTCATCACTCTTTATTGTAATTATCTCTAATATTGAAAGCTTAATCAGAGATGACCAGTTGAAATCGTTACATACATTGTTTATCTATTTGATTTCATTATTGTTGCACGGATCTGACACTGACAGTCTTCTCTGATAAATTTAACAGAAAAGGCTGGAGGAGCAGTAAACTTTGGTAATAACAGTAAAGGGCACGTTAGAGGATATGGGGATTTAACAAAGGGAGATTTAACCATTAAGAAAGTGTTCTATGTGGAAGGATTACAACATAATCTGTTCAGTATAAGTCAGTTTTTGGACAGTTTTTGTCAAATCAAGTTTTGCATAACAGGTTGCCTAATTTTGACTGAGAATGACATAAAAGTGTTCTGGGCTAAAAGATACATGGACTTATTTGTGGTTAATTTTTCAAAGATTAAAGCTTTAACTCCAATATGTCTACTTTCAAATGCAACTGCAAATGAATGTTGGTTATGGCACAGAAGATGTTCTCATCTGAACTTCAAGGAATTAAGCAATCTTGTTAGCAAACATTTGGTTAAAGGATTACCAAAGATTAAATTTGAAAAGGAATCATTGTGTTCAGTATGTGAGATGGGCAAGATGAAGAAAAGTTCTCATAAGTTGAAAATGGACTCTTCATGCATGTCACCATTAGAAATAATACACACTGATTTATGTGGTCCAATGGCAGTTCAGTCAATGGGTGGGAAGAAATATATGCTTGTCATTGTTGATGAATATTCAAGATATACATGGGTTGAAATCTTAAGAGCAAAATCTGAGGCTGCAGAAACATTGATTAACTTCATCAAAAGAATTCAAGTCTTATTACAACTTCCAGTTCAGAAGATAAGGAGTGACAATGGAACAAAATTCAGAAATCAAACTCTTCAAAACGTTCTACAAAGCTCTGGGATTTCTCATAATTTTTCTGCTGTCAGAACTCCTCAACAAAATGGTGTTGTTGAAAGAAAGAATAGGACTCTAATTGAAGCTGCAAGAACCATGTTGGCCTATTCAAATCTTCCAACCTTCCTATGGGCTGAAGCAATTGCTACTGCTTGTTTTACACAGAACAGAACTTTGATCAATAAAATACTAAATTAAACTGATTATGAACTGATTAACAAAAGAAAACCACTGATTAAATTCTTTCATGTTTTTTGCTACAGATGCTATGTTCTCAAGGATAGAGAAAATCTTGGTAAATTTGACAAAAAGGCAGATGAAGGATACTTTGTTGGTTATTCACTAACTTCCAAAGGATTCAGAATCTACAACAGAAGAACCAAGAGGATTATGGAAAGCATCAATGTTACATTTGATGAATCAAGATTAAAGACTTCTGAACAAAACAGTTCAGGACTCAATAAGGATAAGACAAAAATGACTTCTAAATCAGATTCTAATCCTAACTGTTCAGAACTCAACTTATTGTTTAAGGATGCATTTCTAGAACTAACTTCTGAATCTTATGCAGATTTTGAAAATCCTAAAATGGTTCAAGAAATGAAAAAGGGAGGTTCAGAGGTTCAAACAACTGTGATTTCTGTTTCTGGTCCATCTGAGGAATGTCCAATTTTAGTAAATACAAGTGATTTCTCTGAGTCTGGTACTTAGAATTCTGAACAATGTATTCAGAATTCTGGACAAGGATCTCAGAATTCTGAACAAGGGACTCAGAATTCTGAACAAGGTACTCAGAACTCTGAACAAGGTGTTCAGAATTCTGACTCCACTACTCAGAATCCAGACTTAAATGTCACACCTCAGAGGAATAGTTCAGAATTGCATGATGTTACAGATGAGAATGATACAAATAACAATCTGTCAGATATTGATGTGCTTCCAAGTTCAAACAAATGGACAAAAGACCATCCTATTCATCAAGTAATAGGAGATCCATCAGTGGGAGTGCAGACTAGATCAGCAACGGCAAATGAAGCAATGTTTGAAGGATTTCTTAGTATAATTGAACCTAAGAAAGTCACTGAAGCCCTAAAGGATCCAGACTGGATTTTAGCAATGCAAGATGAATTGCTACAGTTTGAAAGAAATAAAGTCTGGAGACTCATTCCAAAACCTGAAGGAAAATCAATTATTGGAACAAAATAGGTGTTCAGAAACAAGAAAGATGAGTCAGGTGTTGTAGACAGAAATAAGGCTAGATTGGTTGCAAAGGGATATTTACAACAAGAAGGAATAGATTGTGATGAGACATTTTCACCAGTTGCAAGAATAGGCAATCAGAATGTTCTTGGCATATGCTGCACATAAGAACTTCAAAGTATACCAAATGGATGTCAAATTAGCATTTTTGAATGGTATACTCAATGAAAAAGTTTATGTCTATCAACCAGAAGGATTTGTTGATCCTGAGTTTCCAGATCATGTGTATGTTTTAGATAAAGCATTGTATGGTCTGAAACAAGCACCAAGAGCCTGGTATGACACTCTAACTCAATACTTATTAGAAAATGGCTTCAAGAAAGGTAAAATAGATACTACCTTATTTTTAAAGAAAGAAGGTGATGATTTAATTCTGATTCAAATATATGTAGATGATATAATATTTGGTTCTACAAATGCAGAATTATGCGATGAATTCTCAGATATCATGAAATCAAAATTTGAAATGAGCATGATGGGAGAATTGAATGTTTTCCTTGGTCTTCAAGTAAAACAGTTACCAAATGGAATTTTTATAAATCAAGGAAAATATGTAAAAGATATTCTGAAAAAGTTTAAGATGTCTGATTGTGCTGCTATGAGAACACCAATGGATACAAATGTCAAGTTAGATGCTGATCTCTCTGGAGTTTCAGTACATAACAAGGTTTATAGGGGAATGATTGGTTCTTTACTTTATCTGACTGCAAGTAGGCCAAATATCATGTTTGCTACATGTTTCTGTGCTAGATTTCAATCAAATCCAAAAGAATCTCATTTGCTGGCTGTTAAAAGGATCTTAAGATATCTCAAAGGTTCACCTGATTTGGGCCTTTGGTATCCAAAAGAGACTGATTTCAAATTAACTGCCTTTACTGATGTTGATCATGCAGGAAGCAGATTGGACAGGAAAAGTACTTCTGGTGCTTGTCACTTTTTGGGGGATAAAATAGTGAGTTGGGCTTTAAAGAGGCAAAATTCTGTGTCCACATCAACTGCTGAGGAAGAATATGTAGTTGCTGCTGCTTGCTGTTCTCAAACTCTGTGGATGAAAACACAACTCATGGATTATGGCTATCAACTTAACAAGATTCCCATTTATTGTGATTCAGAAAGTGCCATTGCTATCACTCAGAATCCTGTTCAACACTCAAAAACCAAACATATTGATGTAAGGTATCACTTCATTAAGGATTATGTGGAAAATGGAACTATAGAGATGCATTTTGTGCACACAAAGTATTAATTGGCTGACTTGTTCACAAAGCCTCTTGATCACAAAAGGTTTACTTTTCTCATATGTAAGATAGGAATGCTTAATCTGACTAATTTAGTATATTTGTTATTTTTCAGAAATGAATTTTTCTAAGTAAAATTTTCTGAGTAGTGTACTCAGAATTCTGAATCTCTTACTCAGATGTTCTGAATCTTGAGTTCAGAACTTCTGAGTCAATACTTCAGAAATCTGACTTAATATTTTTTCTTCTGAATAGGTTACTCAGATCTTCTGACTGTACCTTTCAGAACTCATTTCTGAAATTTACAAGTGTTTCAATTTGTTGTTAAGTTCTGTATGTTTATATTCCTTATGTCTAATATGTGTTTGAGTATATGCTTAAGTCAAGGGGGAGCATTCATATCTTTCAAAAATCATTCTGAGTTGTTTACAAGGTTTGTATTCTTTTCTGATCTCAAATCATTCAAAAGGGGAACAAGCTTTTAATGATAAATCATTTCTTACTTGTTCAAACTACTTCTGAATTCTTAAAAAGATTTTCAAGGTCAGAAGTTAGATTTTAAATGATTTTCAGAAATCTCAAATCATCAAAAGATGGACAGAATTTTGATGATAAAACAATCTTCTATCTGTTCAAACTACTTCTGGGTGATTAAAAGATTTATAATGTCAGAAGTTGAAATTTAAATGAATTTTAGTTACAAGGGAATTTCTTCAGAATTGTTTACTCAGCACTTCTGAGTATGCACTCTCAGAACTCTGAACGTGTTATTCAGAACTTTAACTTGTGTTAATTTCTATCAAATAACACGTGTCAGCATCTTATTCATTTGATAATACCACGTTTCATTTAAACTCTTTTGTGGTATTTCATAGTGTTAGAAACCGTTATAACTCTGACATAAAGTAGTTTTTCACCGTTTGAATCCTTTCAGCTTCGCGGATTTTAAATAGACCTTAGAATCCCTCTTTCAAATTCATTCAAATCCTAAGAGTGAAAAGTGAGATACGCAAAATTCCTGAGTTCGTCGATTCTGTTTTCTTTCATATTTCTTGAGTGATAATCATGTCTACTGCACGAAGAAGTGTTACTCAATCTTTGCACACTACAAAGACTTTAATGTCATCTTCGGATTCAGATAATGAAGAAGTTCGAATGCCTGAGAATATTGTCGCAGAAGAAGAGGCAATAGGAGGAAAATGTTTTGGGAAATCAAAATGATGGAGGAAATGAAGAAGATGAACAAATGGAGGAATCTGAGGGTAATGCAGAGGAAGGAAAAGCAAATATTGAACACCAACAGAGTGCTGTGAGGTCTGTAATGTCTTCTAGACCTAGTTCTTTGGAAAGGATCGTACCTGAGAGTGGAAATCTGGATTTGGTAGAAAATAACTGTGTCTTAGTGCTTGATGAAACCAATTTCAAGGAAGAACATAGGATTATCATAGAATTGTTGAAGTATCATCCTTTCAAAAAGTGGTTTACTCTGAAGAAGACTGTACCAATACAGTATATTCAGCAGTGGTGGAAGAATTTGGAATTACAAGGAAATAAATTTGTGTCTAATATAGGGGGAGTTTCTATAACTCTGACTGTTAGTTTCATAAGGATCATGTTAAGGTTGCCAGAGAAAGATGATTTGGAGAGAAGATCAGATTTTGAGGATTCACCTTTAACAGAGGAAATATTGGCTGAATTCAGAAGATTGGGATACAATGAGGAATTGAGGAATCTTAGCTCATTCAGAAGGAACAAACTACCACCAATTTGGGCATGTTTCTTTACTATTATTAACAAGTGTCTTGCTGGAAAACACAGTTCATCAGATCAAGCATCAAGGCAAATCTTGCAGATTTTTCATGGGTTAGTAAAGAACAGGCACTATGATTATGCTTCTATCTTATGGGAAGATATGAAGAATACCTTTGAAAGAAATCAGAAGGCATTAGAGGGAAAAACAAGAGATAATCCACTAACATATATACTTTATCAGAGGTATTGGCAAATGGTGATATGGTATGCAATGAGGCAAGATCCTAACACTCCAAGAAGAGCAAATAAGGAGCATGGGCCAATTTTCTATATGGGTAAGATGATCTCATCCCTTAAACTTGAGAATTTTCCTAATCACACACCATTGCTAAGGTCACTTAGGTCTTATATACCAGGGGAGAGTGAGATTTTAAAAGCTTATTGCACCTCTATGGGACTTGTACAACCTCAGGTCCCTACCTATGAGGACAACCCTGAGATAAGAGGTGAGGGGTCAAATGCAGTAAGAGAGGGGGAGAATGTTCAGGTGGGAGAACATTCTGAGAGAATTGAGAGGCAAAATTCCGAGAGCTTGGTTAGAAGTGAGCCTAAAAAACAGACAGAGAGAGGTGAGGATGAGAGAATGTCACCAGAATTAGAAAACAGAGATAATTCTGAACCAGCTGATCTAATCCGGGCAACCACATGTACTATTGGTTCACAACCCTTGGTGACCAATATTGAAGAAAACACCAATGAGCCCATGGTGGAACTTGAATTACCCAATCCCAGCCACTCAGAAGCATTTCAACATGCTATTGTTTTAATTCAAACAGGGGAACCATCACCTACTCATTTGGAACTTGGTGTTAAATCCCAACATATTCTTCATCGCATTGAGTCTGGATTCACAGTAACATCCAATTTGGGCATGAATTTTCATTTCACACAAGCACATCACAGGAATTTCGTATTCCTGTATCAACATCCATAAACATACCTAATATTGGATGTCAAGGATTGGATGGAAGCTCTGGGAGGTGAACATTTTAAAAGCTTCCTTACACAGTGCATCTGTTGTACATGGTGACTCTGTGACACCTACAGGCCATGTGTTCTCTGAGCACATGAAAACTGGTTCATCAGTTATTCCAGGAATATCGTTAGCATCTTCTGAATTTGAAAAGATTCAGAAACAAAATGATCATTTGAGTGAGAAGGTTCAGAAATTGGAAAACTCAGTAACTTCTTGAAAGATGAAGTTAAAAATCTCATAACATCATTGGAGAGCAAAGTCAAGTCTGTTGAACAAAAAGCTGTTGAGGTCAAAGAGTCCTTGGAATCTCACAAAAAGGAGATCAAAGATGGATTATCAGATTTTAAAAAGTAGATTCTGAAGGGGATGGATGATTTACAAACTTCTCTATTTAAGGTTTGCAGCTCACAGTTGGCAACTATTTCAAAACCATTGGAAGTTGTACCTTTATCAGTTGCTGAAACACAAGCCACTTCAACTCAGACATTGAAAAGGAAGTTTGATGATAATGATCCTCATAATCATCAAAAGGGGGAGAAAAGACAGAAACAAAGTGTTGGGTTGATAGTTGTTCATGATTCTAGTTCTGAGGGTATGAAATCAGAAGGAGTGATGGTTGAAAATTCTTCTGAAGAAATTGATGATATGTTTCTGGAAAGTTCTGAAATGGAGATGATGAATTCTTCTGAAGCTGAGATGGTTACTGATTCTGAGATAGTTATGGCAGACACTTCTATGGTGAATACTTCTGAAGTGGAGTTAGTTAAAAGTTCTGAAATGGATAGAGTGGTTACATGTTGAGACATTATTCCTTACACTGGAGGTAATCTTATTTCTGAGTTTGAAGAAAGAAGGATGAATGATATTTTGATAAGGAGAATGCACAGTGAATTGGTAAGGGCTCTTAATGTTCAGAATGTTTAAAGTTGTATCAGAATGGTGAGGCCTATTGATTTGATGGGAGAATTTGATTGTACAGTCAATTATTCAAGAAAGTTTGAAAAGGATATTGCAGAGAATTATTTTGAAGATGTGTCAGAAGAAGATCTTGCAGGAATTGTAGATTTCTTTTTGCCTTCATACACATACAGAAATCCAATTATCATTCCCAGAATTGATTTGCCAATTCTTGAAGAACCATTATGTGATTTCATTGTACAACAAGATGATACTCCACTTGCCAGAAATTACTTTCTTGACATCTTTCCAGAATACAATTATGAGAATCTCTACTGCAAAGAAGATGAGTATGTTGATATTGAAAACTTCATTGATGGGTTCATGGATGAGAGAATTCAGATGGTATATGTAGAAGCTTCCAACAGATTGAGAAAACCTGATGAAAGGTTTTTTGTTCAGAAAAGAATTGAGAAGGTGTTAGAATTTCAGATTGAAGAGTTTGATGGTCTGAAGTATGTTAACATGAATGTTCTGAAAGAAGGGAACTTGAAAGTAAGCTTGACTAGTTTTGACTTTCACAGACTATTCTTAGATGATCAGATTTTCTTGGTGAAATTCTTTGCAAGTACTGAAGAGACTTGGGTGGAACTTGAATGCAGAAGGATTTTGGGGATATATGTCAGAAATATGCATCTATATGATTTTCAGTTAGCAATTGAATCAAGGAAAGAAAAGTGCAACTTGGAGTGTCCAATCAGATTTCGGAATGAAGTGAATAGCATTGATGGATTTATTAGTGAAGAAGTTGGTAATGAAAGTTTTATTCATGCAGAATCCAACAAAAGTTTTCTATTCAGATTGAAGGACTTAGTGAAATACAGTGATGCTACTTTGAAATTGACAGTGTCAAAGATGAAAGCATATGTTGAGAATGTCAGAATTTCTGTGAAAAAGAAATGTATCAGATGTATAAATGAAAGAATGGAGCTCAGAAACAAAGTCAGAAATTGTAATCAATGGATGCTATCAGAAGAAAATCCTAAGAAGTTGCTTCACATTGACTTTGTATTTCCTTCAGAATACCAAGTTAATGGTGTTTACTCTGATGATGCTGAAGAATCTATTCCAGAAGTATTATCTTCACAAGATGTTCAGATGCAAGAGGCTGAACAAACAGAAAAATCTGAAGCAAATGAAGAAGAAGTACCAGTTGACTTAAATGGATTATTTCTGTAATATGATTTACCAAACTTCTTTCAACCAAGAGAAGTGAATTTTCTGAGTGTGTACCATGATAAGCCAGAGTTCTCTCAATGGTGTCGTGCTGAATTATCAAGATGCATAGGAAAGAAAAAGCAATCTGTATATTCTGATTTCATGATCACTGGAATCAGAGAATTATGTGTCAAGAAATTCAAGAAACATGAATACTATGGGTTTGAGGTTCTGAGAGAGGATGGAAAAGTCTATTACTTCACTGAAGTTGACTTTGATAAGATCTCAGTTTCTGATTTCTACAGGTTGTATTGTCTTTTGGAGAATAAAGATTGTAGCAAGTACAAAAAGGAAAGAGGAGCATTGGCAACGGTGAGAGAGGCTATGTTTTATATTCTGAGATGGTATGCCTATACAGATTTCCAAATTGCTCTGTATATACATAGACCATGTGTGTATCTTTCCAAGCCAAACAACGATCATGAGCAACTAAGTACTTTGAAGACAGGATATGTTTGTAAACTGCCAGAGTTGGGAGTTATACTGAAAAATAAACAAAGACAAAAGATCTTTTTCAGAGCAAGTGAAGTTGACAAGTACTGCTCTGGAACTCTTAGATTTATCAAAAACAGTTTGAAGAAAAAGATACAAAAAGGAGTTCAAGTTGAAAAAACAGAAGACATAATTGAAAAGATTGATAGAAGACTTGCTTTGAGAAATGTAATTCTTCTAAAGATTGTACATGCTTTAAAGGAATTCAACGTTGACAAATACAGGCTTGTTTGGTAAAAGGGGGAGATTGTTAGAACTGATGTTTATCAAAAAGTCTAAGTGTTGATATCTGAACTGAAGACTCAGAGTTCTGAGTAGGAGACTCAAAAGTTCTGATTGAGAAGTCTAGCAAAGATTACTAAGTGTGAAATCTGAACAGAAGGCTTAGAGTTCTGAGTAAGAGAATCAGAAGTTCTGAAGATGAAGTTGAAGAAAATGTCCAAGTGGTCAAGTGTATGTTCTGAAGTGCTTAATCAGAAGAATGTTCAGAAGTTCTGAACATGTTGTTCAGAACTTATGTCTTAGGACATTTTCAGTTATATTCTGTTACTAATTAGAACACGTGTAATTGTTCTATTGGTTTATCATTTATATGTACTGTAGCTTTAGCTTTCCTTTACAGTATATATAGGAGTTAGCAACTGTAAGCTAACTAACTTTCGTATCACTTTGTATTCACTTTGTAATCTTTGAGAGATTCTCTTTCAAGATCTGTAATCTGTTCTTAATCGAATACAAAGCTTTTGGATCCAATTCTCTATTATTCTACTGTTTGATTGTTCTTGATTGATTAATTGATTGTAAGATCGAATCCTGGTTTCTACATTGAGTTTGCTCAGGGACTTGTCTAGAGTCCCTTCGCTGACGTGCACTCTACGCTCCTCTGAAGAGCGGTTTGTTTCTAACTGTGTGTGTGCCAGAGGAAACGAATTCCTCTATGGGGATTTCAGATCTGATCTGGGACAAATGATCAAGAATAAGAAGAGTGTCCTTTGGAGAGGACACCTTCTGTGGGGATTCCCTAGTTTGTGCAGGCGCAGAGGAGGAAAAAGATTCCTCTGCCCGGTTTGATGGGGATGGCTTCGAGTTGTGATGCTCTATTTCAATAACTCTATTTGCCACTAGACTGGCAGAGTTAGTAATGTGGGTTGCACTGGGAGGGGGAGATGGTTCTGTTCCTCTTCTATCTTCGGCAACTTTTAAAATACAAAAGTTTACAAAAGTACATCATGTTTCAAAATAGAAATTGTCCAAAAACAAAAATTGACATGATAAGGAAAAAGCGTGTTGAATGCTGCTACTTGTGGTGCCTTCTAAAATCCAACCTTACTTGATATTTCCTGAAAAGAATGTAATTGAGAGGGTCAACTATTGAATAGTTGGTGAGTTCACAGGTTTTCGGTATGCATAACAGTTTTAATGCAAGTTTGTAAATCCGCACAGTGGATTGAGTATTCGGTTGTAGTTATAAAGCAGTTTTGTAAATCCGTACAATGGATTAAGAGTTCGTTTGTCAACATGCGCAAGGTATAATATCGTATGCAAATATGTTAAAGTAATAAGCCCACTACCCAAACCTACTGACCGTACACGCCCCAAAGACACATGTTCCTCACAAACATGATAAGTTAGTCGGCAATTATGCACTCGCGAGGTGAGTGGGGTGTCAACCAAATAACGTTATCCATAATATACCAAGAGGCTCGCACAATGAGCTAATGGGTAATGTAGTTCGTACCGGGGACTTTAAAATAAATGTGAAACTCAGAATCAACTAACATAAGCATACATACCATAGTGCATAAAAGTTCGTAGCAATGTAAATCAGTTTGAGTAAATAGTACAACCGATGCGTAAGTAAATTGTAACATGCTTTTCACCCCAAAATGTACAAAATAGTAAAAAGGGGATGTGAAAACTCACGGTGATAAGCGAAGATATTCCCAAGAGGTTCGTAATGCAATCCGTAAAATGATCCTACTTCGATCCTACGATCGTAAGGACACTAGTAAGATTCTATGTTTTAAACCTTAGTCCTTGATAGCGTTTAGTTACCCAAATCATCATAAAATGCCTTTGTTGTGTTTAAGTTTATAAGTTATAAGGAATTAACCGAAGTTAGTAATCAACATATAATACATTACATATGTTAGATTGAGGTTACCACAATTTCGTCATGACGAGTGACGAAAAGGGTCTAAAGTTAGGAGTTATATATAGTATATATATATACCGCAATTTCATCACAAGAATGATGAAAAAGGTTCAAAATGAAAAGTTAAAATATATAAAATGCATATACATATAGTATGTAGGTTATATTAACTTACATATGTTAGTATTACCGCAATTTCACCACAAGAAGTGATGAAAAGGGTCTAAGTGTTAGTTTGTAACCATAGCAGAAAGTTATCCTTTGCTGTCCAGAATTTGTTGTCACTTTCAGTTCATTTTTGGATATCTTCCAGAGGCATTTGGGTTAAGATATTTTATACCCATATAACTTATTGTATTAGGAAACGTTTGGTATAAAAACCATAATTTTTGAAGGTAGATAAGTACATGAAATAATTCTTGACGTAAAATCACTACAGAAAGCTTTGCTGTTTGCGCACTGTTTTTGTGAAATATGTTTGAAGGTCGAAATCTTGGAGTTTTTGAGTGAAACCACTTGGGTTCGAATCTTAACACATAAAATGTAATTCCAGAAAAGATTTCACCTTATTTGGATAAAATTTGAGTGAGATATGGCCTTGCAAAATAAGTGGAAAAATCTGACAGATTGCTGTTGAAAATCTTCTTTAATTAAATGCACCATTTCCATTGGTTCTTTATGGGATCTTATTCTTTTTATTTGGCCATGATTTTTGACACAACAATCTAACATTTTCAGATGAAAAGCTTCCTTTTAATTTACACAAGCTACATGCAAACAACTTAGACAAGTTATCTTGTCAAAACATTTTCAAAAATTGGTCCTTTTGAGCTTTTTGTGAAAACATTCAAATAGTTCTTTCTTTGATCATTAACTTTGGTTTGATCATGGATTCATCACTCTTTTAATAACATGCAAAGTGTTATGGTGATGAATCTACAAACATTAAGATTCAAAGATATGTTTAGTGAAAACAACATTTAAAACTAGTGTAGGAGTAGAAGAAACTCAAAGAAAATGAAAAAACAATACAAAGAAAAGTGTAGGCTTTGCACTACATATGAGTTTACCTTGAGGTTCTTGAGTTCTTGGAGTGTCTTGAGGTTAGGATGGCTGAATACTTGAGAGGGTTCTAGTGAGAAAGAAGAGAGAAAAAAAGAGATTTCTTAGAGAGAAAACTTTGAGAGAAAAGTGAGAAATGAGGAGGGATTTGGAAATGGATGAAAAGTGAGAGAGAGGGGGGGGGGGGTTAAGGGGAGGGGAGGGCCGGTTTTGGGAAGAGGGAGAGGGTGGAGTGTGGTGTTGGGTAATATGATGGTGTTTTTTTTTTTGTTTTTTTTTATTTTTTTTATTTATTTTTTTATTATTTTTAAATTTGAATTATTAACTAGTTTATCTATAATCTATAATACTTGTTTTTATAAAATATATATTTTTGCAAAGTATTTATATATGTATGTATTTAGGGTATTTTAGATTGGCATTTTATGAGATTTATGGATAATTCCCTTATTAAGGCAAATGCTAGGCAAAATTCTTAAATTTTCCTAACACTATCGTTTTTACTGCTAAGTTTGACTGTGCTGTCTAAAATATAGATAGCAATGTTCAGTATAAATCTAACCTGAACGTAAGTTTGAAGGTTGTCACAGTCTCCCCCGGTTAAAAGAATTTCGTCCCGAAATTCAAGAACTTCCATCCTTAACCGGTTTGTTAGCAAAAAGGTGACGATACTTATGTTTCATGTAATCCTCTCGTTCCCATGTATACTCAGGCCCACGCCTTGTGTTCCAATGAACTTTCACAATCGGAATATTCTTTCGCTTGAGACGTTTAACATCTCTATCGAGGATCTTGCTTGGTTCTTCTATGATGTGTAGCTTGTCGTCAATTTGAACTTCTTCTAGATGTATGATCAGTGAGTCGTCGGCTAGACATTTCTTGAGGTTCGACACATGAAACGTATCATGGATGACACTTAGCACTTTAGGCAAATTGAATCTATATGCTACCGGACCAATCCTGTCGGAGATCTCAAATGGTCCGACGTACCATGGGCTCAATTTTCCTCTTTTCCCAAATCGTACTATTCCTTTCCATGGAGATACTTTTAGAAGCACTTTATCGCCAACTTGGAATTCTAAAGGCTTCCGACGATTATCCGCATAACTTTTCTGACGATCTCTGGATGCTTTAAACCTATCTCTAATGATTGCAATCTTGTCGGTAGTTTCTTGCACAATATCGGGTCTAGATAACTGTCTATCTCCAATTTCTAACCAAGCAAGTGGTGAACGACACTTGCGTCCATACAAAGCTTCAAATGGCGCACACTGAATACTGGTGTGATAGCTATTGTTATAAGAAAACTCGACCAAAGGTAAGTGATTATACCAACTTCCTCCGAAGTCTAACACGCATGCCCGAGGCATGTCTTCTAACGTTTGAATGGTTCGTTCACTTTGCCCGTCCGTTTGAGGACGATAGGCAGTGCTCAAATTCAATTGTGTACCCAATGCTTTTTGAAGTGACTGCCAAAACCGTGATGTGAAACGGCTATCTCTATCTGAAATGATGGAAACTGGAACTCCATGACGCGTAACAATTTCCTTGATGTAGATCTGAGCAAGCTTCTCCATCTTGTAATCTTCTCGAATCGGTAGGAAATGTGCAGATTTCGTGAATCGATCTACTATAACCCAAATTGAGTCGTGCCCTTTGGCGGTTCTCGGAAGTTTGGTTATAAAATCCATGGTTATTTGTTCTCATTTCCACTGGGGAATCTTTGGTTGTTGTAGCAAACCAGATGGTTTTTGATATACAGCTTTGACCTTTGAACAAGTTAAACATTTCCCTACGTACAAGGCAATATCTTTCTTCATTCCTGGCCACCAATAATATTCCCTTAAGTCCTTGTACATCTTATCCTCTCCCGGATGAATTGAATATCTGGACTTGTGGGCTTCATCCAGAACCGTTTCTCGTACGTTGTTGGCTTTTGGTATCCAAACTCTATCCTTGAAATAACGTACTCCATCAACCTTAGTCTCAAATCTACTTTCTATACCGTGAAGGGTTTCGTCCTTCAAGTTTTCCGTTTTTATTGTTTCGATCTGAGCTTCAAGAATTCGAGTCTTTAAACTCGTTTGTACAAGCGCTCCCATTGCTCGTACACGTGAAGGTTTTACCCTTTCCTTCTTACTCAGGGCATCGGCTACTACATTGGCCTTACCTGGGTGATAGCGAATATCACAATCGTAGTCACTGAGTAACTCTACCCATCTTCTTTGCCTCATGTTGAGCATTTTCTGGTCTAGGATATGCTGAAGACTCTTGTGATTGGTGAAGATAGTGCATTTAGTGCCATACAGATAATGTCTCCATATCTTTAAAGTGAATACCATGGCTCCGAGCTCCAAGTCGTATGTGGTATAGTTCTTCTCATGAACCTTTAGTTGTCGCGAGGCGTACACTATAACCTTGTCCTTTTGCATCAATACACAACCCAAACCTTGATGCGATGCGTCACAATACACCACAAAATTATCGGTTCCTTCCGGTAAAGCTAGAATTGGTGCATTGCACAACTTTTTCTTCAATAACTGGAACGCCTCTTCTTGCGGTTCTCCCCAAACGAATTTCCTATCCTTTTGGGTTAGTGGTGTGAGTGGTTTAGCAATTTTTGAGAAGTTCTCGATAAACCGTATATAATAACCCGCCAAACCTAGAAATTGACGAATTTTTGTCGGGGTTTTTGGAGCTTCCCACTTCTTAACGGCTTCCACTTTAGCCGGGTCCACGTGAATTCCTTTCTCTCCAATCACGTGACCAAGAAAGTGTACTTCTCGAATCCAAAATTCGCACTTTGAGAATTTGGCATACAGTTTCTGCTCCTTGAGAAGTTCTAGAATTACCCTTAAATGCTGCTCGTGATCCTCCTTACTTCGAGAGTAGATCAATATGTCATCGATGAATACGATCACAAACTTATCAAGGTATGGTCTGCATACCCTGTTCATTAAATCCATAAACACAGCTGGCGCATTCTTTAACCCGAAGGGCATAACTAAAAACTTGTAGTGTCCATATCGAGTCCTAAAAGCTGTCTTAGGAATGTCCTCCTCGCGGACTCTTAACTGGTGATAACATGATCGAAGATCAATCTTTGAGAAATAAGTTGAACCTTGCAATTGGTCGAATAAATCATCTATTCGAGGAAGAGGATATCGATTCTTGATCGTCAACTTGTTCAGCTCCCTATAATCGATGCACATTCGAAACGATCCATCCTTTTTCTTGAAAAATAAGACTGGGGCTCCCCAAGGTGAGGAACTTGCTCTAATAAATTCCTTGTCCAGGAGTTCCTGAAGTTGACTCGACAACTCTTGCATTTCGGCGGGTGCTAAACGATATGGCGCCTTAGCCACAGGTGTTGCTCCGGGTACGAGGTCAATTTGAAATTCAACTTGTCTAAACGGGGGAAGTCCAGGCAAATCATCGGGGAACACCTCCGGGTGATCCTTCACCACCGGGATATCTTGGATTCGCCTTTCCTCGGACTTCTTCTCGACTATGTGAGCCAAAAATGCAACGCACTTCTTCCTCAAATACTTATGAATCTTCTCACTTGACACTACTTCTAGGCTCCTTCCAACTTTGTTTCCTTGTATAACGAGGGTTTCTCCGTCTTGCAAAGGTACTCTAATCGTCTTATCAAAACAACAGATCTCCGCTCGATTCTCGGATAACCAATCCATGCCTATTACTACGTCAAAACTCCCCAATTCAATAGGAATAAGATCAACTCTAAACAATTTATCGACTAGATTCAAGGTACAATCTAAAATTACATCCTTAGCCTCAAATTTATGACCATTAGCAACCTCAATAATATAAGCATCTGTCATTCTCTTAGATTCCAAGTTAATTAGTGGCCTAAATTCCAATGAAACAAAACTTCTATCCACTCCAGTGTCAAATAATACTGATGCATAGTGGTTGTTTAGGAGAAATGTACCTGTCACCACATTAGGGTCGCGACGTGCTTCGTCAGCTCCAAGGACAAATGCCCGTCCTCGAGCTTGACCACCTTGATTTCCTTGATTGGCTTGTCTTGCCTGGTTCCTATTATTGTTATTGTTCGGCCTCCTACCAAATCTCGGGCACATATTCCGAAAGTGATCCGGACTTCCGCACTCGAAGCATACCCTTCTCCCCCTACAGAATTTGGTGAGATGACCTGGCCGCTTACAATTGTCACAAACGGGGCAAGCTCCCTCATGATGAAGGTTGCACTTGTTGCATTTCGGGAATGGACCCTTGTATTGCCCTGGGTCCTGAGTTTTTACTCCGAAGTTTCTTACCACATTCCTATCCTTGCTTGCACTACCAAAGGTTTTCTTTCCTGACTGATACTCTGGCTTCCTCTTATTGCTGGTACTTCCCGATGTCAGAGTTCCCGCTCTTACCGCGTCGTTCGTTAAAGTAGTTGCCAAGGCCACAACAGATTGAATTGTGGTCAGGTTTGCCGAGGTGACCATTCCTCGGATCTCCGACGCTAATGCCCATAAGTATCGGTCGATTCTCTTGCTCTCGAGAGTGACCATGTGAGGTACCAGCTTTGCGAGTTCATGGAAACGAGTTGTGTATCGGTCTATGTCAGCTCCGACCATGGCGTGATTCCAGAATTCAGTCTCCAGCTTTTGAAGTTCACTTTTGGGGCAGTACTCCTCAATGAGTAACTTTTTAAACTCCTCCCATGAGAGTCTGTATGCATCTTCCCTTCCATGGGTTTGAACCTAGATGTTCCACCATGTTAGTGCCCTGCCTTGGAGTTGACATGTAGCATATTCCACCTTGCGGTCCTCCGAGTATTTGCTGATATGGAGTACCGACTCCATGCTATCGATCCAAGAAAGCAGTCCTACGGCACTTTCCTTTTCGTAGAATTCCTTGGGTTTACAGGACATGAAGGACTTGTAGTTGCATCCGGTACTGTTACTACCCGGATTTCCTCCCCTACCTCCTTTATTCCCGCGGTTAGTATTAATGTCGGCGGTTACTTGCGTGACTATGCTGGGTATTGCTTCTTGTATGCGTTGTGCTATGATCCGTGCGATGTCGGGTGTTTGGTTTTCAGGATTATCTCCCGTGTGGCGAGTGGATCTTCTTGGAGGCATGATTCTAAAACACATTTGCAAAAATTGTTTTGGTTAAAATTTTGTACAACTTCTTGAACTGATATTTTCCAAAGGTTTATAATATTATTTGAAATTTTGAAACAGTAAAGTTAAGTATAAGGTAAATAGACAGGTTGATTGAAAGTTCACATTTCCCCCAATGGGTTTCCATTCATCGTTCTATTAAATGCCGAAATTAAAAAATTTCCAATGTTTATCATACATCGGTATCATATTGTTTGAAAGAGAAATACAACTCGAGTACTTAAAATGCGTGAATCGAAAATGACAAGTAAGTAAAATGTTTTTCAAAAATTCCTGCAACACGCTACAACCCATCCACCGTCGTATCCGTACTATCCCAAGTATGCCCCAATCATGATCAAAAGCACCAACAACAATAGCGCCATCCCCACAACCAAGCATGCCTCTTCCGCCCTCATTGCCATTCTTTTAGCCACTCTTGCACCATCTAGAGCTTGAGTCGAAATGAGGGTCAGTTGGTGTGCTAGCTCCACCAGTTCTGTTAAGACCTGGCCTTGATGAGTCACCCTTTCCTGACACCCGTGCAAATCGGTTGTCATCGCCCTTATATGTTGATCTCTTGCCCAAGACAACTCGGACAGTTGTCTGATTGGCACGCCGGTGGCCATACGTTGCGGTTCTGGTGCCTCCGGACGTGTTGATGTTAGTGTGACCCTTCTAGGAATTAGGACACTTTTCCTCGCCGTTTGCCTAACGCGAGGCCCTCCAAGGTGTGGTTGTACAATTACCGGAGTGGGTCGTGGTAGTACCGGGGTTGGTGACGCTCTCGGTCCGTCATAGGGATCTCGTTCACTTGATACTTCTTGCTCCGATTCAGTGCTACTAGAATCTTCATCCTCCCGAATGTTTGGTGGGTTGACCGCGGTCGACCATTGACGTAACTCGACACATTGGCCGAGTAAGAATCGGGAGTGTAGGATGGTGATGATGACGACATAGTGAAACTGAGGCAAAAGTGTACTTAATTACTAATCGCACAAGTGAAATGTCTATCCTATGCAATGTCTACGCACTATGCATGCTACTAGAGAGTGCAAGTGAAAATTGACATACTCCTACTATAACCATTTCTAGTCTCGCATTAACCTACCTTAATCGAACATAGGTGATCAAGCTATGTTTAATTAAAGTCTGTTAATACCATTCTAGACTAAGTTATACTAGTAGTAAGTTCATTTGTTTTCATGTCAGTTTTGGATTTTGGTTATAGTTGGGTTTTTTCCAATGAAAGACCGGTATTCTCTATAACCTTTGGCTCTGATACCATTTCTGTCACACCCCGCTAAAGCGGAAGTACAGGATGTCACAGTTCAATGTTTCAATGCGTAAGGTAGAAGACAACACACAATCATCATATCACAAAAGTTTACAAAAGTACATCATGTTTCAAAATACAAATTGTCCAAAAACAAAAATTGACATGATAAGGAAAAAGCGTGTTGAATGCCGCTACTTGTGGTGCCTTCTAAAATCCAACCTTACTTGATATTTCCTGAAAAGAATGTAATTGAGAGGGTCAACTATTGAATAGTTGGTGAGTTCACAGGTTTTCGGTATGCATAACAGTTTTAATGCAAGTTTGTAAATCCGCACAGTGGATTGAGTATTCGGTTGTAGTTATAAAGAAGTTTTGTAAATCCGTACAATGGATTAAGAGTTCGTTTGTCAACATGCGCAAGGTATAATATCGTATGCAAATATGTTAAAGTAATAAGCCCACTACCCAAACCTACTGACCGTACACGCCCCAAAGACATATGTTCCTCACAAACATGATAAGTTAGTCGGCAATTATGCACTCGCGAGGTGAGTGGGGTGTCAACCAAATAACGTTATCCATAATATACCAAGCGGCTCGCACAATGAGCTAATGGGTAATGTAGTTCGTACCGGGGACTTTAAAATAAATGTGAAACTCAGAATCAACTAACATAAGCATACATACCATAGCGCATAAAAGTTCGTAGCAATGTAAATCAGTTTGAGTAAATAGTACAACCGATGCGTAAGTAAATTGTAACATGCTTTTCACCCCAAAATGTACAAAATAGTAAAAAGGGGCTGTGAAAACTCACGGTGATAAGCGAAGATATTCCCAAGAGGTTCGTAATGCAATCCATAAAACGATCCTACTTCGATCCTACGAACGTAAGGACACTAGTAAGATTCTATGTTTTAAACCTTAGTCCTTGATAGCGTTTAGTTACCCAAATCATCATAAAATGCCTTTGTTGTGTTTAAGTTTATAAGTTATAAGGAATTAACCGAAGTTAGTAATCAACATATAATACATTACATATGTTAGATTGAGGTTACCGCAATTTCGTCATGACGAGTGACGAAAAGGGTCTAAAGTTAGGAGTTATATATAGTATATATATACCGCAATTTCATCACAAGAATGATGAAAAAGGTTCAAAATGAAAAGTTAAAATATATAAAATGCATATACATATAGTATGTAGGTTATATTAACTTACATATGTTAGTATTACCGCAATTTCACCACAAGAAGTGATGAAAAGGGTCTATGAGTTAGTTTGTAACCATAGCAGAAAGTTATCCTTTGCTGTCCAGAATTTGTTGTCACTTTCAGTTCGTTTTTGGATATCTTCCAGAGGCATTTGGGTTAAGATATTTTATACCCATATAACTTAATGTGTTAGGAAACGTTTGGTATAAAAATCATAATTTTTGAAGGTAGATAAGTACATGAAATAATTCTTGACGTAAAATCACTACAGAAAGCTTTGCTGTTTGCGCACTGTTTTTGTGAAAAATGTTTGAAGGTCGAAATCTTGGAGTTTTTGAGTGAAACCACTTAGGTTCGAATCTTAACATATAAAATTTAATTCCAGAAAAGATTTCACCTTATTTGGATAATGTTTGAGTCAGATATGGCCTTGCAAAGTCAGTGGAAAAATCTGACAGATTGTTGTTGAAAATCTTCTTTAATTAAATGCACCATTTCCATTGGTTCTTTATGGGATCTTATTCTTTTTGTTTGGCCACGATTTTTGACACAACAATCTAACATTTTCAGATGAAAAGCTTCCTTTTAATTTACACAAGCTACATGCAAACAACTTAGACAAGTTATCTTGTCAAAACATTTTCAAAAATTGGTCCTTTTGAGCTTTTTGTGAAAACATTCAAATAGTTCTTTCTTTGATCATTAACTTTGGTTTGATCATGGATTCATCACTCTTTTAATAACATGCAAAGTGTTATGGTGATGAATCTACAAACATTAAGATTCAAAGATATGTTTAGTGAAAACAACATTTAAAACTAGTGTAGGAGTAGAAGAAACTCAAAGAAAATGAAAAAACAATACAAAGAAAAGTGTAGGTTGTGCACTACATATGAGTTTACCTTGAGGTTCTTGAGTTCTTGGAGTGTCTTGAGGTTAGGATGGCTGAATACTTGAGAGGGTTCTAGTGAGAAAGAAGAGAGAAAAAGAGAGATTTCTTAGAGAGAAAACTTTGAGAGAAAAGTGAGAAATGAGGAGGTGGATGAAAAGTGAGAGAGAGGGGGGTTTAAGGGGAGGGGAGGGCCGGTTTTGGCAAGAGGGGAGAGGGTGGAGTGTGGTGTTGGGTAATATGATAGTGTTTTTTTTTGTTTTTTTTTTTTATTTTTATTTTTTTTAAATTTGAATTATTAACTAGTTTATCTATAATCCATAATACTTGTTTTTATAAAATATATATTTTTGCAAAGTATTTATATATGTATGTATTTAGGGTATTTTAGATTGCCATTTTATGAGATTTATGGATAATTCCCTTATTAAGGCAAATGCTAGACAAAATTCTCAAATTTTCCTAACACTATCGTTTTTACTGCAAAGTTTGACTGTGCTGTCTAAAATATAGATAACTGCAATGTTCAGTATAAATCTAACCTGAACGTAAGTTTGACGGTTGTCACATTCAGTGCCGGCAGAGGCTATTTCCTTTGTTGCCTTTGCTTTTAGAGCCTTCTTTGGTTTTGGGGGTTGCTCTGTGGTTTTCGATAGGGTTTCAGAGGTCTTTGATTTGGATCTAGCCAACTTGATCCTCTCTTGCTTCTGTCTGTGATTTTCCAGAGCTTTTGCCCATTCCTATTCGCTCATTCTTTACACTACTTCGGTTCCTAAGGGCACTCCTAAGCGTGGGGGTCACAGGACTCGGTTTTGGAGTCCTGTGTACACGCACATATTCACTCTTTAACTCTTCATCTGAGGCGTAGATCAACATCTTTTATGACAAGGGCCTACATATCTTGTACCCTTCTGCGTGCTTGGTAGGAGACATCTTCAGCAGAGGGTAAGTTTTCACTACTTCCCCTTCCATTGGCCATTTCTCTGCGGTCAGTAAGGGCTCTAGCAGAACACCCAGATTTCTCTGGAACTGTAGATCATGGAGTTGACCCTTACTTTTCTTTCCTTTTGACCTCTGTGTGGATTGTCTATATTCGATCGTGGCAATTAATTCTTTCATCATAAGGGCAGCATAGTCCAAAGAAAGATCATAATATATCCCATACATTATGGCCAGGATATGATGGGAGCTCTGGTCAGGACTCCCTACCTTTCCAGTGAGGCAACGGTTCAGAATGGAGAACAAAGTATTCCACAGAGGAGGAAATCTATTCCTCCTAAAGTCATTTCTTTTGGTGAGGTTTGTGTTATACCCCAACATCTCTGCAAAGGCACAGAGGTCTTCATCAGAGGGTTCCTTGGCATAGTTCTTAATCCCTAACAATCCTCTGGTAGGAAGGTTGAAGTCATAGGAGAGCATTGTTCTGTTGAAGCCAATGTTGATGTTTTCAGAGTTGTCAGGTTTGGACAGATATCCCTTTATATGTTTTGTCTCATGGTCATAGTAACAGCTCTGCCACTGGCTGGTATCTTTGTAACATTTGTGGTTAAAAGGGTGTTAAGTGGATGGTTTTCCGGGATATTCATTAAAATGGCTTAGTCATCACCAAATACTATTTTTGAGATTACCATATAATGGTTGTTGGGCTTAAGGGGTAAGAAGTTTTCAAAAAAGTCATTATCCATGAATTCTTGAAGATGGGTAGTGGGAACATGATGAACATAATCTGCACTGTTCTCGGTTTCTAGGTTGATTATTGTCGGAAAAGCTTTCTGGGAGTGCTCAGATGGAGCAGGGGAGTTCACCGTAGTGTTTGTGGAAGCCATTGATGATGTTTATCAAAGAAATGAGGAGAAAACAGAGAGTTGCAGGTTCTTGCTTGAGTTCGTCAGAAAAATTAGAATGAGAGAAGGATGGTAAAGTTTGGGACGATGGGTAAAAGAGGGTTTTATAGGGGTTAAAAATGGATAGAATTTAGAGCGGTAAAAAGTGAATTTGATAACATTTGGGGTCCGCACTCGAGTGCCCAGCTGTGTTCAACGTTTCAGAACCATCGTGTGGCACACATGTCCAATAGAAACGTGCCACGTCAGAAGAGGCGGTGCACGATGAGACGTCGTGTGGTGCCCATTAATGCTCAGTGCGTGGGAGTCTCTACACCCGAGTGACTGTCACTTTGGAAAATAACCCGCACCTCAGAACCCTTTTAAAATCAACGTGTCAGAATCGACAGAAGCTCCGTGGTGGAATGAGCTCTGTGATCTGAGACCTTTCAATTTCTCAACCTTGCACCTTTACCAAAGACATTTGAAAATGCAATTGAAATGATCGATAGAGTATCCGTACGAGATTTTCAGTTACAGAGGCTCTGACTTACAGAGGCTCTGTCAAGCTCAACAGAGGCTCTATGACTGAAAATTTCTAATTGTGGAAAGCTCATAAAACTTTTTGTCATTCAAGGTTTTGACTGTTTTAAACTGTGTTTCTAGGACATATTTTGAAGGTGGTGTCCTAGAAAAATGTTTTGGAAAAAGGATTTGTGCGAGG
This sequence comes from Saussurea involucrata, assembly GCA_033807775.1. Taxonomy (NCBI): domain Eukaryota; kingdom Viridiplantae; phylum Streptophyta; class Magnoliopsida; order Asterales; family Asteraceae; genus Saussurea; species Saussurea involucrata. The sequence goes on from CM066317.1 coordinate 70,680,451, forward strand.
AATTTACTCTTAGATTCTCCTTTGTTCGGCATAGTCTCTGACTACTGTTGGTTTGTTCGACAAAATATCTTCTTTGGCTCCCCCTTGAATGATTAACCTCTGTAGATCATTACAAGGTCTCCTTCTGCTCCCCCTTGACCTATGCTTGGATCAGATATGATAAGTAAAGCACAAAACATAAGTCAAACTCATCAGATGTTTTGTGAGAATAGACAGAAGCTCTGAGCTATTTCACAGAAGCTCTGTTGGGTATTGAACTTTTAAAGGTAAAGAATTTACATACTGAAAGATTGAAATATTTACATATGTATACGAGGATTTAATCTCACTTACAGAGGGTTTAGCTCATGTTCAGCATACCTAATTTACCCACCAAAAATAGGAATCTTTTCTCATCGAGTGCTTTGGTGAATAAGTCTGCAAGCAGAAATTCTGTAGGCATAAAGTACATCTCTATGGTTCCTTCTTCAACATGATGCTTCAGAAAGTGGTACCTTGTATTGATGTGTTTTGTCTTAGAGTGCTGTACAGGGTTGGTAGAGATCGCTATGGCGCTTTTGGAGTCACAGAGGATGGGTATCTTTTGGATACTTAGACCATAGTCATTTAGCTGAGTTCTCATCCACAGAACTTCGGAGCAACAGCTTGCAATAGCAACGTATTCGGCTTCTGCTGTGGATGTTGACACACAGTTCTGCTTCTTTGAAGTCCAGCTGACTAACTTACCACCTAGGAATTGGCAACTCCCAGAGGTACTTTTCCTGTCTAGCTTGCATCCTCCGTAGTCTGAATTTGTATAAGCCATAAGATCAAAGCCAGAGTTCTTTGGATACCAGAGACCAAGATTCTTGGTTCCTTTGAGGTATCTAAAGATTCTCTTGACAGCAAATAGGTGGGATTCTTTGGGGTTAGCTTGATATCTTGCACAAAGACATGTGGAATACATTACATCTGGCCTACTAGCAGTTAAGTATAGAAGAGACCCGATCATGCATCTGTAGAGCTTTATCTCGACAGATTTTCCTTCTGAATCTGAGTGTAACTTAGATCCAGTGGCCATGGGGGTCTTCATGACAGAGGCATCGGAGAGTTTGAATTTTGAAAGTATGTCAGAGACATATTTTGATTGATTTGTAAAGATTCCCTCTGATGACTGTTTGACTTGGAGTCCTAGGAAGAAGTTTAGTTCTCCCATCATACTCATCTCAAACTCACTCTGCATGAGTTTTTCAAAATTAGTGCAATATTTTGCATTAGTAGAGCCAAAAATAATGTCGTCCACATATATTTGAACAAGTAGAATGTCTTCACCTTTTCTCTTATAGAACAAAGTTGTATCGGTAGTACCTCTTTCGAACTCATTATCAAGGAGAAAGGGTGAAAGGCGTTCATACCAAGCTCTTGGGGCCTGCTTGAGTCCATACAGAGCCTTATCTAGATAGTAGACATGGTTTAGGTATTTAGCACTTTCGAACCCTGGTGGTTGTTAGACATATACTTTTTCTTGAATCTGTTCGTTTAGAAAGGCAGATTTGACGTCCATCTGAAATACCTTACAACCTCTGTGAGCTGCGAAGGCTAAGAAGATTCTTATAGCTTCGAGCCGTGCAACAGGACCAAAGGTCTCATCGTAGTCAATCCCTTATGCCTGACAGTATCCCTTAGCCACCAATCTTGCCTTGTTTCTGACGACCACTCCATCCTCATCCTTCTTGTTTCTGAAGACCCATTTAGTCCCTATGGCCGTTTTCCCTTTTGGCAGAGGGACTAGGGTCCATACTTTGTTTCTCTCTAATTGGAGAAGCTCTTCTTGCATTGCTTCCACCCAATTTGGATCTTCTGAATTTACTTCAATCCTGGTAATTCAGAACTCGTTTTCATGATTAAGGATATTTTGATCCAAGTCTTGTTACTTGTGCAGATTTTATCAAGATAAAAGATCTTTTGCACATATTAAGGGGGAGCTTGTAAACCTTTTAAATCATTGTATCATGATTTGAGGGGGAGCTCAAATGTTTCTGAATGTAAGTATCTTTTGATCTTAATCTCAGATTGTTTGAAAGAAGAACAACTTTCAAGCATGAAAAACGTTTTCTTAAATGTTCAAACCACTTCTCTAATTCAAACAGATTTTATAATTTTAGAAGTTTGATTTGAAATGTTTTTCATATATATATCGGATTATCGTAACATCATTTTTGAACGTGTGTTTTCAAAGATTAATACTTGTGTATTATCTTTTCTATACTTTCAAGTATTCGTACACACCGGTTCAGCTTCTTATTGACTTTGTTATTACCATGTCTCAAAACGAAACAAATTTTTCGATGGTAATACTCCCGTTTGTATTCCAATTTTGTTGAGCATCATTTTCATTTCAGCGTGAGAACTTAAGCGTTTCATTCAAAGATTGTTTATATATGTTCATATAAACAAATTTCAATTCTTTGATACCCTATCCTTTTATGATCATCATTCATAGTATTTGATCTAATTGATACATTGTCAAATTCTCAAACAAGTCCTTCGAATTCTTCTTCTAAATCTTCAGCTAATAAATCAGCCAGAATGTTCGGTTTTGGGCTAAAGAAGAAAAACAAGAAGAAAGAAATTAAAACAATTGAAGTGAACATGGTTTGGAAATGGATTCCTAAAAATGAAATTAACAAACCAAGTTCACAAAAGGAACTAAAAATTAAAGGTAAAGTTCAAGGTTCCTCAACTGAAATTAATAAACTCCGTACTAACAACAAAGGACACATACTGGTATGGGTACCTAAGATGCAGTAATCTGTAATTTTCAGGATCGTCATGTGTGGGTCATAGATTCAGGAGCTTTGAGACACATGACGGGGTACAAGCACTTATTGCACGATTTTACTGTACATCCTGGCGGATCGGTTGGTTTTGGTAATAATTCGAAGGGATATGTTCGAGGTCACGGAACGTTAAAGAATGACTCGATTTCTGTGGAAAAAGTCTTGTATGTGGAGGGTTTAGGACATAACCTATTTAGCATTAGTCAGTTTTGCGACAAAGGTTGTAAGGTAATTTTTGACAAGAAGTTCTGTTATGTTGTGGACGAAAAGGGTTCAGAAATCTTCAGAGCAAAACGATGCGGAGATCTCTACATAACCGACTTTGCAACTCTAGTTGCTTCGAAACAAGTTTGTCTCGTTTCAAAAGCATCTTTAGACGAATGTTGGTTGTGGCATAGAAGATTATCTCATCAAAATTTCAGAAGCATCAACAAACTGAGGATTGATGGACTGGTTACAGGACTACCAGATTTGAAGATCGACAAAGTATCAGTATATCCGGCTTATGAAATTGGAAAAATGAAACATGTTTCTCACAAGTCTAAAACTCTGTCCAACTGCAAAAATGTTCTGGAGCTTATTCATATGGATCTTTGTGGCCCAAATGAGAACTCAATCAATGGGTGGAAAGAAATATATCTTGGTTATGATTGATGAGTACTCGCGTTACACTTGGCTGGAGTTTCTACGTCTCAAATCTGAAGCACCAGAGCTGATCATCAAATTCATCAAGAAGATACAGATTCTTCTACAATGTTCAGTTCAAAAGATAACGAGCGACAACGGAACAGAATTCAAGAATGCCACTTTATAGTCATTTCTTGATTCAGTTGGGATTTCACATAATTTTTCTGCACCAATGACTCCTCAACAAAATGGATTGTTGAAAGAAAGAACAGAACGCTCTTAGAAGCAGCTCAGACTATGCTTGCCTATTCGGGACTTCTACCAAGCATGTGGGCTGAAGCAGTTTCAACAGTTTGCTTCACACAAAACAGGACCATTATAAACAAACGTTTAAATAAAACTGCATATGAGATTATTAATAATCGCAAACCTAATATAAAATTTTTACGTGTATTTGGTTGCAGATGTTTTGTGCTCAAAGACAGAGAAAATCTTACAAAGTTTCAAGTCAAAGCTGACGAAGGAATCTTCGTGGTTATTCCTTGACATCCAAAGCATACAGGATCTACAACAAACGGATGAAGTCAGTCATTGAAAGCATCAATGTGACGTTTGACGAAAATGTTATTTTGACTTCTGGACACCACAGTCCAGGACTCGGACCTCAACCTAAAGTTTCTACTCAACAAGGAGTAGAACCTAAGAAAAAATAGTCCAGGACTCTGACCTCAACATTTAAATAGTAATAATCATTCTGATTTAGATTTACTATTCTTTGATGCATTTATGGATTTTTCTACAGATATGGAATCACCTTTTGTATCTGTAAATGCAAACATACCACCGACGAGTGTTGATATCTCTGGTCCTTCTGAAGAGAACGGTGTTAATACATCAAGTGCTACAGACGTACATCCGACTGAGACTACACCTATTATAGTTTCTGAACCATCTTCTTCAACTGAAGACCCGGTTTCTGAAAACACAACATCGGATGTCTCTACGTCTGAATCAATAGTACCTGAAGTTGAACTGCCAACACCGACTTAAACTCCTTTAGCTGAATCGACAGAAGATATACTTGCGGTCATAGATGAAAATGATGCTTCCAACACTCGTGCTGATATTCAAACTCTCCGGAGCACACTCAAATGGACAAAGGCACATCCTCCTGCTAACATCATTGGTGACATCAAGGACGGTGTAAAGACAAGATCTGCGACAACAAACGAGTGTTTATATGTCAATTTCCTGAGCTTACTAGAACCCAAGAAGGCATCAGAAGCATTACAAGATCCAGACTGGATTAATGCAATGCAAGAAGAGTTAAATGAGTTTAAGCGAAATGAGGTATGGCATTTGGTGAAGCGTCCTAAGGACAAGACCATCATCGGTACAAAATGGGTCTTTAGGAACAAGAAGGATGAAGCGGGGATAATTGTTAGAAACAAAGCCAGATTGGTCGCAAAATGTTACAATTAGTAAGAAGGCATCGATTATGATGAAACCTACGCACCAGTGGCGCGGATTGAAGCCATTAGGATTTTTCTCGCATATGCCGCTCATAACAACATGAAGGTCTTCCAGATGGATGTAAAGTCTGCATTCCTGGACGGAATTCTTCATGAAGAAGTGTATGTGAGCCAGCCTGAAGGTTTCGTAGATCCAAAGTTCCCAAATCATGTCTATGTCTTGGACAAAGCCCTTTACGAACTTAAACAAGCTCCACGGGCATGGTATGAAACACTAACAATTCACTTGCTTGAATCCGGATACACCAAAGGTACTAACGACACAACCTATTTTCTCAAGAATAAAGGTGATGATTTAATACTTGTACAGATTTATGTTGATGACATTATATTTGGTTCTACAAACCCTGAAATGTGTGTTGATTTTGAAAATGTGATGAAACACGATTTCAAATGAGCATGATGGAGGAATTAAAGTTTTTCCTTGGTTTACAAGTAACACAATCAAAAGAGGGCATTTTTATAAATCAATCTAAGTATATAGATAACATGCTCAAAAAGTTTGATTTAAATTCAACCTCTATCATGAAAACACCAATGGCTACTGGTAGACTTTTGGATGCTGATTTATCAGGTAAATCAGTTGATCAAAAGCTTTATCGTAGCATGATTGGTTCTTTATTATATCTCACGGCAAGTAGACCAGATATAATGTTCGCAACATCATTCTGTGCTCGTTTTCAAGCAAATCCTAAAGAGTCACACCTGATTGCTATTAAGCGGATCCTTCGGTATCTCAAAGGCACAAGAAATTTGGGCCTTTGGTATCCAAAGGATTCGGGGTTTGAGCTAATAGCCTTTACAGATGCAGATCATGCCGGAAACAGGATGGACAGGTAAAGCACATATGGTGCATGCCAATTCTTAGGGGATAAGCTTGTGAGCTGGTCTTATAAGAAGCAGAATTGCGTGTCAACATCTACTGCGGAAGCGGAATATGTTGTCGTGGCAAGTTGTTGCTCTCAAGTGTTGTGGATGAAGACTCAGCTGAAAGACTATGGATACATCATCAACAAGATCCCAATCTATTGCGATTCCAAAAGTGCAATAGCAATCACGACAAATCTTGTTCAACACTAAAAAACAAAGCACATTGATGTCATGTTCCACTTTATAAAAGATCATGTGGAGAAAGGAACCATTGAAATTCATTTTGTGCCTACTGAACTAGAACTTGCTGATTTATTCACAAAACCTTTAGATGAAAAAAGGTTTAATTTCTTAATCAGCAAACTAGGGATGTTAAATACTTAGGCATTTTTCTATTGAGGGGAGTGTGTGTGTTTGTTAATTTTATTATATTCTATTTTTTAGGGGGAGCAAGGATATCTAACAGAGATACACTAACACTTCTAGAATCATGTTCAATGAGTACCAAGATTTTCATCTGTACTTGCAGATTTATCTGATGTTGAGACAACTGGATATGCATCTTTCTAGGGGGAGCAATATGGCATAAGTCTGTGAGTATGGTATAGTTTGTTTTAGTATTTTCTTAAAAAAGATTTTTTGAGAAAGAGGGGATATTTTTTCAAAGGAAAAGAACTTAAAAGTTTAAACTGGTGTGAGATCTTTTTGAAGTTTGAAATTTTTCTGAAAAATTTAGATTTTTTTGTGTGAAAAACACAAAGTTTTCGCATCTTAAGGATAAGAGAAGCTTACTTCTCGGATCCTCAAGGATACGGGAAGTACACTTCTTGGATCCTTAAGGATACGGGAAGCTTACTTCTCGGATCCTTAAGGATACGGGAAGTACACTGTTAGCTCCAACTTCTATGATTAAAGAAGTATTGAAAAATAGGCTAAGTGTAAAGACATCGACAGAGCCTTTGCCAAGACGCCAAGAGAAGACTCTACAGAAGACGTTCTCAGAGGACAAGGCCACAGAGCCTCTGTCACACTTGACAGAGCCTTTGTGGTAAGAAGACTTAGAAGACTAAAGATATTTGAAGTCCAAGACAAAGAAGACCGTGCCTCTCACGTGCCTCTGCTGTACGAAGATACTGAAGATCATTCGTACAAGGCGTTCCCTGCCAACTCCACGATGGGTTACAACCTTAGCAGAAAATGGCGCACTACATAAGCGTTGTACCTGTTGCAGATCCACGATGTTGTCTTTGTACCCTTAGTACTTCTTGTCTACCAATTGTCCCCTATAGAATAGTATAAATAGAAGGCTCTTGTAGAGCACTTCTAGTAATTTTGCTCAACTTCACACACACCTGATTAGAGCTTATCTTATTGTATTTCACACACTTTATGGTGTTCTTGGTGTCTTATAAAGAATCAATACAAAGTGAATCTTTGAGCTAAACTTGTGTTTATTAATACTTTGTTTGTTTGATTATGTGTGAACTTTCTACTGAGTATTTGTTCGAACTAATAGAGATTAATATCATTGTTGAGTAATATCGGGAACAAAAATTGGTATCAGAGCCATCCTTGATTTTCTATATCAAGAGATATACTCTAACAATGATCATGACTCTATCTGGTAGAAGTTTGGACTGATTTTGACCTGTTCTTCATTTTATTTCAAACAGCCCCTGTTTTTCTGCTATTCTCGACTAGTTCGACTTTAGTAAACTAACAGGATCTGTTTCTGTGGTTAAATCTTTCCATTTTGTGCATTGTTCAAGGTTTTAAAGCTTCAAACTCTTATCGAAGAATCTGTCCTATCATTTGAAAATTTTCAGTTCATACTCTGTTTTCTGGTATTTTCAAACTACTTAAAATGGCAAATACCAACAACTTCTTCACTGCTGGCTATTTGACAAAACCACCTACTCTGCTCAGAGACGAGTACCCCCAATAGAAGATACGAATGATTCATTTCTTTGAGGGTACTGATAAATATCTCCTCACTTATATCCGAAATCCACCTTATGTTCCTATGGTCACAGTACCACGGGTACCTGCCACAGATGATACTCCAGAGGTTGCTGAGTACGAGAAACCAAAGACAAAGGATAAATGGTCCACTACAGACTGGGAGAAATACGAAATTGCTTAGAAGACCAAGCGACTTCTGATAATGGCCATTCCAAATGACCTCTTTCAGTCTCTGGACGCATGTGAATCAGCCTACGATCTGTGGAAAGAACTTGAGAAGTAATCAGAAGGTGGCGCTAAGACTCAGAAGAACCGCAGAGCCCAATGCATCAACGAGTACTATGCTTTCAAAGCTCTGCCGATAGAGTCTCTGCAGTCAACATAAGACAGGTTCAACTCTCTTATTAACAAGTGTAAGAAGTTCGGGATTCACAGAACTTCTGAAGAGAACAACGTCATGTTCCTAAACAGCCTAAACGAAGAATGGCTCCAGCTGTCTATATCTCTACAAACTAATCAGGACCTAGACACCTGGACTCTGTCATATCTTTACGGAACACTGGTTGCTCAAGAACCTCAGATTGCACAAGCAAAAGCTCAAAACTGTGGGCCTCTCGCACTTGTTGGTAAGGCTACAGAAGCAAAAGAGAAACCAAAGAAGGGGAAGTCTGTGGAGGATAAGAAAGAGAAGAAGAAGAAGGTGCTGGTTGTTGATAGTGAGGAAGAGGAATTGGTAGAAGAAGAAGAGGCAACATTGGCCTCAATAGCTAAATCTTTAGCTCTATTGACAAGAGAGTTCAGCAAAGGGTACCAAAAGAAGTCAGGATATGAACGCAATGGGAGAGATGATCGTGGCGGGAAGTATGAGCCAAGAAATCAGGGAAGAGAAGATGCGAATGACCAACAGAGGTCAAATGACAGAGGTGACAAAGGTGGTGACCAACAGAGGTCAGGTGACAGAGCTGGGAATGCACCCCAGAATCAGGGATGTTTCAACTGGGGCAAGCCAGGCCACTATGCTGCAGACTGCAGGAGCAAACCAAATCGCCCTTAGAGGGACACTGCTTTCTATAAAAAGAAGGCAGAATACTACGCTCAGAAGTCGCTCATAGTGGAGCAAAAGAACTGGCAGTCAGATGAATCCTCTGACGAAGGAGAAAAGAAGAACGCCCTGTTCTGCGGTATGGCAAAAGTCAGCTCCTCCGATTCTGACAGTGAGGTATCCACTTCTGACTGTACTTCTAATGAAACTGAAGTAAATTTTCTTAAACAGACAGAAGACTACACTGAACTGAAAAAGACTTGTGATAATATTCAGAAAAAGTTTGCATTCTTTGAGAGAGAAGCCAGACTTCTCACTCAAGAAAAAGCAAAAATATCTTTGGAAAAGGAAGAAATTGAAACCAATTGGCATAAACATTTAAATCCTTTAAAAGAAAAGATTTCAGAACTAAATTCTACCCTTAAAGCTAAGACAAAGGAACTTCTGGACAATGAGAGTGACAGAATGAACATTCTGGCTCTTAAGAACTTCTTTCAAAAGGAAAGAGAAGTCCTACATCAAGACTTACTCAGCAGAGACCTTTTAATTAAGAAATATCAAGATGCATAGAAGGTGTATGAAAAAGTGAATACACAAATAGGGAGACGGGGAATTGCCTTCTGTGATATAGATCCTTATACTGGAACCAAAAGAGACAAGTCCCTATCCTCTCTGTTTTGTATTGGAAGTACAATAAAACCTGGTTTTCCAAATTTAATCTCAGTTAGCAAAAGGCAAAAACTCTCTGGGGAACCTCACAAGAGGAAACCTCTGAAGATGATAAATGTGTGGTTTGAAAACACAGATCTATTACCTTCAGCCTCTGTCAAAAGCGACTCCAAACCTAAGAGATATCTGAAAACACAAGATCAGATAGGAATCTTCAAGTTTGGTGACCCCGAGACTCAAACCCAGGTCGCCTTTGTCTGCACTATAGATTCTGAAACAAAACTATCTACAGAGGCACCTAAGTTTATGCCTGCTTCGTCAGAAGAAAAAACAAAACATATTTCTGAAAATGATTTAATGGAAATCGGCAAAAACAACTTTTATGAGAACCCCTGTACATCCTCTGTTGATCAAAATCTCTCTGAGGAAATCTTGATAAATACTTCTGCTGATTTGAAAGATAGTCCCAAAGAAAAGGAAGAAAGCGAGTATGGCACATGTTCTGAAAGTCCAGCCTCTGTCGACAGAGATCTCAGTGACTCAACCTCTGTATATGAGGACGATTCATCCTCTGACGAATTTGAGACTGGCTCAAATGAGTCAGAGATAGTACCTTGTGATTCAGAGGGATTTAAACTTCCCTCTGGAATTCTTAACATAATCATTCCTCCTAAGGAGAAAATCACAAGGATTCCTATCTGTCCAGACTTTTTGGACATGTGTATACAAGCCAAAACCTCTCTTGAGCTTGAGAAAATTAAACAAGAAAAGGAAAAACCCTCTCAAAGTCCAAAAGCACCAAAACCTTTTAGGCCTTTTCAAGAAAAACTAACTTGTCAACAAAAGGGTAAGTGGGTTGAAAATAACAAGTCTTTTACTTCTATGACAGTGAAACCTGCAGAAGTTCACCACAGAGGAAGGGGTCTACAGAAGGCTACTCTCAATAGACATCAATCTAGTCTACATAGGTCTTCTTGTAATAGGAAGTCAAATGCTAGGGTAGATTGTAATAATAAAGCCTATGTACCCCTATTCAGTGTTTTTAATGAAAAGTTCAAGCAAATTTCTTCACATATTCACTATTGTCATTGTTTTGAACTTATGCATCAATTAAATCAACACTTCTCTAGTCCGCATTGTTTCCTCTCTAGACACAAAAAGAATGCAAAATTCGAGGGTAAGAAGAAACAAACTGGTTCTTCATCAGAAGTTAAAACCAAACCCAAGGATGCTAAGGCAACCTTGAAGCCCCCTAACAGAGTTGGACCCATTTGGATATGGGTACCTAAAACTCTCTAATTATGTTACAGAAGCAGTATGTGTCGATCTGGTATCTAGACTCCGGATGCTCGCGGCACATGACTAGCGACAGAGGTCTACTATCCTCTTACAAAGATAAACTCGATGGAGGATCTGTGACCTTTGGCGACAATAAGAAGGGATATATAAAAGGCTACGGAGTCATTAAGAAGGAAAATATAACTGTATGCAAAGTTGCATATGTGGATGGCCTTAAGCATAATCTTCTCAGTGTTAGCCAACTTTGTGATACGGATTTCGACGTAATGTTCAAAAGAACCTTCTGCTCTCTGCAAGGGGAAGATACAGGAATTGAACTTCTGCGAGCCAAACGAAAGGGCGATCTATACCTCATGAACTTTAGTGTCAAGAACAAGAAAGACAAGCTCTGCTTTGTTGCCTGTAAGAACGAAGAAGCTTGGTTATGGCATAACAAGTTCTGCCATCTGAACTTTCATACTCTAGATAAGCTTGTTAAACTCGATCTTGTTAAAAGTCTGCCAAATGTTAAATTCAGTAAAGATCATCTATGTTCTGCTTATGAAATGGGTAAACTCAAAAGAGCTTCCCATAAAGGCAAGACTGATGTGTCTTGCCCTAGGACTCTGTATATGCTACACGTTGACCTCTGCGGTCCAATTGCTACATAGAGCCTAGGAGGTAAAAAGTATTTGCTAGTGTTGGTTGATGAATACTCGAGATATACATGGGTGGAATTTGTCAGAAAGAAATCAGATGTTCCAAACATTCTGATTAACCTAATGAAAAGAATCCAGGTTCTGTATGAGTGCAGGATTCAAAAGTTAAGAAGCGACAATGGCACAGAATTCAAAAACTTTGTCATTGAAGCTTATCTTATAGAAGAAGGCATATCTCAGAACTTCTCTGCTGCACGCACCCCACAACAGAACGGCGTGGTTGAACGGAAGAACCGTACGCTTGTGGAGGCTGCTAGAACTATGCTGACAGCATCTGGATTGCCCATTTCTTTCTAGGCAGAAGCTGTATCAACCGCTTGCTATACCCAAAATTATCAACAATAGTAAAGAGACACATCAAAACACCTTATCACGTGATCAACCAAAGGCGACCAAACATCAAGTTCTTCCATGTATTTGGATGCAAGTGCTTTGTCCTAAACGACAGAGAAGCTAGAGGGAAGTTTGATGTGAAAGCAGACAAAGGTAAGTTCATAGGGTACTCTACCACTACCAAGGCCTACAAAGTTTACCTTCTGCGGTCCCGAACCATTATGGAGAGTATCAATGTCTCTTTTGACGACTCCTTTCAGAAGACTTCTGAACAAATCACTTCAGAACTCGGTCTAAAAAGGAATCCTCTAGCATCTCCAAAATAAGAGAAGCAGAACTGAATCTGCTATTTAAAGAGATGTTCCATGATGATATTGATCCCTCTGCCGAAGCCACCAGAGCCTCTGGAGAAACATCTTCTGCCGACCAGACTTAGTCAGGTATATCTCTAACTGGTCAATTAAATACTTCATCCTCCTCTGTGAATCGTGCAGATACAAGTGCTGAGGGGGAGCGAGCAGAAGATGATGCAAGCAAGAATACTACTACAGAGGCACTGGAAATATCAACTCTAGCATCTACAGAGGAAGCAATGCAAGAGGAAAATGAAGATTCAGTCTCTATATCCTCAGAGGAATCGATTCCAACTCTTATCGAAATACCTCGACAAACTGAAGAACCGTGTTCAAGCACAAAAGTACCATCAACTACAGAGGTTGCACCAGAACCACAAAGTGCAACCACAGAGGTTCAACTAGATGCTAATAATGACCATCTTCCAAAAATGACTAAATGGACGAAGAGCCATCCTTAGAGCCAAATAATCGGCGATCCTTCTGAAAAAGTCAATACAAGATCAGCCACTGCTAATTTTTGTTTCTTTACAAACTTTATCAGTGTGATCGAGCCAAAACGTGTTTCTGAAGCCCTATATGACCCAAACTAGGTAGATGCAATGCAAGAAGAGCTTCTACAGTTTGAAAGAAACAAAATATGGACCCTAGTTCCTCTGCCAAGAGGGAAACAAGCCATAGGGACTATTTCAAATGAGTCTTTAGAAACAAGAAGGATGAGGATGGGGTGGTCATTAGAAACAAGGCGAGATTGGTGGCCAAGGGATATTGCCAAGCAGAAGGAATTGATTACGATGAGACTTTTGCCCCTGTCGCACGGCTCAAAGCTATAAGAATCTTCTTAGCCTTCGCAACCCACAGAGGTTTTAAAGTCTTTCAAATGGATGTCAAATCTGCCTTTCTGAATGGTCAAATCCAAGAAGAAGTATACGTCCAGCAGCCACCAGGGTTCGAAAGTGCCAAGTACCTAAACCACGTCTATTTCCTTGATAAAGCTCTGTATGGACTGAAACAGGCTCCAAGAGCATGGTACGAACGCCTTTCAACCTTTCTTCTCGGTAATGATTTCGAAAGAGGTACAACTGATACTACTTTGTTTTATAAAAGAAAAGGTGAGGAGATTCTGCTTGTGCAGATTTATGTTGACGACATTATTTTTGGTTCTACAAATGCACAACACTGCACAGATTTTGAAAAACTCATGCAGAGTGAGTTTGAAATGAATATGATGGGAGAATTAAAAGTCTTCCTAGGACTCCAAGTCAAACAATCATCATAGGGAATTTAAATCAATCAAGCAAAATATGTCTCTGACATTCTTTCTAAATTCAAACTCTCTGATGCCTCTGTCATGAAGACCCCTATGTCAACTGGAAATAAGTTACACTCAGATCCAGGTGGAAAATCTGTAGAGTGCAAGCTCTACAGAGGCATGATTGGGTCTCTTCTATACTTAACTGTCAGTAGACCTGATATAATGTATGCCACATGCCTCTGTGCATGGTATCAAGCTAACCCAAAGGAATCACACCTTCTTGCTGTAAAGAGGATCTTTAGATACCTAAAGGGAACCAAGAATCTTGGCCTCTGGTATCCAAAGAACTCTGGATTTGAACTTATGGCCTACACAAATTCAGATTATGGAGGATGCAAGCTCGACCGAAAGAGTACCTCTGGGAGTTGCCAATTCCTGGGTGGTAAACTAGTCAGCTGGACTTCAAAGAAGCAGAATTGTGTGTCGACATCTACAGCAGAAGCAGAATATGTTGCTGTTGCTCCCAGGTTTTGTGGATGCGAACTCAGCTAAAGGACTATGGTCTTGATATACAGAAGATTCCCATCCTCTGTGCTTCAAAGAGTGCCATTGCGATCTCTGCCAATCCTGTACAACACTCTAAAACAAAGCATATCGATATCCGTTACCACTTTCTAAAGCATCATGTTGAACAAGGAACAATTGACATGTACTTTGTGTCCACTGAATTCTAGCTTGCGGACTTATTCACCAAGACTCTTGATGAGAAAAGATTCCTTTTCCTGGTGGGTAAGTTAGGTATGTTAAACATGAGTTGATACCTATGTGAGTAAGACTTGATCTTCTTGTAAATATGTATATATGTTCTTAACTCTTTTGTATGTAAATTCCTTATCAACAAAAGTTCTGTACCCAACAGAGCTTCTGTGGGATTGCTCAGAGCCTCTGACGATCTTCACAGAACCTCTGGTGAGTTTGACCTATGTTTTATGCTCTACTTATCACATCTTATCCAAGCATAGGTCAAGGGGGAGTAGAAGGAGACCCTGAATTGATCTACAGAGGTTGATCATTCAAGGGGGAGCCAAAGAAGAATATTGATCAACCAAATCCACAGAAGTCAGGATCTTTGCCGAACAAAGGAGAATCAATGAGTGAGCATCTCGCACAAAACCTTTTTCCAAAACAGTTTTCTAGGACACCAATTTCCAAATATGTCCTAAAAACTCAGTTTAAAACAATTAAAACTTTGGATGATCAAAAAGCTTTATGAATTTTCAGTTATTAGAAATTTTCACTCATAGAGCCTCTGCTGAGCTCAACAGAGCCTCTGTGAGCCAGAGCCTCTGTGAATGCAAATTTTGTACGAAAATTCTATCGATCACTCCCAATGTGTTTTCAAATGTTTTTGGTAAAGGTGAAAGCTCAGAGGAGATGAAAAGTAGGTTTCAAATCACATAGCTCATTCCACCACAGAGCTTTTGTCGTTTCTGATACTTGGCTTTTTATAGAAGTTCTGTAATATGCGGGTTATTTCTGAAAATGACAGACATCTGGAAGTAGAAACGCCCATGCACCAGGTATTAATGGGCCACGCACGACGTCTAATCGTGTTCTGACATCTCTTATGTGGAAAGTTTTCACTGGACGTGCATGCCACACGTTCCTCTGAAACGTGCACACAGTTGTAGTGCTTGAGTGCGGGCCCGAAAAGTTATTCAATTTTACCTATTTACCGCTTCAGATTCTGCCGTTTCACTCCAGTATAAAACCCCATTTACCTCTCATTCCTTATTTTACGAACTCTTCCATCTCTTTATGTCCGGCGAACCTCGCAAAACCTGCAACTTCTCCATATTCTACTCTTTTCTTTAAAGAAACCTTCCATGGCTTCCACCTCCAAATCTCCGACGAACTCCCCAGCTCAATCTGAGCACTTACAAAACCCATCCATGGCCAGAAACCTTGAGCAAGAAAACTCAGGTAACTCAGTGGACTTTGCTCCGATCACCCACCTGCAAGATTTCTTTGACCATGACCAGCATGAGAATATCCTTCCTCTCAAACCAAACAACCACTATTTGGTTCCCTCAAGAACAACTTTTGGGGATGAACATGTCATTCTGTTGAATATCCTCAAAAACCACTACCTGAACCCTCTGCTAACTAAGACCTTCACAAGGATACCCGCCAGATACCTCAACCAGTTCTGGCAGAGCTGCTATTATGACCACGAAAGTAGGAAAATCAAGGGCTACATATCCAAACCTGACAACTCATAAAACATTGAACTGGAATTCAACAGAACCATGCTTTTCCTTGAATTTGGCCTTCCTACCAGAGGACTTCTAGGCATCAAGGATTACGTAGAGGTCCCCTCAGACACAGAGCTCTGTCAATTCGCAGAGAGTTTGGGCTACAATACCCACTTAAAGAAGAGAAACGACTTCAGAAGAAACAGGTTCCCCCCTCTGTGGAATACACTCTTCTCCATCCTCAACAGATGCCTGACTGGAAAAGTGGGTAGCCCTGATCAAACCTCTCACCAGATTATGGCAATCATGTACGGGGTGTACTATGATTTGCCTCTGGACTATGCCACACTTATGATGCAGGAGCTGGTGAACAACATTGACCACAGAATCTCCACTCAAAAGGCAAAGGGGTCCAAAAGCAAAGAACTCCCTGCTCTGCAATTTCAGAGGACCATAGGAGTTATTCTAGAACCTCTGCTCCTTATAGAAAAATGGCCAATGGAGGGACCAGTTGTCAAAATCTACCCTATGGTAAAGAATAGCCCAACAGAGCATGTGGACGGATATAAGTTTTGCAGACCTCTACCAACCGCACTTTTGTCATATGCCAGTGATGAGCAACTTAGGTTAGATTACATACGCGATCACAGGACTCCAGAACCGAGTCCAGTGACACCCCCGCGTCTAGGAGCCCCTGTAGGATCTCAGGTAGTGGAGAGGATGAGTGATGAGGAATGGGCAGAGGCCTTAGCAAAGCACGAGCAAGTAGACACAAGATTCCATCTTCTGAGAAGCACAGTTGCAACTTCTGCTTCCAAGAGAAAAACCTCTGCTACTCCCCCCTCCAAAAAAAGAAGGCTCCCAAACCAAAGAAAACAACAGAGGGAACTTCCACAAGTGTTGAACCTCCCCTACAATCCCAACAATCACCACCAGCAGAAACCGTGATTGGATCCTCTGCATCTCCCCCTCCTCCTAAAGAAAAGAAGAAGAAAAGAAAATCCAAAATTTCTGAGGAGGGAGCCCCCAAACCAAAACGCAAGAAAACCAAGAAAACCAAGAAACCCCAAACACCTCTGCAGACCATCGCAGAGGAAGCAGAAAATGAAGAAGAAGTCCTTGAACAACCTCTGCCCTCCCCCACTCCAATACATTATGCAGATCAAGGTGACTTCTCCGCCTTCCTTGAACACCCCAATTTTGCAGATACCTTGGATACCTCAGGATGGAGAGCAGAAGCCATCACCAATTGGGACACCACAAACCCAATTGTCATCGTCTCATAAGTTGATTCTGACTTGGAGGAAGATAACAGAACCCCTGAGGGCATTCAGGCAAACACTCCAGAAGGACTTCTACACCCAGACCTACTTTCCTTAAAAGACTCTCATCCCTGCTATGATACACTTCGAAAGAGTCCAGAGGAAATGGTAGAAGCTGAAGACACTAGGGTAGAAATAGTGTTAGGGTGCATGACAGAGGAAGAATCAAGAAAAGATGCCAAAGAAGGTAGAGGCACACAACCCCAACCACCTCCCAGTGCAACCCATATTTCTGATTCCGCAAATCTAGTGGCAGAAGGAATCATTGAAAAAGAGCAGCACAGCTCGAGCCTAACCCCTGCAAACCGGACAGAGGAACCTCTTTCCTCCTCTGTGCCATTAATAACCGGGGAAACCATTCCAAGGGAGTCCTCTCCAAAGGACTCACCTTTAGTTCGTGATCATTCGCCCCATATCACATCAGAAATCCCCACAGAGGAATTTGTTTCCTCTGCTACACACACACAAATAGGTCCAATCGGCTCTTCAGAGGAGCCTAGAGGGCACAGAGACGAAGGGACTCTAGACAAGTCCCCAAGTTAACTTAAGAATACTCATGTATCCATCTCTGGAGTGGATCGGGACAATGTTCTTAACAGAACCTCTATAGAGTCTGAGGCCCAAAAAGCCTCTGCTCAAGGATTAGAGGGAAGTCCTTATGTCCTCAACATTACAACAGGGACGAAAGAAGGTGTCCAAGGAACAAGGACAAACTCTGGGGAAGAATGTGTTCCCCCAGAGGTTACAACTAGTTCATATGTCGCAAGGGGTGAGTTCCAAACCCTTGTCACCTCTGTGACCAACTCGTTGAAAGAGTTGAAAAGCTCTTTTGACTCTCTTGCAGATTCAACTTCCAGGGCTTTATCTGAACTGACCACCAAAGTTGACAACATGTCAACAGAGGTTAAAAATTCCTGCGCCCAAATGAACACAACTGTAACAACCTTTGCTGCTATTGCCGCCTCTGAGTTCGAAAAGGCAACCACCTCTGCATTTTAGGCTTTTGTCAAAGAACTCCTTGAGCAACTGAAGAAAGAACAAACACCTGCTTCTACGGGCCTTACACTAGAAGATCTAAAGAAGGCCCTAGAGCAAGTCCAGGAGCATACGACCAGAGAGACTCAGGCCATGAAGCCCTCTGACTATATGACCAGAGCTCAGATCACAGAACTTGGTCAGGGGATTCTGAATGAGATGACAGAATTCATCAGAGCCTTCACCACAACTAATGCAAACTACGTAAAAGACTTTCAGGCAAGTGTGGGAAGACTCGGGTTCAACTCAGAAGCAGAGGTTGCCTATCTACTCGGAATATGTGACGACCTCTGTGCTAAAATGATAGCAGCAGGGGCCACTCAGCCGAAGGAGACATCCTCCACATGTCAAGCAGAGGGGACTTCAGATAGAAGACAGGATGATTCTGATGATGATTCAGAAGGACCATCAGATCATCCTGAGGGGGAGAAGAGGAAAGAAAGAGCTGCAAACAGAGGTTTACCAGCCCCCCCTTTATCAGCAGAACCTCTATTGCAAGTACCCTCAACTGAAACCCAAGGAACCCAACAGAAGACCACAGAGGAAACACCCACCTCTATTGAAACAACCCCTATAACTGTAGAAGATGTACCATCACCAACTCCCAAACCAACTGAACAATTCCAGATCCTTACCTCTTCTAAAGAAGACCAACCATCCTAAACACCTAAGCTAACAGAAGAAATCTATCTTTCATCCCCAACACCAAAAACACCAGAGGAACCCAAACTGCCATCTCCTACACCAGAAGCTGAAAAGACAAAATCTCCATCTCCCAAACCCAAAACAACAGAAGAGCCCAAATCCAAACCAAGAACCAAAACCTTAGCTCAAAAACGGAAATATCTGAGCAAAACCACAAAATCTTCACTAACCAAACCCCAAACCAAACCCACATCACCAACCAAGTCCCCTGTAAAACCAATAGAGGCAATCCCTCCAAAAACTGCAGAAGCACCCCCATCTAAGCCCTCAGAAGCTCAAATGACAAAACCAACAGAGGCAACCCAATCCCAACTAGCAGAACAACAAAAGCTGAAGGCAAAACACAAGGGAAAGGGGATAGCGACAGAGGAACCGAAAAAGAAAAATCCAAAGCATCAACCCACGGAGAAACTGATGAAAAGTGCCTTTGACGCCTTTGTCACCCCTAAGCCAGAAGAAGAAGACTGGGCTTTCGAAATTCCCTCTCTGTCAACCAAACTCATCCTAGACCTAAAGGCAAAACCCTCAGAAGACAGGGTGGCTCAAGTAATCAGCAGATGGACGCTCTACGCAGGCCCATGCCTCCACCCGCTGCACCTCCACGACAAATGGAAGAGGTGGTGTACAAGTACTTGTACAGCAGAGCCATCAACGATCCTCTACCACCATCCATTCTGCAACCTAACTTCCTCATGCAGCTAAAAGAACACTTCTACAGATCCAAAGCTAAACATGTCAAACAAGTCTTCTCAAATTCAAAGATCAGAGAGGTTGTATACTGCAGGCTCTATCACACCAAAGGCACGGAGATACATTACAACATCTATCATGTCAGAAGGGCCGACAGAACCGAGACCAAATTCTCAGATGCAGATTTGAGAAACCTTAGCCACTATGACCTGCCTGACCTTCTGAACTGGGCTAAGAAGAATTACAACACAAGACTCAAAGTACAGAGGGCCTATCGTGCGATCAGAAAGGCTATGCGCGAAAAGCTTCTGCTATACAGCCTTACAGACTTCCAAGTGGGACTCGACCTTAGAGTAAAAAGACTAAATCTTCCACCACCAGAAGATGACTGCCCCTCCACTGCTAGACCAAACTCCATCATGACATTTCCAATGGTTGGGTACGTCTTTCGAGATCCTGCTGGAAAGTTGAGACTATTCATGGAGATTGATTTCCAGAAGTATGCAACAAGTACTCTGCTCGAGTTCAGAACCAATCTCCTGGAGCACAGAGGAACAGAGTTCATGAATCAAGCACTTGCCGACAGATTAATAGAGGTCATCGACTCTGTCATAAGAGAAACCTATGCATCAGAATATAACTCAAGGATGGAGGACTCACAGGAGGCTTAATCAACGACTTCCCAAATGCCAGAGTTTGACATCCTCAACTTTCCTCTGCTTATTTTTCATACTTTTGCAATGTAATCAAATGTAAATGCCTCTGGCATATCCTTATATGAAAAGTAAACCTTCTACAGAGGTCAAATACCTCTTGTCGTGTTCTTATCTTAGAAAACCATGCATTTTTCAAAAAAAAAATCAATACTTAGGGGGAGATTGTTAGCTCCAACTTATATGATTAAAGAAGTATTGAAAAATAGGCTAAGTGTAAAGACATCGACAGAGCCTTTGCCAAGACGCCAAGAGAAGACTCTACAGAAGACGTTCTCAGAGGACAAGGCCACAGAGCCTCTGTCATACTTGACAGAGCCTTTGTGGTAGGAAGACTTAGAAGACTGGAGATATTTGAAGTCCAAGACAAAGAAGATCGTGCCTTTCACGTGCCTCTGCTGTACGAAGATCCTGAAGATCATTCGTACAAGGCGTGCCATGCAAACTCAACGTGTCAACCTCTGATGGGTTACAGCCTTAGCAGAAAACGGCGCACTACATTAACGTTGTACCTGTTGCAGATCCACGATGTTGTCTTTGTACCCTTAGTACTTCTTGTCTACCAATTATCCCCTGTAGAATAGTATAAATAGAAGGCTCTTGCAGAGCACTTCTAGTAACTTTGCACAACTTCACACACACCTGATTAGAACTTATCTTATTGTATTTCACACACTTTACGGTGTTCTTGGTGTCTTATAAAGAATCAATACAAAGTGAATCTTTGAGCTAAACTTGTGTTTATTAATACTTTGTTTGTTTGATTCTGTGTGAACTTTCTACTGAGTATCTCTTCGGTTCTTTAAAACGCTTCCGCATACTTATTTGTTCGAACTAATAGAGATTAATATCATTGTTGAGTAATATAGGGAACAATATACACTTCTCGGATCCTTAAGGATACGGGAAGTACACTTCTCGGATCCTTAAAATACGAAAAGTTTTTCATGATTTGTTCAGTTTGATCCGAAAACTTTTTCAATTTGCAACTTTTCGCATCCTTGTTCATGCGAAAAGTTTGATGAACAGTTCCATGTCATTTTTTTGACATGTATTTTTCTACTGTTTGCAAACAAGTGGGGTCCTCTAAAATCGTGCCATGTGTCAATTTTTTGAGGGTATATAAGAATTTTTCAAATGATCAGTTCCCACTTTTTCATATTTGCAAATTTCGTTCCAAAACCTTTCAAGAACACTGTTCATCGCCTTTCAAGTTTCAAACTTCATTCTACGATTACTTCTACATCAGGTAACCGTTTCTCTTGAAATTTATCTCCTTGGATTCGATTTTATGCTGAAAATGTACTCATCCATGTCGTTTCTTGATTATCATCGATTTATGTGGTTTATTTGACTGAATTTCATGAACATGACTGTTCATTTTCTTAGAGTTTGAGTTTTGCTTGTTTGTGAGTTGTAAAGTCCAATACTTATTGGTTCATGATCATACATTAACATCGAATCCATCTGTGATAATGATTCAAGCTTCAATTTTGTTATTATGTGTTTTGAATCAGTGGTCATGTGTTCTTGAGTTTTTCAAGTGGGTCAGGGTTAAAGTGGGTAAATTAGGACTCTATTGTCAAATTTTTTGATTGATTCTTTATGAGTATATATTTTCGAACTGATCTGTGAAGTCTCAATGGAAAAAATAAAATCCATTTTTAATCAATTTTAAGTCTGGGTGTATTTGAATGATCCGAACAATGTTCATGTTCAAAATTTTACAACTCTAGTGTTCGGATCCTTCTAATACGAGAAGCTTTGTGAGTATGGTTTTCGGATCCTTGTTGATACGAAAACCTGACTTTGTTGAATGCGAAGAACATTTCACAAACTGATTTATTTTCCAAGTTTGGTATTCGGATCCTTGTTATCCGGGAAGTGAGTTTCTCGGATCCTTGTTCATCCGAGAAGCGTATTGTTCGGATCCTTCTCATCCGAGAAGTGCAGTGTTCGGTTCCTTCTCATCCGAGAAGTGAGTTGTTCGGATCCTTCTGATCCGAGAAGCATGGTTTTCGGATTCTTCTTATCCGAATTCTTCTTATCTGAATTCCATGACTTTTTGTTTCTTGTGTGATCCGAACTGTGTAAGTATAGTTGAGACTTTCCTTCCTGATCCGAATTCCAGACTTAGAAAATTTTCAGAAATTTTTTCAAAAACTGCTTTTTGCTAAAATTAACATTTCAGAACTGGTTTTTCAAAAACAACAGTTCAAATGGCACACCAAGAAGAGCAAAGCAGAGTTCAAGGGTTTGGTGAAAATGCACCAATTTTATCCGAGGCAACACCAGACATCCCTTTACCATCAAATTGATCCGTCCATCCATCATTCACCGGAGGAAATCCTGATCACGCAATCATTCATCCAAATGACTACGTCGACATTAAATTCAACAATCACTTTGTTGACTTTGATCACATTTTCATACATCCGGTGGTGAAAGAAGTATTACGGAATCATCCTTTGGCATACGCATTGACTCACACAGTCAATGTGCCTATGATGTATTTGCAACAAGCATGGAAAACGATCACACCCACAATAGAGAATAGACGACCAATATTCCAGATCCAGATTGACGACTTTGTAACCAAGCTTGACTATCACAGATTAAGGCTTGTACTAAAACTGCATGGGCCTACATCAAGACCGGGAAAGACAGAGTATGATGCTTATCCATCCGAATCTGAAGTTTATGATGGCATCAAAGCAATGGGTTACACGGGAGAATTAACTCAAGTGAAAGATTTCCACAAGGCCAACTTACCTCTAGTGTATTATACCATCTTCTCGGTGATCAACAGATGCTTGACATCTAAGCATTCTGGAACTGATAGTGCAAGCATCGGGGTTCTCAAATTATTTCATGTGGTGGTGTATGATCTACATGTAGATTATGCAGCCATCTTCTGGCAAGAACTTCAAGAAAAAGTGGAAGCGAGGCAGAAAAACAAGGGAAAACCGTAAATTCCGTATATGAGATTTCTACAACATAGTACATAGTATGATGCGCTCAAACAAAGACATCCCAAGAAGAGTCAATCATCCTTCTGCACCAGAAAAGCCGATGTTATATCTTCAAAGGCAGACGAAAATGTTCGATTATGAAATGCCATTACCGAAAGGGTTCCTCGGATATGCAAATCAGTACATAGAGTGTATAATAGAATATAGAGAGTCTATGATCCGGCCAGAACCAGAGGGACCTACCCTAGACTCATCCCCTAGGAGAGAGGTATCAGTGAGCGTTCAGGATGCAAGGGCTACTGAACGGGGAGCGCTGAGGGAAATTTTTGAGAGGGGAACTGGTGGGGGTCGGATATCTGAATCTGAAGGTACATGGTTGTCGCCTCCGGACACAAAATTAGACAACTGTGTAGTCCAATCCACCAAGGAGTTTATTCCCAGACATGTTGGGACAGCTGCTTCGGCTGGGGTTCTTGGACCATCTGATGATGATTCTGATTCTGACGATGCGTCTGATTCTGCGGAGGAACAGAATGATCAAGGAAATGATATTGATGATGATAATGATGATAATGACAATGATGACAATGATCAACAAGGTGGTAATGCTGAGTTTGCCTTTGGTGATGTTTCCTAATTCTTGGAATTTCCGACTATGTCTACAACATCTATAGTTCCGTTGGAAAACATTCACTTTGATGATTTACCGAAAATGTCTCATATAGATGATGTAACTGTGCAAACTGTTATTGAAACAGTCGTGGGAGATATAAGGAGATCCGAGGGAGTTTTAGTCGAAGATGTCAGTGAGCCTGCGAGAGAAAATGTAGAAAAAAATATGGAGAGTGTGAGTGCTACCTTAACCTACTATACTAGAAGGGCAGCCACATCCACCACCAAATCTCATGTGTTGGGATCAGGTGTTGAAAAAGACGTTAGTAGCCTACTAATGCACTTGCACACCCCAGCCAGCCATTCAGCTTCCTCTCAACAAGAAACCGTCTAATTTTCTCACGGGGTTTCAGCACAACTTCTATCCGGCTCTCACTTGGAGAGTTCGGGTATTGAAACAGAGAGACACCCTCCCTGGTCCTCGACCTTCATTTCTGCACAAGTATCGAGCCTAGAGCCAGTTACTGAATTATTATCTTACTTGGCTAGGACACTTTTTGTTACTACTGACGGGAGTCTTAGTGCCCTGTCCGGAATGCTCGGAGTAATTCCTACTGTAGGATTACAAGGATTGAGCGAAAGTCCTACCAGCGCTAACATTATTCCAACGCTGAACGTAGGCCACACAGTTGATTCAACTGCTGTGTCAACGGGTAACCTAAGTGGTCCCGGTGGTGATCTCCCAGACTTCGTGACAAGGAATGAGCTCGACGGCGCCTTAAAGGCTATTGAGGAAAATCTTATCAAGGAGATACAAGGTGTTAAGTACTTGTTGAAAGGGAAAGGGCCGATGATGGATGAGCCCGAATTGCCTCCACCTCCACCTCCAGTAACACCAGCTCAACTGACTCCACTAGATCTATCTGTTGATGAGCTGAAAGATCTATTTTATGCAAAACTCTTATCCATTAGCCCTGATGATCAGCAAAGCAAGAGCCTATTATCCTTACTTGAAATTTTCCAATCTTGACCACAACCACCTCCACCTACACCTACATCTACACCTACATCCAATTCCGTTACATCCACGGAGTTCAATTCTTTCAAGTCAGAGGTTGTACAAAACCTGAGCGATATGAAGAAATCTATGGATGAATTGGCAAAGCAAGTGGCCATAGTGAATCAGAATTGCAAAGAACAAGCCCAAGGTACTAAAAGAAAACATGATCAGGATCCCGATGATCATGATCATGAGGGGGAGATGAGCAAGAAGCAAAGAACCGATTCAGAAACTCCGAGTATGGGTAAAACTTTGTCCACTACAGAAGTTATTCAAATGTTTGAATCTGGAGCAATGGGCGAAGAAAGCGGAAAACATATTGTTTTGTATGTGGATCCGAATGTAGAACCGATGGTTGAAAAGCCTGAGGTAAATGAGGAGGAGATCAGGGAGGTCGTTGATAGATTTGTGGAAGTTGTAGAAATTGTGGATATTAGTTCTGATGATGAAGCTAATGCAAATGAAAGTAAGTATGACAAGTATTTGAGAATAAAGGAAGAGACGGAAAACTTTCTAATGATTACAGATGGAACAACTGAGCAAGAAGTTGAGTTTAGTAAAGAAGAAGTTGACTTCCTTACTGAAATATATGGGCCAAAAACACCTGAAGACATAGCCGTTAGCCCTATACTTTCACCTGAACCCATATCTAGTACCTTAATCTCAACTCAACCTAAAACCACACCTTTAACTGTCAACCTTAGCCAACCAATCACAACTCAACCAATGTCTCATCTCCTAAACAAACCATTCATGTACATAATTCTCCATCAACATCTGAGCCACTCTTTAAAGAACCAAAACCCGAAGAACCAGAACCACCATTTGCTACACCTTTTGTACCACCAGTTAACCCTTCACATAACGAAGTTGGTCCTTCTAATCCTTCCACGTCTGATCAACCAGGTCCTTCTTCTTCCAGAAACCAAAGATTATCTGAACTGGAACAGAGACAAAGAACTTTGTATCTGAGAACACCTTTTCTGGAGGAGACTGAAAGAAGATTGTTTGTTCATAGAATTAGAAGGCTGAATCCCTATGTTGTGTTGGGAATTACTGATCAGTTGGATGAATACAAGTTTGAGTACATTTATTTTCTGAGGGGAAAATGTCAAAAAGAAAGGTTTGTGAAAAGTAAGAAGCCGATTGTGACTATCAAGGAGGTGATAGCAAATTTGTTTTATAAGATGTGGTATCCGACGTTTGTGGTTCAAAGACAAGACTGCAAAGACTACTCTTTCACCGAAGCTGATTTTTGTCACTTATCTATTGAAGACTTTGAAACCATGTACCATTACGTCAGAGATCTTCAGATCAGGAAAGATAATGTGATCTTAGCCTTAAATGCCATAAAGAGATTTCTGATAAGGCACATCTTGTACACTCAGTGCCATGACTTCCGGATGGGATTGGAGAGTAATCAACCGATGGTGAATCTGATAAGGCCTAATCAAGAGATGGTAGGATTGATGAGAATGCCTTTATATGCAGTGATTGATGAACCTGAGTTTGGAGATGTATTCAGAAATGATAGAGGGGAGAAGATATTCATACGAATCAGTGAATTGGCTAAGTATTCAGATGGTACACTGAAGGTTGTAAGACTGCAACTTGAACAGCGACTCAAGAGACATGATCAAGACTGGAAAATTACTTGGATGTCTTCAAAGGCCAGAATTCTTGTGGTTAGAGCTATCAACGAGATTGATGAAAGACTGAATTTCAGAATGGCTATGAGAAGAATCGAAACATATCTTGGGGTCTGTAGAAGAAGAAGATCGTTGTTGCCTTGATAGCTAACGGGGAGATTGTTAGAGCATTATTGTAGCTATCAAGACAGTATTAATCTAAATTGTATCTTCCAAGTATGAGGCATGGACTTGTCATGCCCTACTATATAAGGAAGATCCTTTGTTATCAATGTAAGCTTTTATGTCATTTGTACTTTCATTCTCAAAATATGAATGACCATTTCTCTCTCTAGATTCTCTCTACACTTGTGATTATACTTTGCTAGATTTGAGGGAACAACATAGGGCTTCAGAACCTCTTTTAGGTTCGATCACACTGATAAAGTGTGTGAAGAAACAAAAATTAACAGTTGCTGATCTTGTCTTAACGTTGTTAGAAGGACTGCCAATGATTTGGCTCTAAGGATGGTCCTTTGTCCACTTGGACACTCTTGGGAGATGGTCATTTACAGCATCGAGTTGAACTTCTGTTGTTGCATATGATGGTTTTGGTGCAACTTCTGTGGTTGATGGTACTTCTGTACTTGTAGTCTCAACTTGAGGTATTTCAATAAGGGTTGGAACTGAATCCTCTGAGGATGTTGAGACATAATCCTCATTATCCTCTGGTGTTAATTCCTCGGTTGTCACAGGGGTTGGTATTTTCAGTGCCTCTGTTGTAGATCCGTTGTTCACATTATTTTTTGCTTGCTCCCCCTAGATACTTGTACCTGCACAATTAATTGAAGAGGGTGAAGTATTTGAGGGACCAGTAAGTGATATTCCTTGATCTGTCTGGTCAGCAGAGGATGAGTCTCTAGAGGCTCTGGGAACTTGCAGAGGGATCAACATCTTCATTGAACATTTCTTCAAATAGCAGATTTAACTCTGCTTCTCTTGATTTTGAAACGCCAAAGGTTTCATTGTTCAGCCCGAGTTCTGAACTGATTTGTTCAGAAGTCTTTTGGAAGCAATCGTCAAAAGAAACATTGATGCTTTCCACGATTGAACGAGTTCGCAGAACATAGACTCTGTAGGCCTTTGAAGTGGCAGAGTATCCGATGAATTTGTCTTTATCTGCCTTAACATAAAACTTCCCTCGAGTTTCTTTGTCATTTAGGACAAAGCATTTACATCCAAATACATGAAAGAACTTGATGTTGGGCTTTCTCTGGTTGATCAGATGGTAAGGTGTCTTGATATGTCTTTTCACCACTGTTGATTGATTCTGGGTAAAGCATGCAGTTGAAACAGCTTATGCCTAGAAAGATATGGGCAGTACAGATGTTGTGAGCATGGTTCTTGCAGCCTCCACAAGCGTGCGATTTTTGCGTTCGACCATGCCATTTTGTTGTGGGGTGCGTGAAGGAGAGAAGTTTTGTGAGATTCCCTCTTCTGTAAGATAAGCTTCAATGACAGAGTTTTTGACTTCTGTCCCATTGTCGCTTCTCAGCTTATGTACCTTGCACTCATAAAGAACTTGGATTCTTTTCATTAGATTAATCAAGATGTTTGGAACATCTGACTTCTTTCGGACAAATTCTACCCATGTATATCTTGAGAATTCATCGACCAATACTAGCATATATTTCTTGCCACCTAGGCTCTGTGTAGCAATGGGACCGCAGAGGTCGACATGAAGCATGTATAGAGGCCTAGTGTAGGACACATCAGACTTGCCTTTATGGGAAGCTCTTTTGAGTTTTCCCATTTCACAGGCAGAACATAAATGATCTTTGTTAAATTTAACATTTGGCAAACCTTTTACCAGATCAAGCTTAACAAGTTTATCGAGAGTATGGAAGTTTAGATGTCAGAACCTGTTGTGCCATAACCATGCTTCTTCATTTTTACATGAGACAAGGCAGAGTTTGTCATCTTTGTTCTTGGCCTTAAAGTTCATTAAGTACAGATCGCCTCTTCTTTCAGCTCGCATAAGTTCTAAGTCTGTATCCTCTCCAAGTAGAGAGCAGTAAGTTCTCTTGAACTTCACATCAAAACCAGTGTCGCAGAGTTGGCTTACACTTAGGAGATTGTTCTTGAGGCCATCCACATATGCAACTTTGCACACTATTATATCTTCCTTCTTTATGACTCCATAGCCTCTGATGTACCCCTTCTTGTTGTCTCCAAAGGTTACAGATCCTCCTCTAAGTTTATCTTTGTACGAGGATAGTAAACCTCTATCGCCAGTCATATGCCTCGAGCACCCGGAGTCTAGATACCAGATAGGCACATGCTGCTTCTGCAACACAATCAGAGAGATTTAGGTACCCATTTCCAAATGGGTCCAGTTTTGTTAGGGGGCTTTAAGGTTGCTTTAGCATCCTTTGGTTTGGCTTTAACTTCTTTTGAAGAACCATTTTATTTCTTCTTACCCTTGAATTTTGCATTCTTAGCTTTGGGTATAGAGAGGAAACAGTGAGGACCGGAGAAATGTTGATTCAATTGATACATGAGTTCAAAGCAATGACAGTAGTTGACATGTGAAGAAACTTGCTTAAACTTTTCATTAAAAACATTGAGTATGGGTACAGAGGCTTTATGTTTGCAATCTCTCCTAGCATCAGACTTTCTATTACAGAAGGACCTATCTAGGCTAGATTTATTTTTTGAAAAATCTCTCTTCAGAGTAGCCTCCTGTTGTACCCATCTTCTGTGGTGAACCTCTGCCGATTTCACTGTCACGGAAGAGAAAGACTTGTCATTTTTAATCCATTTTCTTTTTTGTTGCCACGTGAGTTTTTCTTGAGTTGGCCTTAAAGGTTTTGAAACTGTTGGATTTTGAGAGGATCTTTTCTTTTCTTCTTTGATTTTCTCAAGTTCAAGAGAAGTTTTTGCTTGTATACACATATCCAGAAAGTCTGGGCATATAGGAACACTTGTGAATTTCTCCTTTGGAGGAATAGTTCTGTTAAGAATGCCAGAGGGAAGCTTAAATCCCTCTGATTCACAAGGGACTATCTCTGAGTCGTCAGAATCAGTCTTAGATTCGACAGAGGTTGAGTCATCCTCGTATACAGAGGATGGGCCACAAGAGTCTCTGTCGTCAGAGGCTGGAATTTCTGTGCATGTGTCATACTCACTTTCTTCCTTGCTTTTGGGAATTTCTTCTAAAACTTTGGAAGTGTTCACCGAGATTTCATCACAGAGATCTTGTTTGATAGAGAGTGTATCAAGGTTTTCGTAGAAGTTGTTTTTACCAATTTCCTTCAACTCGTTTTCATAAATGTGTTGCAGTTTTTCTTCTGTAGAAGCAGGCACAAATTCAGGTGCCTCTGCAGATAGCTCCTTTTCAGAATCTATAGTGCATACAAAAGAGAATTGAGTCAGAGTCTCTGGGTCACCAAACTTGAAGATTCCTACCTGATCTTGAGTTTTCAGATATTTCTTTGGTTTGGAGTCTCTTTTGACAGAGTCTGAGGGTGATAAATCTGGGTTTTGATACCACACATTGATCATCTTCAGAGGTTTCTTCTTGTGAGGTTCCCTAGAGGTTTTCTGCCTTTTGCTTACAAAGAGTAGATTTGGAAAGCCTGATTTTCGAGTATCTCCAACACAGAATAGAGAAGACAGGGACTTGTCTCTTTTGGTTCCTGTATAAGGATCCACATCGCAGAAGCCAATTCCCCTTCCTCTTATTTGTGTATTTGTCTTTTCATACACCTTCTGTGCGTCTTGATACCTTTTAATTAAAAGATCTCTGTCGAGTAGATCTTGGTGAAGAACTTCTCTTTCTTTTTGAAAAAAGTTTTTAAGGGCAAGTATGTTAAGCATGTTGCTCTCATTATCCAAAAGTTCTTTGGATTTGGGTTTTAAGGCAAAGTCAAGATCAGAAATCTTTTGTTTTAAAGGTTGCCAGTTTGATCCAAGATCTTCCTTTTCTAAAGTTATTTTTGCCTTTTCCTGAGTGAGAAGTCTGGCTTCTCTCTTATACAAGGCAAGCTTTTTCTGAACATCCGCACAAGTCTTTTCAAGTTCAAGGTAATCTTCTGTTAGTTTAAGCAGATTAGCTTCAGTGTCATTAGAGGATGAGTTAGAAGTGGATACCTCACTGTCAGAGTCGGAGGTGCTGACTTCTGCCATCCCACAGAACATGCCATTCTTTTTCTCTTCCTCGTCAGAAGATTCATCAGAGACCATGAGTGACTTCTGAGCATAGTACTCTGCCTTCTTTTGGTAAAAAGCAGAGTCCCTCTAGGGTCTGTTGGGCTTGCTTCTGTAGTCTGCTGCGTAGTGGCCTGGCTTGCCACAGTTGAAGCACCCTGAGTTCTGTGGTGCATTGCCAGCTCTGTTGTTCTGCCTCTGTTGGTGATCTCCACCTCCCTTCTGTTCATAACCTCTGTCATGCGAATCCTCTCTGTCTTGGTTCCTCTGCTCATACTTCCCACCTCTGTCATCTCTCCCATCTCTTTCATAACCTGACTTCCTTCTTTACCCTCTGTTCCCGAACTCTTTTGTCAGTAAAGCTAAAGATTTAGCTATAGAGGCCATCATTGCCTCTTCCTCATCCACCAACTCCTCTTCATCACTATCAACCACCAGAACTTTCTTCTTCTTCTTCTTCTCCTTTTCCTCCAGAGCCTTCTCCTTCTTGGGCTTTTCTTGTACCTCTGTAGCCTTGCTTACCAGTGCCAGAGGTCCACCCATTTGAGCTTTAGATTGAGCTACTTGGTTTTCCTGAGCAGCCAATGTTCCATAGCGATCTGACAGAGTCCAAGTATCCAGGTCTTGGTTCGTTTGCAGTGACATGGATAGTTGAAGCCATTCGTTATTAAGACTTTTGAGGAACATGACATTGTTTTCCTCAGAGGTTCTGTGAATGCCAAACTCCTTGCACTTGTTGATCAGCGAGTTGAATCTGTCGTAGGTGATCTGCAAAGATTCTGATGGCAGAGCTTTGAATGAATAATATTCATTTATGCACTGAGCCCTTCTGTTCTTTTGGATTTTGGCTCCACCTTCTAATTATTTTTCCAGTTCTTTCCACAGATCATAGGCAGTTTCACACGCGTCTAAGGATTGAAAAAGGTCGTTTGGAATGGCCATTATCAGAAGTCGCTTGGTTTTCTTTGCAAGTTCATATTTCTCCCAATCTTGTGTGGACCATTTGTCAATGACCTTTGGTTTATCGTACTCAAGGACTTCTGGAGTGGTTTCTGTGGCAGGCACTCTTGGCACTGTGACCAAGGGAACAAATGGTGGATTGTAGAGATAGGTGATGAGTTCTTTGTCAACTCCTTCAAAGAAGTGGATCATACGGATTTTCCACTGAGGATACTCATCCCTGAGAAGAGTTGGGGGTTTGGTTAAAGAACCAGCAGTAAAGAAATTTGTTGTGTTCGACATTTTGAAAAAGAACAGAAAACAGAGTGTGAAGAAAAGGCCTTCAATCGATGGGATTGACTTGAAGTATGAGTTTAGATCTTCAAATATTTGAACAAAGCACCAAAATAAGTCGAGATCATTGCAGAGTGGATCCTTTGATATTTAGAATCAAAGTTGGTCTGATACCAATTGTTGATCCCACTTTTGACTCAACAATGATATATCAACCACAAACAGTTAAAAACGGAGTATAAATCAGGGTAAGTGCGGAAGCGTTTTGTAAACGGTTTGAGTTGATTTATGGTAGATTACACACAAAAATAGAAGGATGAAGCTGTAAATAACAAGATTATAGCTCAATGATTCATCTCTGTTTGATTCTCCAAGATTACACCAAGAACACCGTGAGGTATGTGTTTACAGATATATGCTCTAAACTGGTGTTTGTGTGTTGTGCGAATGTTACAGAAAAGGTCTAGTAGAACCTTCTATTTATACTAGACGACAGGGGACAAACATTAGACAAATAGTACACGGGTACAAGAGATAAGGTCGTGGGACTGATCCTAGTACACGTTACTGTAGAGTGCCGCAATCTGCAAAAGCTGCAACCTCTCTAATGATGACACGTGGAAAGCAGAGGATCACGCCTTGTACTATTAAGGTTCAGAATCTTCGTACATCAGAGGCACGTTAGTGGCACGCTTGTCCTTGTCTTTGTCTTCAAGCTTTTTGTCTTTTGAGTCTTCATACCACAGAGGCTCTGTCAAGAGTGACAAAGATTGACAGAGGCTCTGTGACCTTGTCCTCTGATGATCTTCTAATGATCTTCTGATGAATGACCAGTGAAGGTTCTGATGCTCTTGGTATCCGGCAGAGGCTTCTACCAGTGTCTTCCCTTAGCCTATTTTTCAATACTTTTTACAACAGAAGTTGGAGCTAACATTTACTTCTCAGATTTTCCCAGTTTTGAGCAGGTTGTCGACTTCTTCGTTAATCACTTTGTTTCGCTCTGGGGCGAACTTTCGACGTTTCTGCTTTATAGGCATGTACGACGGTTCTACGTTCAGCTTATGGGAATGACTTCGAGATCGATGCCGACCATATCCCCGTGTAGGGGTGCTCACGGGTTGGGTTGGCCGGTTTGACGGCACTTTAACAACCCAACTCAATCATTGCGGTTTGAAAAATCTCAACCCAACCCAATCAAAAGTGCAACCCAACCCAACCCAAACCATTCGGGTTGGGTTGGGTTGGTCGGGTTGAAACTTTTATTCATCATTTCACCATTTAACTAAGTTATCGAGTCTAAACAAACTAAAATTAAACCAACTCCAATGTCCAAATAGTTGAAAACTGAATCCAAATATCGGATACTCTACCTGATTGTTTTTTATTTGTGCTTGGTTCTTCTTGTATGATCTCTTTGTCAACATCAATAGGGGTAGCATCCATTGAGAATTTGTCTATTTGTAAATGAAAACAACAAGAATCAGTAAGAATAATGACAGATTGACAGTAAACAGGGAACAAATCACAGCAAAAGACCTTCATAACAAACAGCAAATCACAGCAAACAGACACGAAATCACATCAAGAGAATGAGTTGGGTCTTATCAATATATGCCCCAAACAAACAAATCACAGCAAGAGAATTAATAAATCTTTTGCACAAATTAATATAGATGTTAAAGATAAATCTTATTAATATAAATTATTAAATCTTATTATTTTTGAAACAAAACGTGTATACAAACACAACTTGTGCACCTCAAAACGAAGCAGAAGTATTTCAATGGCAAGAGAACCTAGGCTGTTCCCAATTGTTCTCTTCTGTGCACCTCAAAACGAAGAAGAAGTATAAATTAATAAAACGAAGCAGAAGTATAAATTAATAAATCTTATTATTCATGAAGAAGATTAATCATCAAGGCTGAATCGAAGATGTACATAGGCTGAATCGAAGGGAGCAGAAGAAGATGAACTTACGAAGTCGATTCAGTCAAAGAAGCTTCGATTCATTCGTAATTCGCAAGTGAAAGTCGATTCATGAGTTGTCTGTGAAATTAGGGCGGAAAAGAGAGAGAGGCGACAAGTGAAAGTCTGAAACAAATGAAATTATAGTGCTTTCTTTTATTTTGGTCGGGTTAGTCGGTTTGGGCCGGAAATTTTTGGGCCTAACCCGTTTTCAACCCAATATATGCGGTCTGCTCAAAAAAATTATCGATTGTACATCGGGTTGGTTCAGTTTGGGTTTTTTTGCCTCGAGTTGGGTTGGTTTGGTCGAGTTGGTCGGAAATTTGAGCACCCCTATCCTCGTACGTCCAAGCGAAGCAATCAACATGTTCCTACAGAAAACAAATTAGTTATCCTTTGATGGTTGGATCGAGCGATGATCCAACGAAGACGATTCTGTCAGGCTTGTCCTTGTCTAGGACGACTTCTTCCAGACGATAGTTGTCAACGGACTCAGGGACATCCTGCCTGTAATTGCTAGATGTTCTTCTTCGGGGGTTTTATCATTGTCTTGTAACATTCATGGGCAATCTTCTACTCGATTTTGATTTCTTCGACTCCCCACGACATTGAGAATTTTATCGTCTAATGATACGTCGAAGGTACGGCTTTCATATCGTGGATCCATGTTCGACCCAGAATGATATTATAGGCTGACGAGCAGTCGATCACGTTGAACTTGCTCAGCTTGTTGACTCCTTTGGTATATACAGGAAGAGTAATCTCCCGGACAGTGCTTGTGGAGTCCCCATTGAATCCTACCAAGACTAAAGATCGTCTTGTGATTTATAACGTGTCGATCCCCATTGCCTTGATCGTGCTGAGGAATATGACATTCGCAGAACTTCCTCCGTCGATTAAGACTCTTTTGGTCGAACAGTTGCATGCTGTTAATTGGATTATCAATCGATCGTGATGTATCTGCCATAGTTCTTGAAGATCACTTTGGTCGAACGTTAGTGACATAACTTCTAGCTCTAACTCCTGCTTAGATTTCGGCGATTGGAAGACAGGCTGATCGTCAGGTCCTCTATCGGCGTGTCGCTTGGCTGCGGAGTAGGTCAGTCCACACACGTCAAAACCTCTGGTTATGCAATTTACAACCTTTGCATGGACCGGGGACGGCGGTCGCGTGTTTTGCAATTATGTCATGTCGTTGTCGATCAATCCCTTTAGGGACGAGCCATGCGAGCTCTTTCCATAGCGCCAGACAGTCTTCTGTTGTGTGTCCATGATCACTATGGAAGTCACACCACTTGGACTTGTCTTTCTTATCGTAGTCTTTGTCACTATTGTTAGGTCATCGGATGGTTGACTCTACATTTTTTAAAGTTTCGACTAGGTCCTTGGCAGTTCCCTTGAATCCGTAAGATGAGATCTTAGGATGCTTAGGAAATTTATGGGTACGAACAATTTTCTTTTTCTTGAACCTAACATTCGAAATCTGTCGTGTAGGTTCTGTCTTGGCAACGACTCTAGCTTTGAAATCAGGTTTCTTCACGCTAAGTGGCTTTTTGTCGCCTGAATGTTTTCGACAAAAAGTTGCGTCGTCCTCTACCCTTATGTAGGGCAACGTCCTTGCTCGAACGTCCTCAAAGTTCTCTGCAGGGTACTTCGTGAGATCAGTGTATTGCCCAGAAGTGTCGTCCATACCTCGTTTGTAAGCCTCGATTGCAGTCTTGACGTCCCAATTACGGACGATGATCATTTCTGCATTGAAGCGATTGAAGTAGCTTCAGATGGACTCTCCAGTTTTTTGTGTGACGTAGTATAAGTAACTAGTTTGCTTTTCCATCATGCGACTACTGGCGAATTGTCGGGAGAACTGGTTGACCAGTTCGGAAAAATTATTGATGGACTTTGGTTTGATATTGATCAGCTACTGGAGGGCTGCACTAGTGAGTGTTGCACCAAAACTTTTACACATGGCCACCACTTGATACGGGTGAGGTATGGACACCGACCACATCATTTACTTGTACTGAGCAATATGCTCCGTCGTGTCTTTGATCCCTGAGTACTTTGGCATGAAAGTGGGAATGTTATATTTCTTTGGGATGTCGACCATGGATATCTCGTCGATTAAGGGGGACACTTGAAATCCAGAATGGGGTTCAACGTCGACTGGCACAGCAGCATCAAGTAATTTGGATAGCAGCGACAACATTTTCTCATTTTGATCTTCGAGGAGCTTCAGGCGTTGGGCGATCGGGTCGTCCTAATCGGATCCTCCATTTGTCATGGGAATAAAGCCAGTATCTTGTGTCGTCATGCCCATCGTCGCCAGGAAGCCATTACGTTGCATCGAGTCTGCAACATCTCCTTGCGGTGGAAAAGTGAACGTCGGTTGGGGCATCGTTGGGATGCTCATCATAGGGATCAGAATGAAGGGAGTCTGGAACGGGATAGTGTGAAATGTCGCCGATGACATGGGTACCGCCTGGTGATCAAATATGTTGTGGTGGAAATTGTCCTTGATGAGGAACTCCGGAGAATGGTCTCCAATCATTTTGTTGACCGAAGAGGTTCCCAGCATTTTGATTCGGACCACCTTGTTGATTGAAAAAGTTCCCTTGATTCTGAAGCGGAATGCCTTGAGAACCATTGAAGCCTCCTGGATTCTGGTTTGGACCATTCTGATACCCGAAGAAGTTCCCCTGAATCTAGCTCAGGTTCGGACCGATCTGGGAACCAAATAAGTTTCCAGTGTTCTAAAGTGGTCCATGGTGGTTTCCTTGATCCGATATTTCGCTGAAAAATGGAGAAAGCTCAAGAAATGATTAGTAAGACGTACGTTTGTCAAAGATTTTCTCTAGATGTGGCCCCACGGTAGGCGCCAAACTGTTAATGCCAAAAATCAGCCAAAGGATAACTTAAGGTCGATGTGGAACTTTAACAACTAAATAAAGGATCTTCGCGACCAATCGTACGACAGGGAATAAAAATAACGAGAGACAGCAGAATTTGGTGACGCGAAAAACCCCGTTGAGGGTAAAAACCGCGGTCGACTATAGAAGTCGACAGTGCACTATGGTCGTCAAACAGGGATGACGTCCTTTAGTAACAAGTGCCTTGAGTACAACAGATTACAATAATAGAAGAAATGAACTTCATCGTAAAATTCTTTCGTGCGCCGTGTGAAAAAAATGCTTCTTCGTGAGCTTCTTCAAAAGACAATACGATTGCTTGAGTGCTTCGAGAATGCTTCTGGAAATCCTTGTGTGTTCAAAATGACTTGTTCTTGAGTGTGACTTCGAGCTTGGTATATATAGGCTTTGGCGTCATTAATGGTCTTAATAAATGTAGAAAACGGTCATGGGTATTGAATGCGCTTGATTGCGGTCTTCAGTTATGACCGTTGTCATTTAATATGTTTGACCTGCATTAAGTATCCATAAAGGAAACACTCGCCGAACGTTAGCAAATTAATGTCGATGATAATCTTACGACGGTCGCGCGTTTCGGTGGGAATTCCGGTCATACGTCGTGGATATCTTACCGATGACGACTATGACTACGGTCGTGCGTAATTTAAGGGGCCTTATCTTAATATAAGACTTGTCGTACGAAATACGTCTTTTGGTTTCTGGCATCGGTCGTGAGGTGTGATTTTTTACCCAAACAAGCTTCATCTGGTATTTCCTGAGCACGTCGAACGATTTTCTCAGGTGTTCAATATGATCATCTACTTGCTTTGACTTGACGAGCATGTCATTGATGTATACTTCCATCGCTTCGCCAAGATAATCTTTGAACATTTTGTTGACCAACCTCTGGTACGTCGACCCTGCATTTTTCAATCCAAATGGCATAACCTTGTAGCAATAGATACCTTTATCTGTCATGAAGAAGGTTTTTTCCTGGGCGGCCGTATGCATCAGTATCTGGTTGTATCCTGAATAGGCGTCTATGAGCGTCAGAAGTTCATGACCAGCGGTCGCGTCGACCATAACATCAGTATATGTGGTAGTGGAAAGGGATCTTTCGGACAGGCCTTGTTGAGGTATGTGAAGTCAATACATACCCTCCATTCCACGTTTTTCTTTTGTACGACCACGACATTAGCCAGCCTGTCGGGGTACTTTACTTCTCAGATTTTTCCAGTTTTGAGCAGGTTGTCGACTTCTTCGTTGATCACTTTGTTTCGCTCCGGGGCGAACTTTTGTCGTTTTTGCTTTACAGGCTTATACGATGGGTCAACCTTTAGTTTTTGGGAAATAACATCTGGATCAATGCCGACCATATCCTCGTGCGTCCAAGCAAAAAAATCAACATGCTCTTGCAAAAAAGAAATTAGCTTATCTTTGATGGCTGGGTCGAGCGACGATCCAACGAAGACGATTCTGTCAGGCTTGTCCTTGTCAAGGATGACTTCTTCAAACCGGTAGTCGTCGACAGATTTTGGGAAATCCTAGACCTGTAATTGCTAGATATCCTTCTTTGGAGGTTTCATCATCGTCTTATAGCATTCACGAGCGATCTTTTGCTCGCTTTTGATTTCCTGGACTCCCCATGGCGTAGGGGAATTTTATCGTCTGGTGATACGTCCAAGGTACAGCTTTCATATCGTGGATCCATGGTCAACCCAGAATGATATTGTAAGCTGAAGAACAGTCGATCATATTGAACTTAGTCTGCTTGTTGACTCCCTTGGCGTATACAGGAAGGGTAATCTCCCCAACGGTGCTTGTTGAATCTTCGTTGAATCCTACCAATACCATAGATCGTCTCATGATTTCTGACGTGTCGATCCCCATTTCCTTGATCGTGCTGAGGAATATGATATCCGCATAACTTCCTCCGTCGATTAAGACTCCTTTAGTTGAACAGTTGCCTACCGTCAGTTGGACTATCAGTCTATTGTGATGTTTCTGCCATGGCTCTTGAAGATTACTTTGGTCGAACGTTAGCGGCATAGGTTCTAACTCTATGCTTAGACTTCGACGATCGTCAGGACGTCTACTGCCGTGTCGTTTAGCTGCAGAGTAGGTTAGTCCACACACGCCAGATCCTCCGGTTATGCAATTTACAACCTTTGCATGGATCGGGGACGGCGGTCACGTGTTTTGCACTTCTGTCGTGTCGTTGTCGATCAATCCCTTGAGGTGTCCTTTAGGGACGAGCCATGCGATCTCTTTTCGTAGTGCGAGACAGTCTTCTATCGTGTGTCCATGATCACTATGGAAGTCACACCACTTAGACTTGTCTTTCTTGTCGTCATCTTTGTCATTCTTCTTGGGCCATCGAATGGTCGATCCTACGTTTCTCAGAGCCTCGACCAGGTCCTTGGTAGTTCCCTTGAAACCATAAGTTGAGATCTTAGGATTCCGGGGGAATTTGTGTGTAGGGACGTTTTTCTTTTTCTCGAACCTGACGTTCAAAATTTGTCATGCGGGTTCTGCCTTGGCGACGGTTTTAGCTTTAAGTGTATAATCCGAAGGTTATTTCGTGAGATCAGTGTATAATCCAGAAGTATCGTCCAATCCTCGTTTGTAAGCCTCGATCGCAGTTTTGACGTCACAATTACGGACGCTGATCATTTCTGCATTGAAGCGATTGAAATAGCTTCAGATGGACTTTCCAGTCTTTTGAGTGACGTAGTATAAGTCGGTAGTCTGTTTCTCCATCTTGTGACTACTGGCGAATTGTCGGGAGAACTGGTTGACAAGTTGATAACACCACTTTTTAGCGTTATTTTCGGTCCTCAAACCAATGAGATTGGCTTGTATTCTAGCAAAAAGGCAGAATTTTATGGTTTATCTTGTGAAATGTGCAGGTAATCTAAAAGGCAGTAATCATCGAGAAAAGAGCCAAAAAAGAGTCCAAAAGAGAGCCAAAACGAAGCCCAACGGAAGCCCGAGATCCAAGCCCAAGACCCATGCCCGAACCATGAACCAGAACCTGACCCGGACACATTTCAGAAACCGTGCGGTTTATCCCGCGGTTTACAAACCGCGGCCAAAGTCGCGCATGTCCCTGTTCCAGCTCTATATTTTGGTGTTTTGCGGAATTAGGTTATAACTTCTCGACGGACGACGGCAGGCAGCTGAGGGGCGATTTTCAGAGGTTTTTCAGAGACTTTTGAGCTACGGTAGAGGATCGATTGAGGAGGAGTTCATGAACATAATTGGATTAGAGTCGAGAGAAGGGAGTCCACCATTACATTCATCACGTCCACGATCATTATGTTTGCACACACTAGTTTCCTTCCTTTTCTTATGTTTTTATCCAACCCCAACATGAACTAATCTTTAGATGTTGGGGGTTGGAATGAATTTGGTTTAAGCTTATGAACACGTGATTTGAACTTGTTATCAGTTTTTCCCTAATTTAATGAAGCATGTGATTCAGGTTTTAAGGCTTTTGTGAGTTTGGCCAACTTTCAATTGTTTTGTTGTTTTCAGTTAAGTTCGAGAGAATTAATTGTTAACTACAACTAGAATTTGCATGCCTAAGGTGAGAAATTGGATAGAGATATACCACGTAAGCCTTAATCTCATTTAAATCTTGAGTTTAATGTGTTTTGATTTCCATAGGTTGAGATCGAGAGATAGAACTTGTGCTTTCAAAATAAAACCCGTTGTTGCTTGAGAAAGAACAACGGTGATTTTTAGAGATTGGGTATTCATTAAAGGGAATAACTGGTAATTGTTTTGAGTCAATTGTTTGTACGTGAAAACCTTAGGATTTCCAACCCTCAACTGTTTTCTCCATCAAAGTTCCTAAGTTGTTTACTGTCTCGTTCGTGATTTACTTGCTTGCAATCTATTAACCATTCAGTTAATAGATCTTATAGTCATTGTGATACTTAGTTCCTAGTTCCCTGTGTTCGATACTCGTACTTTCAGTACTATTACTTGATTTCGACACCGTACATTTGCGGTTAGATTTAGGGGGGTGTAAACCCGCCTATCAAATTTTTGGCGTCGTTGCCGGGGAACTAGTTGCAACTGATAGCACTACCAGCTATAAGCGTTATTACATTGAACATTTTTATTTTTATTTTTATTATTTTATTTCATCACTTTCAGTTTTTGGATTGCTAATTTTGTTTACTTTCCGTTTCAGGTACTAATTGGTTTATGCCAAGGAAAACCCGAGGGGAAGGAATCGAACAGATCGATCCGAAAATTGAAAGAACCGCCCGTCGATTACGTAAAGAATCTAAAGCTAAAAGACATCTAAAGATGGGTGACGAAGCTCCTCCTGAGAGACGTCCTATGTGGTCGTTTGCCGATCCGAATGTGGCAGCCGCACGCATAGGCATCCAACCGCCCACTACTAGGGCGAACTCCTTTGAGCTCAAACCGAGTACCATCGTGATGGTACAACAAAATCAGTATGGAGGCGCACCGACAGAAGATCCTCATGCACATCTCCGTGCATTTGAGAGGATTTGCAACACGTTCAAGATCAATGGGAAGGAAGAGGATGCAATTAAGCTGAGGCTGTTCAGCTTTTCACTCAAAGGCAGAGCTGAAACTTAGACAGAAAGTATCCAACCAGACTCGATCACCACCTGGGCGCAACTGAAAGCGGCCTTCCTTCAGAAATTCTTCCCACCAAGCAGAACCGCCCAACTTATGGCTGAAATCACCCATTTTGCTCAATGGGATCAAGAGACATTATATAAAGCTTGGGAGATATACAAAGATATGATCAAGAAATGCCCTCATCATGGGTTACAAGGTTGGGTCATTATCCAAAGGTTTTTCAGTGGACTTCACCCGCAGTTCAAGAATGACATCACAGCTGCATTGGGTGGAGCCCTAATGTATAAGTCTTATGAGGAAGCATGTGAGCTGATCGATAATCTGGCTGAACATAGTTTTTCTACTCCAAGATCAGCCGTTAGAAGAGTTGCGAGTGTGCAATAGAATGATGAGATAAAGGTGATGAAAGCTCAAATAGCCGCTATCACAAACCACTTGAAGGGAGGTAGTCCAGCAGTATTCCCTGCTGCTCAAGAACCTGAACAGGTTCAGTTCTTACAAAACCGGAATAACCAGCCGAGGAACAACCCTTTCTCGAATACCTATAATGAGGGGTGGAAGAAACACCCTAACTTCTCGTGGAGTCAACCGCAAGGACAGCCCGGTCAACAACAACAAGGTAATCATTCCAACTTTTCTAACTCTCCTAATTCTAACAATGTTTACCGTCCGCCAGGTTACAACCAACGGAGATTTGATGAAGGACCATCCGGGGAGAAGAAACCGGGGTTAGAGGATATGATGATGAAGTTTATGACAAAGATGGATAGCACGGTTGAAGGGTTAGCAAGCACAGTGAGTACAGTGAAAGCAGCAACTGATCAGAACACCGCCTCCATCAAACTCCTTGAAAGACAAGTGGGGCAAATATCTGAAGCCTTACAGACCCGAGCTCCCGGGATATTCCCGAGTCAGACGGAAAGGAAACCAAGAGAAGAATGCAATGCCATTTATCTAAGAAGTGGCAAGGAGATTATCAAGGAGGCAAATGTTGGACTGAAAGATGGTATTGGTAGTGGTATGGCTGATCAGGAAGAACCGAAGGAGAAAGAGGTGACACCTCCGTCAAAGCCGGTAGTCAACCCGTATGTGCCACCGCTACCATTTCCAAATCGGGTGAAGGTACGTGACGACGAAGAACAATTCAATAAATTTCTTGACATCTTCAAGAAGCTGTACATCAACATTCCATTTGCAGAAGCACTTGCCCAAATGCCAGCATACCTCAAGTTCATGAAGGACATCTTATCCAAGAAGAGGGCAATCAAACACCAGTCTACCATTGCACTCACTGAAGAGTGCAGCGCGATCATTCAAAACAAGCTTCCCCCGAAGCTTCAAGATCCAGGGAGTTTTTCTATACCTATACAAATTGGGAATCTTCGTTTAGATAGGGTATTATGTGATTTAGGAGCCAATATTAATTTAATGCCTCTATCTGTTTTCAGGAAACTCGGACTTGGGGAAGTGCAGCCAACGAATGTTACCCTCCAACTCGTTGATAGATCAATCAGATATCCTTATGGAGTGATAGAAGACGTGCTGATCAAAGTTAACAAGTTCTACTTTCCGGTGGACTTTTTGGTGTTGGATATTGATGAAGATAAAGAGGTCCCGTTGATATTGGGAAGACCCTTTCTGCCTACGAGCAAAGCACTGATCGACATGGAAGAAGGCGAGATGACTTTAAGGGTCGGCGACGAAAAGGTAACGTTCAAGATGTTCGAGAATGGAAGAGGTCAGAGTGAAGAGGAACCGGGAAATCACGGAAAGCCGAAGGAGTGATCAGAAGGAAGGTCAAGCCACGACCGAAACCAAGGCGCTGGGTGGGAGGCAACCCACCAAGGTTTGTTTCCTTTTAAGATATGTTTTTGAGTGTTTTGATTTAAAAAAAATGGAACAGAGACATACGCGGTTTTGGCCGCGTGCCAAACCGCATAGCTCTCTGTTGGGTTTTGAGAAACAGGCACTTACGCGGGATACCCCACGGGATAAGGTCGCGGCCTAAACCGCGCGGGTCTCCCTGATGCTTCTAGATGCTCTCGTGTTGTGTTTTTCCTTTCTTGCTTTGTATGTTTCGTTTCTTTGCTTTTGTTCGTCTTTTGCTTTGATTTCTTTTGTTTCTGCATTCACTCTTCTTCTTCTCCGGTGTCTCTCAACTAGTCGCTCAAATCTTTCATGAGAATCTCCTCCGTCCGGTCAGACAGGTATGTTCTAACTCTTCATGTTAACGAGTGGTGTATGATGCTTTGTGTCCTTATTAGTTAAACGAGATGCAACAAACCTAAGTTTCACTTAGGTTTGGGGTGCCTCACCGTTCAACATCTACACACTCACCTTTAATCCTGTGCAAACCTTGGTTTTACCGAGGTTTGGGGTCGGCTTTATTTGACAAACCTAGGCCACGGCCTAGGTTTGGGGTGGCCAGATTTTTTTTAAATGGGCTCGCTCTTTGATGTAGTACTTTAATGCTTTGTCTTGCCTGTCTGATAACTGTAATAACTGCACAATGATTTATGTCACACATGTGTATCGCCTGCACCGACACTTGCACATTGGGAACAATGTGTGGGTAAGGTTTGGGGTTGCCCAATCGGGCCCACCTTTATGCACGTAGATTTCCTGCACTTCTGAATGTTTAGATCACATTAGCTAAATTTTTGTTTTGGATGATCGAGACCAACCATTGTGGGAAGAATCTTGTGATAGTAACGTGACCATTAGGGAAGGACTGGGAAAAGACATGACTAGGGACATTAGTGGAGACCACCCAATAGAGAGATTTGAGCCTAAATGACGCCTTTCATTTCGAGGGATTCAAACACCTAATTCGTATACACTTTTTTGAATTCCTTGTCGTGATTATAGAATGATCTCGCTATATTATTGCATTGAGTAGCAAAGACGACCATCGGGATATTGGGTAAGGGTGTAGTAGACCATATCGTGTGGACCTTAAGAGATGATTCCAGGCATTGTGTGTATGTTTAACCCATTTTTAGCTATCGTTCCTTTTGACCCATTATGTGTGTACCCAAAACAACTTTTGTAGCCAAACAATCACCTTGTTCATTTCAAACCCACCATTAAACCCTAGCCAAAGACCTTAGCCAACCCTTATCCGAAAGTGTGTCAATCAGAGGCGGTAATGAACAACATAAGATATAGCAGAAAAGAAA
The DNA here is from genome assembly GCA_033807775.1 of Saussurea involucrata. Lineage (NCBI taxonomy): Eukaryota > Viridiplantae > Streptophyta > Magnoliopsida > Asterales > Asteraceae > Saussurea > Saussurea involucrata. Next base: position 70,725,020 of record CM066317.1, read on the forward strand.
TAGTACAGGACGGTCATGAAAATAAAGAGGGCCAATGTCGCCCCAATCAAAGAAAGAGGGCCAATGATGCCCCACACAAAAAAATACAGTTAGTTAGATAGTATTTGCAGCAGCTAAATAAGAGAGTCAAAGTGACTCCTGTAGTGACAAAGAGGGCCAAGTGATAGAATATGAAGAAAGTTCAGAACTGCTAATGATTGACACGCCAAGGATTTTTGATCCGCTTACCCTTCGTTCTTAGCCATGACCTTAGCCCCGTTACAACCCTTGTAAAGACCTGGATGATCTTCTTGAAAATATGATTAGAGTATACGACCATCTTTACCAATATTCCCTGTCTTGCTACTTGATTCCCTTCTGAGATCAACCTTTTGGACATTTGTGCGTCTTTCATTAGAGTTGTCATGTAATTTTCGAGTATTCTTGTACATAACTTCCTATACATGACAACTTGTGCGACAACCTAGGTTCGAGTGAAATGAGAGTATCCCGTGAGGTAGGGTCGAAGCGAAATGTTTTCCCTAGTATGTTTAGACCTAGTACAACCTTAATGAGATCGGAGCTGTCACGAGTTCAACTCACAATGGAAGGCCATAGATCAAACAGAATAAGGATGAGGCGAGAGTGAGATAGGCATTCACGAGTATGGGAAATCACCAGTGCATTATGTGGTACCGATTGGGAGTTGTGCAGTTATTATTTCACTAATATATGCTTTATTCTATTTTATCGCTAATTTGCTTGAGGAAAAGCAACGCTCGGTTTGGGGTTGTTGATAACGCCACTTTTTAGCGTTATTTTCGGTCCTCAAACCAATGAGATTGGCTTGTATTCTAGCAAAAAGGCGGAATTTTATGGTTTATCTAGTGAAATGTGCAGGTAATCTAAAAGGCAGTAATCATCGAGAAAAGAGGCGAAAAAGAGTCCAAAAGAGAGCCAAAACGAAGCCCAACGGAAGCCCGAGATCCAAGCCCAAGACCCGTGCCCGAACTGTCACACCCCGCTAAAGCGGAAATACGGGATGTCACAGCTCAAGGTTTCATTGCGTAAGGTAGAAGACAACACACAATCATCATATCATAAAAAGTTTACAAAGGTACATCTTGTTCCAAAATACAAATTTGTCCAAAAACATAAATTGACATGATAAGGAAAAAGTGTTGGATGCCGCTACTTGTGGTGCCTTCTAAAGTTCCAACCTTACTTGCTATTTCCTGAAAAGCATGTAAATGAGAGGGTCAACTATTGAATAGTTGGTGAGTTCACAGGTTTTCAGTATGCATAACAGTTTTAATGCATGTATGTAAATCTGCACAGTGGATTGAGTATTCGGTTGTAGTTTTAATGCATCATTGTAAATCCGCACAGTGGATAAAGAATTTGGTAGTCAACATGCGCAAGGTATAATATTGTATGCAAAATGTTAAAGTAGCCCACTACCCAAACCTACTGAATGTACACGCCCCAAAGACACATGTTCCTCACAAACATGATAAAGAAGACGGTAACTATGCACTCGCGAGGTGAGTGGGGTGTCAACCAAATAACGTTATCCATAATATACCAACGGCTCGCACAATGAGCTAATGGGTAATGTAAGTTTGAACCGGGGACTTAAAATGAATGTGAAACTCAGAATCAACTAACATAAGCATACATATCATAGCGCATAAAAGTTCGTAGTAATGTAAATCATTTTGAGTAAATAGTACAATCGATGCGTAATGAAATCGTAACATGCTTTTCACCCCCAAAATGTACAAAATAGTAAAAAGGGGCTGTGAAAACTCACGGTGATAAGCGAAGGTGTTTCCGAGATGCTCACAAGCGTATCTTGTAATGTATTCCTACTCTGATCCTACGAATCGTAAGAGTCACTAGTAAGATTCAAACTTGATTCTAGGGGTTTGGTGAATCCTACTTATCCAAAATGTCATAAAATGACTTATGTAGAACTTTGTTTAAGGTTCATATTTTTGTTGATGGTCTAAAATATCTTGCATGTCTCATTATTAAGTTGTTTAGTTAACACAAGTCTCTCGTTTTATAAAATAAAATGATAAAATGGTTAAAAGTTGATTTTTAATAATACTTGGAAATTTACTTTTCTGTCCAGAATCTTTGTGTCACTTTCAGTTCGTTTTTAGCTATTTTCCAAGGCTTTTCTGGACAGGAGATTTTTACACAAGATGACACTATGTGTTAGGAAACTTTTGACATAAAAACCATAATTTTTGAAGATGTTTAAGTCCATCAAATAATTTTTATAAGCAGCTACTACAAAAAACATAGTTGTTTGCACACTGTTTTTGTGACGTCTGTTTGAAGGTTGAAATCTTTGCGTTTTTGAGTGAAACCACTTGGGTTCGAATCTTAACACATAAACATAACTTCCAGAAGAAATTTCACCTCATTTGGTTAAACATTGAGGGAGTTATGACCTTTTAAAGAGAGAGGTAGAAATCTGACAGATTGCTGTCAAAAGATAGCTTCTAGGAAAATGCATCTAACTTGTAAGTTTTGTCATGATTTTGTTCCTTTTGCATGGAATCCGATTTGACACTTCCCCAAACAAATATTTTCAGATGAATATTTATTTTTAAACCTCTAGAACTACATGCATGTATATTAAATAAATATATCTTTTAAAAATCCCCAAAAGGGTTTTCTTGCTCTCTTTTTGAAGATCTCTTGAGTAGTCAAACCAAGAACTTGTTTTTGCTATATAAAATAACAAGTTTTTAGCACATGCATGGAGATTAAAACAAGTTTTTAGTGTAATATAAAGTTTTTCATAAAACTTCTTAGAGTTTAAGAGGTTGTTTTTGATGAAGAATACATGCATGCTTGTAAGAACTTTCAAAAGTTCCTTCTTTGATCTTAACATAGGTTTGGTCATGGATTCATACCCTTTTTAATAACATGCAAGATGTTATGGTGATGAATCTACAAACATTAAGATTCAAGAAAAGGTCTATCCAAAACATACTTAAAACTAGAGTAGAAGAAGAAGAAGACTTAAAGAAAATGAAAGAACATAAACAAGAGATGTGTAGGCTTTGCTCTACATATGATTCTACCTTAAGAACCACTTGAAGACTTGTATTCTTGTGTTTAAAGGGCTGAATGTGAAAGAGTTTTTAGAGAGAAGTAGGGAGAATTTTAGAGTGAAGTAGAGAGGATTTCTTTCTAGAGAGAGAGATGATGTGAAGAGTGACCTTGAAATGGATGAAAAAAGAAGAAGAGGGGTTGGTTTAGGGGGGTGGGGTGGACGGTCATGGGAGAGAGAGAGAGAGAGAGAGTGTAAGTGGTGTGTGAGGGTGGCAAAACAATGATGGTGTCTCCCACTTGAACTTTCACTCCTTTTTCTTTTCTTTTTTGAATTTGAATTATTAAATATTTAGTTTACTTTGTTAATAATAATACTTGTTTTTATAAAAGTTTTCAAAAGTACATGTGTGTATGTATATATATATATATATATATATATATATATGTGTGTGTGTGTGTATTTGAGGTGTTTAGATTGGCATTTTATGGGATTTATGGATAATTCACTTATTTAGGCAAATGTTAGGCAAAATTCTCAAATTTTTCCTAACAATATTGTTTTTACTGCTAAATTCGAATGTGTTGTCTAAAATATGAATAACTGAAACGTTCAGTACAGTGCTAACCTGAAACGTAATTTTTGACGGTTGTCACAGTCTCCCCCGGTTAAAAGAATTTCGTCCCAAAATTCAAGAACTTTCAGCATTAACCGGTTTCTTAGCAAAGAGGTGAGGATACTTATGTTTCATGTAGTCCTCTCGTTCCCATGTATACTCAGGCCCACGCCTTGTGTTCCAATGAACTTTCACGATCGGAATTTTCTTTCGTTTCAGACGCTTAACTTCTCTATCGAGAATCTCAATTGGTTCTTCTATGATGTGTAGCTTATCGTCAATTTGAACTTCATCTAGAGGTATGATTAATGAGTCGTCAGTTAGACATTTCTTGAGGTTCGACACATGAAACGTATCATGGATAGCACTTAGCTCTTTAGGCAGATTGAGTCTATATGCTACTGGACCAATCCTTTCAGAGATCTCAAATGGTCCGACATACCTTGGGCTCAATTTTCCTCTTTTCCCAAATCGTACTATTCCTTTCCATGGGGATACCTTTAGAAGCACTTTATCACCAACTTGGAATTCTAAAGGCTTCCGAGTTCCGACGGTTATCCGCATAACTTTTCTGACGATCTCTGGATGCTTTAAGTCTATCCCTAATGATTGCAATCTTGTCGGTAGTTTCCTGTACAATATTGGGTCTAGATAGTTGTTTGTCTCCAATTTCTAACCAACAAAGGGGTGAACGACACTTGCGTCCATACAAAGCTTCAAATGACGCACACTGAATACTAGTGTGATAGCTATTGTTATAAGAAAACTCGACCAAAGGCAAGTGATTAACCCAACTTCCTCCGAAGTCTAACACGCATGCCCGAAGCATGTCTTCTAACGTCTGAATAGTTCGTTCACTTTGCCCATCCGTTTGAGGATGATAGGCAGTGCTCAAATTCAATTGCGTACCCAATGCTTTCTGAAGTGACTGCCAAAATCGGGATGTGAAACGGCTATCCCTATCTGAAATGATGGAAACTGGAACTCCATGACGTGTAACAATTTCATTGATGTAGATCTGAGCAAGCTTCTCCATCTTGTAATCTTCCCGAATCGGTAGGAAATGTGCAGATTTCGTGAATCGATCTACTATAACCCAAATCGAGTCGTGCCCTTTGGCAGTCCTCGGGAGTTTGATTATGAAATCCATGGTTATTTGTTCCCATTTCCACTGGGGAATCTCTGGTTATTGTAGCAGACCAGATGGCTTTTGATATACATCTTTGACCTTTGAGCAAGTTAGACATTTCCCCACGTATAAGGCGATATCTTTCTTCATTCCTGGCCACCAAAAATATTCCCTTAAATCCTTGTACATCTTATCCGCTCTTGGATGAATTGAATATCTAGACTTGTGGGCTTCATCCAGAATCGTTTCCCGTACGTTGTTGGCTTTTGGAATCCAAACTCTGTATTTGAAATAACGTACTCCATCAACCTTAGTTTCAAATCGACTTCCTATACCATGAAGGGTCTCGTCCTTCAAGTTTTCCATTTTCATTGCTTCGGCCTGAGCTTCAAGATTTCGAGTCTTTAAACTCGTTTGTACAAGAGCCCAATTGCTCGTACACGTGAAGGTTTTACCCTTTCCTTCCTACTCAGGGCATCGGCTACTACATTGGCCTTACCTGGATGATAGCGAATTTCACAGTCGTAGTCGCTGAGTAGTTCTACCCATCTCCTTTGTCTCATCTTGAGCATTTTCTGGTCTAGGATATGCTGAAGACTCTTATGATCGGTGAAGATAGTGCATTTAGTGTCGTACAAATAATGTCTCCAAATCTTTAAAGCGAATACCACAGCTCCGAGCTCCAAGTCGTGTGTGGTATAGTTCTTCTCATGAACCTTTATTTATCTCGAGGTGTACGCTATAACCTTGTCCTTTTGCATCAATACGCAACCCAAACCTTGATGAGATGCGTCACAATACACCACAAAGTTATCGGTTCCTTCCGGTAACGCTAGAATTGGTGCATTGCACAGCTTTTTCTTCAATAGCTGGAACGCCTCCTCTTGCGGTTCTCCCCAAACGAATTTACTATCCTTTTGGGTCAGTGCTGTGAGTGGTTTAGCAATTCTTGAGAAGTTCTCGATGAATCGCCTATAATAACCCGCCAATCCCAGAAATTGATGAATTTCTGTTGGGGTCTTAGGGGGTTCCCATTTCTTAATGGCTTCCACCTTTGTCGGATCCACGTGAAGTCCCTTCTCTCCAATCACGTGACCAAGAAAGTGTACTTCTCTAATCCAAAATTCGCACTTAGAGAATTTGGCGTACAGTTTCTGATCCTTGAGAAGTTCTAGAATTACTCTTAAATGTTGCTCGTGATCCTCCTTACTTCGAGAGTAGATCAGTATGTCATCGATAAACACGATCACAAACTTGTCAAGGTATGGTCTGCATACCCTGTTCATTAAATCCATGAACACAGGTGGTGCATTCGTTAACCCGAAGGGCATAACTAAGAACTCGTAGTGCCCATATCGAGTCCTAAAAGCTGTCTTAGAGATGTCCTCCTCACGAACTCTCAACTGATGATATCCTGATCGAAGATCAATCTTTGAGAAATAGGTTGCACCCTGCAACTGGTCGAACAAATCGTCTATTCGAGGGAGTGGATATCGGTTCTTGATCGTCAACTTGTTCAGCTCCTTATAATTGATGCACATTCGAAATGATCCATCCTTTTTTTTGACGAACAGGACTGGGGCTCCCCAAGGTGAGGACCTTGTCCTAATAAATTCCTTGTCCAGAAGTTCCTGGAGTTGACTCGACAACTCTTGCATTTCGGCGGGTGCTAAACGGTACGGTGCCTTAGCTACAGGTGCTGCTCCAGGTGTGAGGTCAATTTGAAATTCAACTTGTCTAAATGGGGGAAGTCCAGGCAAATCATCTGGGAACACCTCCGGGTGATCCTTCACCACAAAAATATCTTGGATTCGCCTTTTCTCGGACTTCTTCTCAACTACGTGTGCCAAAAATGCAACGCACTCCTTCCTCAAATACTTACGCACCTTCACACTTGACACTATCTCTAAGCTCCTTCCAACTTTGTTTCCTTGTATGACTAGGGTTTCTCCGTTTTGTAAAGGTACCCTAACCGCCTTATCAAAACAACAAATCTCCGCTCGATTCTTGGATAACCAGTCCATACCCACTACTACGTCAAAACTCCCTAATTTAATAGGAATAAGATCAACGCTAAACAACTTATCGGCTAGATTCAAGGTACAATCTAAAATTACATCCTTATCCTCAAATTCATGACCATTAGCCACTTCAATAATATAAGCATCCGACATTCTCCTAGATTCCAAGTTAATTAGTAGCCTAAATTCTAACGAAACAAAACTCCTGTCCGCTCCAGTGTCAAATAATACGGATGCATAGTGGTTGTTTAGAAGAAACGTACTTGTCACCTGTCACCACAGTGGGGTCGCGTCGTGCTTCGTCAGCTCCAATGACAAATGCCCGTCCTCGAGCTTGGCCTCCTTGTTGCTTGATTGACCTGCCTTGCCTGGTTCCCATTATTGTTATTGTTCGGCCTCCAACCCAATCTCGGGCACGTACTCCGGAAGTGATCCTGACTTCCGCACTCGAAACATACCCTTTTCCCTTCATTGACACCCTTTTCCATCCTACAGTACTTGGTGTAATGACCCACTCGTTTACAATTGCCACAAACAGGGCAGGCTCCTTCATGATAGTAGTTACATTTGTTACACTTTGGGTGTGGACCGTTGAACTGCCTAGAGTCCTGAACCTTTACTCCGAAATTTCTCACCACTTTCCTATCCTTGCTTGAGATAACATCAAGATAAAAATCCATTCCTATTTTTAGATAATGCCACTAATACCAAAATTTTGAGGTTCATCCTACATCAATACCAAAGTTTTTAGATCTAATACAACCAATCACTTAAAATTACCCAAAATACTTAGTTCATAATAACCACAAGAAAATGTTTTCCTTTGAACCGAAAAGTCTTATCAAAATTTGCCAAACTATCAATCATCCTAATCAAAACCATCCCAAATACACAACTATCAAGATCATCAAGACAAGCATAGGTAGCACTACTCCTCCAATCACGCATGCAAGCTCCGCCCTCAACACGGTCCGCCTAGTAGTCCTAACGCTCTCCAAAGCCTGGGTCAAAACATTGGACAAGAGATGGTTTAGCTCCACCAGTTTCGCCAAGACAAGTCCTTGGTGAGTCACCCTCACCTGACAACCATGTAGCTCGGTCGGCATTGCCCTTATGTGCTGATCTCTTGCCCATGTCATACCGGACACTTGCCCGATTGGCACACCGGTGATCACACGTGGCAGCTCCGGTGCCTCCGGACGCACCGATGCTAGTGTCACTGTTCATGGGATTGGAACACTCTTTCTAGCAGTTTGTCTTATACGTGGTCCGTTGGGGTTCCGTTGAAAGGTTATAGGAGTTGGTTGAGGCAACACCGAGGTTGGTGACACTCTCGATCCGTCATAAGGATCTCGCTCGCTTGACACCTCATGATCTGATTTAGTGCTCCTAGGATCCTCATCTTCCCGGATGCTCGGTGGGTTGACTCGAGCTCGACCAGTGACATAACCCGATGCATCGGCCGAGTAAGAAAAGAGAGTGTGGGATGATGATGATGACATAGTGAAACTGAGGCAAAAGTATACTTAGTTACTAATCGCACAAGTGTAATGTCTATCCTATGCAATGTCTACGCACTACGCATGCTACTAGAGAGTGCAAGTAAAAATTGACATACTCCTACTATAACCATTTCTAGTCTCGCATTAACCTACCTTAATCGAACATAGGTGATCAAGCTATGTTTAATTAAAGTTTGTTAATGCCATTCTAGACTTAATTATACTAGTAGTAGGTTCAGTTGTTTTCATGTCAGTTTTGGATTTTGGTTATAGTTGGGTTTTCCAATGAAAGACTGGTATTCTCTATAACCTACGGCTCTGATACCACTTCTGTCACACCCCGCTAAAGCGGAAATACGGGATGTCACAGCTCAAGGTTTCATTGCGTAGGGTAGAAGACAACACACAATCATCATATCATAAAAAGTTTACAAAGGTACATCTTGTTCCAAAATACAAATTTGTCCAAAAACATAAATTGACATGATAAGGAAAAAGTGTTGGATGCCGCTACTTGTGGTGCCTTCTAAAGTTCCAACCTTACTTGCTATTTCCTGAAAAGCATGTAAATGAGAGGGTCAACTATTGAATAGTTGGTGAGTTCACAGGTTTTCGGTATGCATAACAGTTTTAATGCATGTATGTAAATCCGCACAGTGGATTGAGTATTCGGTTGTAGTTTTAATGCATCATTGTAAATCCGCACAGTGGATAAAGAATTTGGTAGTCAACATGCGCAAGGTATAATATTGTATGCAAAATGTTAAAGTAATGAACCCACTACCCAAACCTACTGACTGTACACGCCCCAAAGACACATGTTCCTCACAAACATGATAAAGAAGACGGTAACTATGCACTCGCGAGGTGAGTGAGGTGTCAACCAAATAACGTTATCCATAATATACCAACGGCTCGCACAATGAGCTCATGGGTAATGTAAGTTTGAACCGGGGACTTAAAATGAATGTGAAACTCAGAATCAACTAACATAAGCATACATACCATAGCGCATAAAAGTTCGTAGTAATGTAAATCATTTTGAGTAAATAGTACAATCGATGCGTAATGAAATCGTAACATGCTTTTCACCCCAAAAATGTACAAAATAGTAAAAAGGGGTTGTGAAAACTCACGGTGATAAGCGAAGGTGTTTCCGAGATGCTCACAAGCGTATCTTGTAATGTATTCCTACTCTGATCCTACGAATCGTAAGAGTCACTAGTAAGATTCAAGCTTGATTCTAGGGGTTTGGTGAATCCTACTTATCCAAAATGTCATAAAATGTCTTATCTAGAACTTTGTTTAAGGTTCATATTTTTGTTGATGGTCTAAAATATCTTGCATGTCTCATTATTAAGTTGTTTAGTTAACACAAGTCTCTCGTTTTATAAAATAAAATGATAAAATGGTTAAAAGTTGATTTTTAATAATACTTGGAAATTTACTTTTCTGTCCAGAATCTTTGTGTCACTTTCAGTTCGTTTTTAGCTATTTTCCAAGGCTTTTCTGGACAGGAGATTTTTACACAAGATGACACTATGTGTTAGGAAACTTTTGACATAAAAACCATAATTTTTGAAGATGTTTAAGTCCATCAAATAATTTTTATAAGCAGCTACTACAGAAAACATAGCTGTTTGCACACTGTTTTTGTGACGTCTGTTTGAATGTTGAAATCTTTGGGTTTTTTAGTGAAACCACTTGGGTTCGAATCTTAACACATAAACATAACGTCCAGAAGAAATTTCACCTCATTTGGTTAAACATTGAGGGTGTTATGACCTTTTAAAGAGAGAGGTAGAAATCTGACAGATTGCTGTCAAAAGATAGCTTCTAGGAAAATGCATCTAACTTGTAAGTTTTGTCATGATTTTGTTCCTTTTGCATGGAATCCGATTTGATACTTCCCCAAACAAATATTTTCAGATGAATATTTATTTTTAAACCTCTAGAACTACATGCATGTATATTAAATAAATATATCTTTTAAAAATCCCCAAAAGGGTTTTCTTGCTCTCTTTTTGAAGATCTCTTGAGTAGTCAAACCAAGAACTTGTTTTTGCTATATAAAATAACAAGTTTTTAGCACATGCATGGAGATTAAAACAAGTTTTTAGTGTAATATAAAGTTTTTCATAAAACTTCTTAGAGTTTAAGAGGTTGGTTTTGATGAAGAATACATGCATGCTTGTAAGAACTTTCAAAAGTTCCTTCTTTGATCTTAACATAGGTTTGGTCATGGATTCATACCCTTTTTAATAACATGCAGGATGTTATGTGTTGGAATATGCTCGTGTCATAATATATAATTATATGGCTAGATACACATGGGCCTATAGGGTCACACACAATACACTGAGATATCATTTAATATATAATGTAATTATTGTATTTACATTATATTGATAGCCTAAGTAACATGGGATAATTAAATGGGCACAAATCATTAATAGTGGATTAATGGGTTTGTATTGGATTTAAGTTAATAGCTAACCTATTAACTTAATTAATTCAAGGCCCATGAAGATTTACTAGGGAGAACCTTTAAGAGACCCAAGGTAGCTTTAGGGTTCATTAATAAATTGAAATGTTAATGACCAAATTAAGCTAACCTAATTTTTCCTCTCCTCTCTCTAAAATCGGCACCCCACCCTTAGCCCTCTCTTGGGTTTTTCCACTTTGATCTTCTAGCTTCGTTCTTGATTAATTGAAGCTACAAGATCCGTTACTAAGGAGGACTAGCATCCGGTGGTGATCAAGGAGGTGTAGTGTGGACTACTCTAGAGGCATTCTCCATTGAATGCTTGGTTTCAAAAGAGCACACAAGTAGATCCCGATTGGTGTACAAATCACGCTACAAAGGTATATCGTTATTTGTATTTCTAGTTTAATTATATTGGCAATACGTTGATCTTTTTGGTGATTATTCCGCTGCGTTATTATATATGTTTATTTTGTGTTTCTTTTCATAATCACCAACAGTGGTATCAGAGCCATCGTATGTGACATATGATTAACTTGTATATGTAAAAGTGGCTAAAACTATTTCTGAAAATTTCGACCATCGTTGGGTCTAAAATAATGTATTTTAAGATCCTATAGCCACAAGTTACATATACTAATCGTAGATTAATTATTGTAGTTTTTCTTCGTATTCGTTGGCTTGTTTTTTTACTTATTGTAAGTGTTTTAGATCCATGGTAAAACATGCATTTTTATCATGGACCAAGCCAACAATCTTAATGATATTGTATTATTATGTTGATGTGCAAAACCGATGAAAACCTTGACCGTTTGTGTGCTTTGTTTAATTATTTGTCGAGTTTTTGGGTTGTAATAGTTTAGGCAATTTTTTTTCTTGATTTAGTAGTAGATAAATGTATTTTATCAACTATTGTAACCATTGCTCGGAATCGAATGGCGACAAGTTAGAGACGAGAAGCATTTTTCGGAGCTGCTGGACAGCCGGCGCGAAAAATGGATTTCTCGGAGTTTGGCACATCGGATTGGGCTGATTCTTGTTGCTGGAGTTCCATAAGACGTAGGGGCACATTTTTGCAGAAGGATGTTTCGATTGGGGAAGACTCCTTCCATGTCGTTTCGGACCCCGAAGCTGCTGCGTTTTTCCAGACAGTTTTGTGTTCGAATGTTCTTGTGGGTTCTACTTGCTCTTGATAGTCTTGGAGCAAGTGGGAGCCCAAAAAGGGTTTATGTTGGCCCGTCCTTAGTTGTCCTCTTGGTCCGTGTGATGGCTCACGATATCAAGCATAGGTGTTCATCGGTTGAGGTTTTACACATTTTGGTTGTGTGTTTATTTTCTTTTATGTTGCATTGTTATCTATGTCTTTGATATTATAACTTGCAAATGGGATTTTCAAACATAAAATTAAACACATACCACTTTTAAATCTAAATCTAAAGATTTAGTTAATATAAGTTTAAATTGGATTTGAAACTTAAATCTATTGTTTTATATAAATAACGCTTAAAAGAGTTTTATCGGTTATTTAATTTATGTAATGTCCAAGCTAATTAATATCTCATATAGGTTATATATTAAATGGACATCTCGACACACATAAAATAAAACAAATTAGAATCCAAGTTAAGAAATGTTTTTAACTTATGCTACGAATGAAGAATGCATGCTTCTTTCGTACATTTTTTTGACACGTTTTATCAAAATACTATACCCGTCACAATTTTAAGTCATGCCGTCCAATTAGCTTGAAATCCCTCGCCATTACCTTTTGCCTATGCGTGAGACCTAGGTTGAATTGTAATCCCGAGGTGATTATTGTCTATGCGTGACACCTAGATCTATTTTCACATGATTTCAAATTGGATGACTTAATCGAGTTAAGCAGGTGAGACCTTAACCCGAGGCAAGGATGGGACTAAACATGCCAGCTTGACACTAGTTGCTCGGCCACTAGATGCCATGGGTCCCATAAGGATCTAAGAATTGCACTTGTAATGCAATTGGTAAACGTCACCTACCTATTGAATCTATCATTGCTAGCAGATCAACTGATGTGATGATAGAACCTCAATGAGGATCTTAGCCTTTTTCGTAAATTAATTGTTTTAAAAGTAAAACTTTGGTAGTTAATTTAAAAAAAAAGGGATTAATTATTGAAATTACTAATTTTGAACTTTGTATGTCTGTAGATGTCAACAACAAATCAAACCCTAAGCAACTCAACTATCAGGTCAGTTCTTGAAAAAGAGAAACTGACAGGAATCAACTTTATCGACTGGTATCGAAATCTGAGGATCGTCCTCAGAGCTGAAAATAAGTTGATCCATCTGGAAGAGGCCTTACCTGAGGCACCTCCTGCCACTGCTTCTGCTGCAGTTCGCACAGCCTACACCTGTAGGTTTAACGAACAACAAGAAGTAGTTGCTCTCATGCTGGTGAGCATGACCCCCGAGATCCAAAAGAACATGGAGGAACTCACAGCATTTGAGATGTTACGAGAGTTGAAAACTATGTTTCAACAACAGGCAGAACAGGAACTGTTTGAAACAGTCAAAGCATTCCACGCTTGTAAACAGGAGGATGGCCAGTCAGTTAGCTCTTACGTCTTGAAGATGAAAGGCTATCTTGACCGTATGGAGCGTCTTGGTTACCCCATGCCACAAGTTCTTGGAGTGAGCTTGATTCTTACCTCACTATCCAAGGACTATGACCAGTTTGTTATGAACTATAACATGCATAGCATGGGGAAGACTATCTCTGAACTGCATGCTATGCTGAAGCTTGCAGAGCAAGGGATGCCAAAGAAAGCTCCTGTTGTTCTAGCAATCAGGGAAGGAAAAATCCAGAAATCCAAACCGCAAGCACAGGGCAAGGGTCGTGGCAAGGGTAAACATGTTTATAAACCTAAACCTAAGATCCCCCCACCTGCTAAAAAGGAGCACCGTGCAAAGGACGCCACCTGCCATCACTGTGGAGTGATAGGCCACTGGAAGAGGAATTGTCCTACTTACCTGGCAGAGTTGAAGAAGAATAAAGCTACCCCGGCTAGCACATCAGGTATCTTTCACTATAGAACTCTATGCTTTCCCTAGTAAATCCTGGGTTTATGATACCGGTTGTGGAACTCACATTTGTAATAATGTGCAGGGACTAAGGGGAAGTAGAAAGCTAAACGACGGAGCTTTGGACCTGTACGTAGGCAATGGAATGCGTGCAGCTGTTAAAGCTATAGGGAGCTTTGATCTTATCCTCCCTAATGGATTGATTCTTGTTTTAGACAATTGTCATTATGCACCTACTATTACTAGGGGTATTGTTTCGCTTTCTCGTTTGAAGAAAAATGGTTTTATCCATGTTTTTACGGATTATGGCATTTCGGTTTCTAAGGATAATATATTTTATTTTAATGCTATTCCTCGTGATGCTGTTTTTGAAATTGACATGGATAATCTTGTTTCAAACGATAGTTCTATATACACGTGTAGCACTAAGAAATCCAAACGTAATTTGGATTCAACTTACCTATGGCACTGCCGTCTTTGCCACATAAGCAAGAAACGCATTATAAAGCTGCAACACGATGGGCTTCTAAAGTCATCCGATGATGAGTCGTTTGATAAATGCCTCTCTTGCATATCTGGGAAAATGACAAGAAAACCTTTCTCCCATGTAGGTGAAAGAGCCAAAGATCTTCTTGGATTCATACATACTGATGTATGTGGCCCATTTAGAACTGTGTCTAGGGAAGGTGCTAACTACTTCATCACTTTCACTGATGATTTCAGTCGCTATGGTTATGTTTACTTGATTAAACATAAACATGAAGCCTTTGAAACGTTCAAAGCCTTTCAAAGTGAAGTAGAAAATCAACTCGGCAAGACTATTAAGGCTCTCCGATCTGATCGAGGAGGAGAGCATATGAGTCAAGAGTTTTTAGACCATCTGACTAAGTGTGGGATTGTCTCACAATTAACTCCTCCATACACTCCACAACATAATGGTGTATCTGAAAGGAGAAATTGAACTTTGCTAGACATGGTTCGATCCATGATGAGTCTAACTACTTTGCCACTGTCCTTTTGGGGTTGTGCTCTAGAGTCTGCTGCTCGCATACTCAATATGGTTCCGACAAAGAAGGTTGATAAGACACCATATGAAATATGGCACGGGAAAGTCCCTAATCTGTCTTACTTGAAGGTCTGGGGTTGTGAGGCTCTCGTCAAACGAGACACAACGAACAAACTTGATCCTAGATCTATCAAGTGTATCTTCGTAGGGTACCCAAAGAAAACAATGGGTTACTATTTCTACTACCCACCCGAAAACAAAATATTTGTTGCTCGGTATGCTGAGTTTCTTGAGAACAGTCTCATTTTACAAGAAGCAAGTGGGAGCACAGTAGACCTTGACGAGATTCAAAGCGAAGATGCGCAACCTCCTGGTGACAGTAGCGAACATCACGCTGAGATTGAACATGCAGATGTTGAACCACAGAATGATGTAATTCCCATTCGTAGATCTGCAATGACACCTCGAGCACCTAAACGATATAGTTATTATATCGATGCTGAGGAGCAGAATTTTGGGGATCATGGTGAACCCTCTAACTATCAAGCTGCATTGTTAGATCTAGAATCCGATAAATGGCTTGAAGCTATGAATGCTGAAATGCAATCCATGAAAGACAATCAAGTCTGGAACTTGGTTGATCTTCCTCCGAACAGCAAGACTATCGGAAGCAAGTGGATCTTCAAGAAGAAGACCGACATGGATGGCAATGTACACACCTATAAAGCTCGTCTAGTAGCAAAGGGTTACACTCAAACCTACGGGGTTGACTATGAAGAAACCTTCTCGCCTGTTGCTGACGTTAAAGCTATTAGGATTCTTATAGCCATAGTAGTGTACCATGACTATGAGATTTGGCAAATAGATGTCAAAACCGCTTTCTTGAACGGTCACCTTGATGAAGATGTTTACATGGTGCAACCTGAGGGTTTTGTGAATCCGAAACATCCCGAGAAAGTATGCAAGCTTCAAAGATCCATTTATGGACTGAAGCAAGCATCCAGAAGTTGGAATAAAAGGTTCGACGAGGAAATCAAAACGTATGGTTTCACTCAAAACCTTGATGAGCCATGTGTATATATGAGAGCTAGTGGGAGCATCGTCGTTTTTCTAATCTTATATGTTGATGACATATTGTTCATGGGGAACAACGTTCCAATGCTACAAGATGTCAAATCCTGGCTTGGAAAATGTTTTGCCATGAAAGATTTAGGCGAAGAGGCGTACATCCTAGGAATCAAGATCTATCGAGATAGGCGAAGCGGTTAATTGGTTTAAGTCAAAGTGCGTACATTGACAAAATTCTAAAACGGTTTAGAATGGATGCTTCCAAACGTGGAAGTCTTCCAATGCAACACAATGTAAACTTGAGTAAGACTCAGGGACCCTCCACACCTGATGAGGTGAAGCGGATGAAGGGAATCCCCTATGCTTCGGCTGTGGGATCCATCATGTATGCAGTGAGGTGCACTAGACCTGATGTAGCGTTCTCTCAGAACCTTACGAGTAGATACCAACAGAATCCAGGAGAAAGTCACTGGACTGCTGTTAAAAACATACTGAAGTATCTTCGAAATACCAAAGATATGTTCCTTGTTTATGGGGGTGATATAGAAAGAGAGCTCAGTGTTACTTGCTACACTGATGCTAGTTTCGAAACAGATCGAGATGATTCTCGATCTCAGATGGCTACGTTTTCGTCATGAACGGAGGCGCTGTTGACTGGAAGAGTGTTAAGCAAAGCACTATTGCGATGTCTTCTACAGAAGCTGAATACATAGCTGCTTCCGAAGCTGCAATGGAGGTTGTTTGGATACGGAAATTCATTTCTGGGCTTGGCGTTGTCCCCAGTAATGAAAGACCCATGGATATGTATTGCGATAATTCTGGTGCCATTATCATAGCCAACAAACCTGGAGTTCAAAAGGGCGCCAAACACTTT
This sequence comes from Saussurea involucrata, assembly GCA_033807775.1. Classification (NCBI taxonomy): domain Eukaryota; kingdom Viridiplantae; phylum Streptophyta; class Magnoliopsida; order Asterales; family Asteraceae; genus Saussurea; species Saussurea involucrata. The sequence goes on from CM066317.1 coordinate 70,741,832, forward strand.
CGCCGGAAGGCTCACTACATTCGAGAGGCTATCGAGATAGGTGATATTCGTCTTCTCAAAGTTCACACAGATGACAACTTAGCTGATCCTTTTATGAAGCCAATGTCTTGTACCAAACATATCGGGCATGCTAGGAACATTGGACTTCGACCAGCTAGTAGTCTCATGTAGATCTGTTTTTAGTAATTGAATAATTTGAACGTTGAACAGTTTTTATTTTCACAATGAATTGATGTACCTGGTATGATCGTTTTCATTTATATCAACTGTGTTCTATATTTGCATGTTTAATCCATGAATAAATTATTTGTTCAAAATTGTCCATTGTCAGTTGATGATACGGGAGTATCATCGAATTAAGGCAAATGTGAGCGTATTGGTGATATTCATTAGTGAATGAATATTAATGATGATGCCACCAAACTCACATGTTGTTCATTGGTGATGAACATTGGACTGACCCAACCTACGAGAGTTCACTGCATGGATCGGCATCACCAGTGAATCTCGCAAATGGTTATGTCACTCGTCATTAGACTTGAGATGCAAGCAGGTTTTGTATGGGTGGAATGTCGGTCTTTGATATGGTTAAACGTTGTCCTGAATAAGGCTACTATAAAAATCATCTTCAGGAGTGACATGAAGCACATGACAGGCACGTGCAGTCAAAATAGGATTTGTTCCTCTACATGTAATGGAGTTAGATACTACTGGGCCCCTCGATGAATTGAATAGATGTTTGTACGGCCGTACCCAAATGTAATTAAGATGATGCTTGATTAATTTGGTAATCTACTTCAACAAACAGATCGAGAAACAGAATCGTTGAATAATTAGAATGACATATGATCCATGTCTAGTATTCAACAAGGTATCTGTAACAAAGGGATGACTGATTTAATAAACCATTTAAAATGAGATGTTTAAAGAAACTAGCCTCATGTGTCTCTAGGGGCATTGGCGTGTTGATAGACGCTAACCTTTGCTTGTATAATTACTTGTTATTATGACGTGTGCAAGTGGGAGCTGTTGGAATATGCTCGTGTCATAATATATAATTATATGGCTAGATACACATGGGCCTATAGGGTCACACACAATACACTGAGATACCATTTAATATATAATGTAATTATTGTATTTACATTATATTAATAGCCTAAGTAACATGGGGTAATTAAATGGGCACAAATCATTAATAGTGGATTAATGGGTTTGTATTGGATTTAAGTTAATAGCTAGCCTATTAACTTAATTAATTCAAGGCCCATAAGATTTACTAGGGAGAACCTTTAAGAGGCCCAAGGTAGCTTTAGGGTTCATTAATAAATAGAAATGTTAATGACCTAATTAAGCTAACCTAATTTTTCCTCTCCTCTCTCTAAAATCGGCGCCCCACCCTTAGCCCTCTCTTGGGTTTTCCCACTTTGATCTTCTAGCTTCGTTCTTGATTAATTGAAGCTACAAGATCCGTTACTAAGGAGGACTAGCATCCGGTGGTGATCAAGGAGGTGTAGTGTGGACTACTCTAGAGGCATTCTCCATTGACTGCTCACATGTTGTTCATTGGTGATGAACATTGGACTGACCCAACCTACGAGAGTTCACTGCATGGATCGGCGTCACCAGTGAATCTCGCAAATGGTTATGTCACTCGTCCTTAGACTTGAGATGCAAGCAGGTTTTGTATGGGTGGAATGTCGGTCTTTGATATGGTTAAACGCTGTCCTGAATAAGGCTGCTATAAAAATCATCTTCAGGAGTGACATGAAGCACATGACAGGCACGTGCAGTCAAAATAGGATTTGTTCCTCTACATGTAATGGAGTTAGATACTACTGGGCCCCTCGATGAATTGAATAGATGTTTGTACGGCCGTACCCAAATGTAATTAAGATGATGCTTGATTAATTTGGTAATCTACTTCAACAAACAGATCGAGAAACAGAATCGTTGAATAATTAGAATGACATATGATCCATGTCTAGTATTCAACAAGGTATCTGTAACAAAGGGATGACTGATTTAATAAACCATTTAAAATGAGACGTTTAAAGAAACTAGCCTCATGTGTCTCTAGGGGCATTGGCGTGTTGCTAGACGCTAACCTTTGCTTGTATAATTACTTGTTATTATGACGTGTGCAAGTGGGAGCTGTTGGAATATGCTCGTGTCATAATATATAATTATATGGCTAGATACACATGGGCCTATAGAGTCACACACAATACACTGAGATACCATTTAATATATAATGTAATTATTGTATTTACATTATATTAATAGCCTAAGTAACATGGGGTAATTAAATGGGCACAAATCATTAATAGTGGATTAATGGGTTTGTATTGGATTTAAGTTAATAGCTAGCCTATTAACTTAATTAATTCAAGGCCCATAAGATTTACTAGGGAGAACCTTTAAGAGGCCCAAGGTAGCTTTAGGGTTCATTAATAAATAGAAATGTTAATGACCTAATTAAGCTAACCTAATTTTTCCTCTCCTCTCTCTAAAATCGGCGCCCCACCCTTAGCCCTCTCTTGGGTTTTTCCACTTTGATCTTCTAGCTTCGTTCTTGATTAATTGAAGCTACAAGATCCGTTACTAAGGAGGACTAGCATCCGGTGGTGATCAAGGAGGTGTAGTGTGGACTACTCTAGAGGCATTCTCCATTGAACGCTTGGTTTCAAAAGAGCACACAAGTAGATCCCGATTGGTGTACAAATCACGCTACAAAGGTATATCGTTATTTGTATTTCTAGTTTAATTATATTGGCAATACGTTGATCCTTTTGGTGATTATTCCGCTGCGTTATTATATATGTTTATTTTGTGTTTCTTTTCATAATCACCAACATTATGGTGATGAATCTACAAACATTAAGATTCAAGAAAAGGTCTAGCCAAAACATACTTAAAACTAGAGTAGAAGAAGAAGAAGACTTAAAGAAAATGAAAGAACATAAACAAGAGATGTGTAGGCTTTGCTCTACATATGATTTTACCTTAAGAACCACTTGAAGACTTGTATTCTTGTGTTTAAAGGGCTGAATGTGAAAGAGATTTTAGAGAGAAGTAGGGAGAATTTTAGAGAGAAGTAGAGAGGATTTCTTTCTAGAGAGAGAGAGATGATGTGAAGAATGACCTTGAAATGGATGAAAAAGAAGAAGAGGGGTTGGTTTAGGGGGGTGGGGTGGACGGTCATGGGAGAGAGAGAGTGTGTGAGTAGTGTGTGAGGGTGGCAAAACAATGATGGTGTCTCCCACTTGAACTTTCATTCCTTTTTCTTTTCTTTTTTGAATTTGAATTATTAAATATTTAGTTAACTTTGTTAATAATAATACTTGTTTTTATAAAAGTTTTCAAAAGTACATGTATGTATATATATATATATATATATGTGTGTGTGTGTGTGTGTATTTGAGGTGTTTAGATTGGCATTTTATGGGATTTATGGATAATTCACTTATTTAGGCAAATGTTAGGCAAAATTCTCAAATTTTTCCTAACAATATTGTTTTTACTGCTAAATTCGACCGTGTTGTCTAAAATATGAATAACTGAAACGTTCGGTACAGTGCTAACCTGAAACGTAATTTTTGACGGTTGTCACAGTCTCCCCCGGTTAAAAGAATTTTGTCCCAAAATTCAAGAACTTTCAGCATTAACCGGTTTCTTAGCAAAGAGGTGAGGATACTTATGTTTCATGTAGTCCTCTCGTTCCCATGTATACTCAGGCCCACGCCTTGTGTTCCAATGAACTTTCACGATCGGAATTTTCTTTCGTTTCAGACGCTTAACTTCTCTATCGAGAATCTCAATTGGTTCTTCTATGATGTGTAGCTTATCGTCAATTTGAACTTCTTCTAGAGGTATGATTAATGAGTCGTCAGTTAGACATTTCTTGAGGTTCGACACATGAAACGTATCATGGATAGCACTTAGCTCTTTAGGCAGATTGAGTCTATATGCTACTGGACCAATCCTTTCAGAGATCTCAAATGGTCCGACATACCTTGGGCTCAAATTTTCTCTTTTCTCAAATCGTACTATTCCTTTCCATGGGGATACCTTTAGAAGCACTTTATCACCAACTTGGAATTCTAAAGGCTTCCGAGTTCCGACGGTTATCCGCATAACTTTTCTGACGATCTCTGGATGCTTTAAGTCTATCCCTAATGATTGCAATCTTGTCGGTAGTTTCCTGTACAATATTGGGTCTAGATAGTTGTTTGTCTCCAATTTCTAACCAACAAAGGGGTGAACGACACTTGCGTCCATACAAAGCTTCAAATGACGCACACTGAATACTGGTGTGATAGCTATTGTTATAAGAAAACTCGACCAAAGGCAAGTGAAAGAGTTTATCTAGCCAAAACATACTTAAAACTAGAGTAGAAGAAGAAGAAGACGTAAAGAAAATGAAAGAACATAAACAAGAGATGTGTAGGCTTTGCTCTACATAAGCTTATGAACACGTGATTTGAACTTGTTATCAATTTTCCCTAATTTAATGAAGCATGTGATTCAGGTTTTAAGGCTTTTGTGAGATTGGCCAACTTTCAATTGTTTTGTTGTTTTCAGTTAAGTTCGAGAGAATTAATTGTTAACTACAACTAGAATTTGCATGCCTAAGGTGAGAAATTGGATAGAGATATACCACGTAAGCCTTAGTCTCATTTAAATCTTGAGTTTAATGTGTTTTGATTTCCATAGGTTGAGATCGAGAGATAGAACTTGTGCTTTCAAAATAAAACCCGTTGTTGCTTGAGAAAGAACAACGGTGATTTTTAGAGATTGGGTATTCATTAAAGGGAATAACTGGTAATTGTTTTGAGTCAATTGTTTGTACGTGAAAACCTTAGGATTTCCAACCCTCAACTGTTTTCTCCATCAAAGTTCCTAAGTTATTTACTGTCTCGTTCGTGATTTACTTGCTTGCAATCAATTAGTTAATACCAACAACTCAAATTTGCGACCGTTCAGTTAATAGATCTTATAGTCATTGTGATACTTAGTTCCTAGTTCCCTGTGTTCGATACTCGTACTTTCAGTACTATTACTTGATTTCGACACCATACACTTGCGGTTAGATTTAGGGGGGTGTAAACCCGCCTATCACAAGTTCAGCGAAATTATCGATAGACTTCGGCTTACGATTGAGCAGCCAATGGAGGGCTGCTCCAGTGAGGGTCGCACAAAAACTCTTGCACATGGCTACCTCCTGATACATGTGAGGTATAGACACTGTCCACATCAGTTGTTTGTATTGAGCGATATGCTCTGTCGGGTCTGTGATACCCGAATATTTAGGCGTGAAGGCGGGGATACTATACTTTTTCGGGACGTCGACCGTAGCTATCTCGTCGATGAAGGGGACACTTGAAATCTATAGTGAGGCTCGATGTCGACTGGCACAGCAACACCAGGTAATTTGGATAGCAGCGACAACATTTTTTTAATTTTGATCTTCGAGAAGCTTTAGGTGTTGGGCGACCGAATCCTCTTGAATGGATCCTCCATTTGTCGCGGGAATAGTGTCGGTATCCTGCGTTATCATGCCCATTATCGCCTGGAAGCCATTACGATGCGTCGAGTCAGCAGCTTCCCCTTGCGGTGGAAAAGTGAACGACGGCTGAGGTATTGTCGGGATGCTCATCGTTGGAATCAAAATGAAGGGAGTTTGGAATGGTATAGTGTGAAATGTAGCCGGCGACATGGGTATCGTCTGATTTTGAAACGGGATCGGGCGAAATGCTGCCGTCGACATGGGCGTCGTTTGTTTCTGAAACAGCTATGGTGGTTTAAGATGTTATGGTGGAAACTGTCCCTGGGGAGGAACTCCGGAGAATGGTCTTGGACCACTCTGAGGACCAAAGAAATTCTCATCGTTCTGATTCAGACCACTTTGTTGATTTAAAACTTTCCTTGATTCTGGTGCAAGACGCCCTGAGGACCATAGAAGCCTCCTGGATTCTGGTTTGGACCGTTTTGTGGGCCAAAAAAGTTTCCAGTGTTGTAGTTCAGTCCATTCTAGTTTCTCAGGGACACGAGTTCTGCTGTTGCCTTACGATTTTGCTCGTTTAGAGTGTTGAGCTGGGTACGTGCGACATCCAATTATGCATGCAACTGTGCGAGTTCGTTAAATTGTTGTCCTTGCCCAGACATTTTCTTGAAAAAGCACATCAAACTCAAGAAACGGTTAGTAACACGTACGCTTTGTCGGAGATTTTTTCTATATAGGGCCCCGCGGTAGGCGCCAAACTGTTAATGCCAAATATTGTCCATAGGAAGACTTAAGGTCGGTATGGAGCTTTAACAACTAAATACGACAGGAAATAAAAATAACAGAATACAACAAAATTTGGTGACATGGAAAACCCCATCAAGGGTAAAAACCGCGGTCGACTATTAGAGTCGACGGTGCACTATGGTCGTCAAACAGGGACGATGTCCTTTAGTAACAAGTGTCGTGAGTCCAATAGATTGCAATTACAGAAGAAATAAACTTAGTTGAAAAGATCTATCATGCGTCGTGAGTGAAAAATGCCTCATCGTGAGTTTCTCGGTTGAAAAAACGTAAGTAATTGCTTGAGGGCTTCGAATGTGCTTCTGGTAAATCTTGTATGTCCGAATGACTTCAGGCTTGATATATATAGGCTTTGGCATCATTAATGGTCTTCATAAATGTAGAAACGGTCTTTGTCATTGAATGCGCTTGATTACGGTCTTCAGTTATGACCGTTGTCCTTTAATGTGCTTGACCTGCATTAAATAGCCATAAAGAAAACGCTTGTCGATTGTTATCAAATTATGGTTGAGGATAATCTTACGACGGTTACATGTTTCGGTTGTACGTCGTGGATATCTTATAAGTGATGATTATGGTTACGCTCGTGTATAACTTTCAGGACCTTATCTTAATACAAGTCTTGTTGTACAAAATAAGTCTTTTAGTTTCTGGCGTCGGTCGTGAGGTGTGATTTTTTTCCCAAATAAAATTTACATTTGGGTGATTTTTAGCATTAACAGTTTGGCGCCCACCGTGGGGCCCCATCTAGAGAAAATCTCCGACAAAATGCGCGTCCTACTAACAGTTTCTCAAGTTTACATTATTTTCAGGAATATGTCAGGACAAAGAGCTCAACTCAACGCAATCGCTCAGCAACGCATGGAACTGAATGCTGCATGTACTCGCATCATCTCTCTAGATGAGCAAAATCGAAAGGCGATTGAAAAAATCGCACTCCTAAAAAACCAGGGCGCAAGTAGCTCATTTGGGCAACAGAATGGTCCGCGACCATCTTTCAGCAAACCTTTTCTGTGGTCTCCTCTCCCGACTTATCTGAGAACCACGTCGTATGACATCCCAAGACCGCTGAACACCAAAGCTACAACTTATCTAATGCCGACAATGGCATTCCATACGATCCCATTTCAGACTCATTTCGTCACGACCTTCCCGATCCCAACAATGTCGATCCCTTCGATGCCTTAGTCGACGATGCCGGCTCCATTAAATTTTTCGCTCAACGGGGAAGCTGCCAACTCGTCACATCGAAATGGCCTTTATGCGACGATAGGCATGACCTCACAAGATTCAGGAATTATCCCCGTGGCTACCATTGGCCCAACCAGGACGATCCAGTCGCTCGACATTTGAAACTCTTGGAAGAACAAAATGAACGAATGTTGTCGTTACTTTCCAAACCGCCACGAGCCGCCGTCCTAGTCGAAATCGAACCCCGCATAGGGTTCTGTTTGGGTTAAAAAACCACACCTCACGACCGACGCTAGAAACCAAACGACATATGTCACACGACAAGTCTTGTATTAAGATAAGGTCCTGTAATTTACATACGACCATGACCATAGCGGTCACTTAGTATATTGGTCGTAAGATATCCATGACTTACGACCAAGACCCCTATTAAACTTCACGACCGTCGTAAGATTATTCTCGACCGTAACTTGCTAACTCCAGATGTAATATCCCCTGATTTTTTTTAGAAACTAATAAGAAAATTAACTAATTAGAGTTTAATACATTATAAAACTAAAGGGACTAACTTTGTCAATAGAGAAAACTGTTAAGATTTGTGATAAGTCGAAGCAAGGAAATCGGCGTTGGTAGGCATAGTCTAATTAGGATTATAAACATTATCATCTTATTGACGTAAGACACATAATATCATTGAGAATTAGAGGGGAAAAACTAAGAGTTATTGTGGAATTATGGTAGAAATAAATATTATGATTCAAATGTGGAAGCTTTATAAAATCCGTAGGGTTAGTTTTGTCAATAAGTAAAAGTTTGAAAATTGTGGATAACTGATAACTCTATTTTTAGAGTTATTATTTCCTTTTATTTTTATCTTATTTTGTCAAATTTTAGCCATTTCACTTCTCAAAACCCCCATTCTTGGTAATATTCATAAAAATGAGCAAAAAGAGTGAACCATAGTTTTTATAAATCATTTGGTGGAGTTTTGTTGCTTTTTCATGAAATATCTACAGTGACTTGCGCATCCCACTCCAGACCCCACTAACGAGCAAAGAAGAAGACAAGAGAAAATTAAATCTTAGCTTGAAAGTAAAAATCTGGAGAATAGAAGGTTCAAATGGCAGAGGCATGGGATGGTGAAGTACAAGCATGTTCCCTAAAGCATGGCAAGATGAATTGTTTAATAAAACCCATGATACTTTAAGTGGACTTTTTGGAAAAGGTGAAGGGACCTATGGGTAAAAGAGCTATAAGTTTGTGGATAGAAGAATTACTCAAAGAAGCTGAATTTTATGCCTTCTATCTTCAGTCTTTAGTCTCTGGTTTAAACCCATCTTTTGTTAAGTCCAACTTTTCCTCTTTGTATATAAAGAGGTGTTGGGTTCATTTAATTCATCTTTCATATCTCCATCTACCACATTTAGGGGATGTTTACTTACAACTTAATGGGCTTAATTGTCTAAATGGCTTATTCGCTCAGTCAAAATAGAGTGTTTACTTACGGCTTATTCGCACAGCCATGGACTTATTCGCACAGATGAAAACCTTGTGTTGTCCAGGTTCAGCCACAAAAAAGACCAGTCCTACCCTTTTTAATAATAAACACGCCTCCAAAATAAAAGGGCAAACCCTACTCCCATCTCTCCTCCAAACGGAACACGGTTTCAAAGGCTTTCTTCAAATCGATATATGAACTTGATTTCTCCTCCAAAGGTAACGATTTATGCACTCATCTCTACGATTTCTGCAGTCGATTTTGTTCTCCAAATGCACTCGATATGTTCTCCAAATGCAGCGATTTCTGCGATCGATTTCTTCTCCAATCTCTTCTCAAAATGCAACGATTTATGCACTCGATTTCTTTCTATGTCCTTAAAACACCATTTTTTGGGCGAAAAATCCCATGTTTTTTGGTGGGTTTTCTGATTTTTCCCCTTATATGTGGATTTCTAGAAACCTGTCAATAACTTTGATTACATGGATACAAGATAACATACAAATGGGTGTGATGTTTGAACATAAAAGATCCTTAAACACAAATTTTGGTTTCCAAAAACTTCTCATTTTGAATACAAAAGTGGTTTTCCAGGAACTTGTTTTCATGAACCTAAAATTTTGATCTTATTGATTCTTTTTTTTTTCTGTTGTTTGAACCCTGGGAGAAAGAAAGAAAGAAGAAATAAATTGGAGAGGATGAATTCTTTTGCTTTCTGTAATTCCTTTTGTTTTTGTGTAATTCTTTTGTTTGGTTTGGTTCAGAGATGAAGTGATAAAGATGAAGGGGATGAAGAAGTGGGTATTTTGGTGACTAAATTTATTAAATAATATATAATTTATTCTTAGGGGTAAATTGGTCATTTATATCATTTAGATCGTTGATTCAGATAAAAAAGTAAACAACACCAACAATTTATCCAGACAAACAAATTTATCGAGACAAACAAATTTATCCATACAGGACTTAATAGAAAATTTGGTAAACATCCCCTTAGTGCAAGCTTAGTTGTAGTTTTTAGCTCTCTAGTTTACTGCAGTAGATCTTTAAATTTCTGTATTTTCAATTCCTAGTGTAGTCGTTAGTTTCAAGTAATTAGTGGCAGTGACGTACCCTCGTTCCCCACTGCGGTTTTAATACAAGTCACTTTCAGTTTACTTATGTGTATCTACTCATCTTTTGTTTTCTTTATTTCGGTAATTATGGGCTAAGCATCCTTTTGGATGTAGGAAAGAGAAGTACCTGGATTTTAGAGAAAATGCTTGAGTAATCTTTATACTTGGAATAGTTATTGTTTTGGTCATTCACTCTCGATTATTGCCCAATGATGCGAACAAGACGATCACTTGTAAGGATCTAAAGTCTAGTTCTTAACTCAAAAATGAGTAGAACGCAGTGACACGAGCTTGGATGATGCTAGGGGATTCGAAAGAATTCTTATGACACTTGCGAAAGTGAGGTCGGCACAGTGAGCTAATCTCAACCCACTTGAGTAGTAGGCAAGTTAGTTGGTGTATTTAAAAACACTTAGAGTATTTGTCTCTACGCATTCCATCGAGGCCTGAAAAGGCCCATTTTAAGATTACCATTGACAAAACAAGAAATGCTAAGAGTATGGGATTTTTGCTTAAAAGTGTGAGTATTTTGTAACCTGGCTTTTCTAACAAGAATGCCCACTTCAAGTACAAGGATCACTTTTGGGATCAAGTATTTAATATAAAATCTAGGGAAAATCTAACCAACATCCCTTCTTTTAAATCTTGAGTAAAATCGTTAAAGTAGCATCTCACCAAACCAAGCCAAAATATTGTTTCCTCTGTAATTCAAACTTGTAAAAGGAAGCTCATGAGAACCGTATTGTCTTGACTGCCCAGTCTCTGTGGATTCGATTCTGGTATTTTACCAACTATTACTTGTTGTGACGATCATTGTGGAATTATGGTAGAAATAAATATTATGATTCAAATGTGGAAGCTTTATAAAATCCGAAGGGTTAGTTTTGTCAATAAGTAAAAGTTTGAAAATTGTGGATAACCTATTGGGTGACATTCGGCGGCAGTAATTCCATCAATTAGGATTTTAGATTTACTATTTATCTCTATGGGTATGATTAGTTAAGTCCATGGAGGAAATCAAGAAAAAAAGGAAATCGATGCCTACTTTGAAATCGTTGGACTTCCAAACATAAATATTATGGTTTGAGGTTGGGTTCGTGTTTGAAGTTTTGATCGTAATTTTAGAGACGCGTCGAATAAACTTCGATGGAGTTTCGTTAACGATATTCAGATATTAATGAAGGTACGGATTCCTTATTCTCCCTCTCATTAATTGGTGTTTATTTGAGTTGTTTTACATGTATACGGATTCCTTATTTTCCCTCTCTTTGCGTTTACTCGATCCATTATATATGTGTTGATCTGTTTACGTTTATTTGGTTCGTTGTATATATGTACGGTTTTCTTAATTTTCTTTCGATTGTTTTCGTTCGATTTGGTGTACGATGTGCTATTCCTTCCATCAAGTTGATTTGTATTCCGGTTCGATTAGTGGATCGTTTGATTATATCTATCCTAAGGTGAGTTCTCTTTTCGTTTTGCAAGCGATAAATCGAGTTACGAATATGTTAAAAACATCAAAATCTATTTTTAAGTCTGCTGAATTCCCTCTGAAAATTTCGTGGTGTTTATCAAAATCATAATAAATCGCTCGTTTATCGGATTAAGGCATAAAATATGTTTCTGAAAAGCTGGAGATGTCTACTATGATTTACTGTCACACGAACGAATTGTGAGGTTTATGCTAAGGTGCCAAAAATCTGGGTTTTTCGAAATTGGTCTTGTTTTAGACCCGAGCAGCGCAGTGTTTTTTGAAAATCCATTTTAAATTCGATTCAGTTCGTTTCTGATTCTTTGGAATCGCAAGACTTTTATGTAAAACTTTTGTTTAGATATAGTTTTCAAAAACCTTCTTGAAGAATGAGAAAATATTGGAGTTTTAAACGTGTAAAGTGCTGAAATAAATATGTATTGATTTAGAAAAGTCGGTAGTGCAAAATCTTAGTCTAAGTTCGGATTTTATTCGCCATATGTTTTTGGTTTAAATATTTTGCAAGAGTTCGTATACGGAGTTGTGTCAATGGTTTACCACATTCGTGCCATTTAATTTCCTTTTCAATCCGTAAGTCGTTCAATAAAGTGTGTTTTGGAATTGTAAAGCTTTTAAGGCGAGTGGTCAATATTTTTGTACATTCAAATACCTTTTTGATTTGTTTTGTAATGAGTATGATTTGTTATTCATCCAGTGTGATCACATGTGTTGTGACATACTTTTGAAGTTTATGCGTTAAGGTATACCGAGATACTAACCACCTATGGGGGTACCATAGGCACGTCATTGTGGCACTGATGGTGTGACACCACCGTGGCGGTGTGATTAGTCCATGACGTCTCCTTTCGATTTATTTTGTGCTCTGGTGAGAGCTGGCCATGGTGTGATGGGTGATTTTATTCAGGAGGCGTATGGGTCGGCCCTAGCTTATGTGATTTGTTTGTAGGGTGAGTGTCGGTGTAGTGCCCAACGTCGTATCTCACATTTAGTACGTATGGATCTGCAGTCCAACGTACGGGCCTGTGTGGCCAGATGTCTGACACTTGTCACGTCGGTTGATATGCAAGTGTATGCGATTATTTGTTCGAGCTCGGTATACAAACCTATGATATGATTTAATTTAAGCTTCTTGGATTCGTTGGGTACATTTGTTTTGATTTGACATTTTTGATCTTCGACAAGATTTCTTGATAATGAATTTTGGATATATTCATTTTTATGCTTTTTAATAAAACAATCAAATTGAGTTATTTGGTCTAACTTAATGTAGTTTCATTCTTCTTGGGTATTTCGGTATGTTGTGTTGTAATTAGATGTGGAATATGTTATACTCGATCTAGCTTTCATGAACACTCGGAAATTCGAGTCTTGCGTCTAAAATTCATATTTTTATTATATTCGGTATTTGGCTCGATTACTCGTTTGTTATCTATTGTATCTGTGCACTGAGCGTTTGGCTCAGCTGCATTTTCTTTCTTCGCGGCAGGTATTCAAAGGGAATCTAAGGAGTAAGGGATCCGAAGTATTCTCAGATCTAAGAGGTTTGTTGGTAAGAAATTGTAGGTTTAGTTGATGTTGTAAAACAAGTTTTGGAAGAATTAAATTGCACCATTCGAGGCAATTGTTATATTTATGGTGTTTATTTTATATATGGTTTAATAGTGCTCTGTATGCTTTCTTTTACAGTTTGTTTTAGGTTCGGTCGTAACCTCCTTTTGGAACTGCGGCTGGATGGCTTACCGCGTTTATCAGACACCAGTGCGAGGGGATCAGCTTGATGCTTAGTGGATAACTTCTGTGTGCCTATTATCTCCATCACCTCATCTTCGTCTTATATGAGCATTTCATACAGCTAATTGATTGGAACATTCTCGATCTGATGGTTGTGTTTGATGTGAGATGCAAACATTCTCCATTATTGCAGAAGATTGTTCGGGAACTTGAGACCTAATTCTAGACAAATCAAACCTTATATACTTGGACCTATTACAACCAAAGCCCAAGCCCATAACACTAATAAGCCCAATAATCAATATTAAGGTTTTTTCAAATAATAATTAACTATATAACTAAACTCTATATTTATTTATATAACTTTCTAATATGTAGGACATTTATGGTCATAACAAATCTGAAACGGTTTGAATTATAACATGTATCCATAATCGCTATATTTTAGGAAACGATTTAATCAATGAATTTTTTAATTTATTTTATTGATTTGTTCTTTCGGTTTTCTGGTTGTTTTCAGACAACCATTCATCGAGTTAATCCAGTAGCAGAATTCGAGTCTTGTTCTTCAGTTTGTTCTTGGTCACAGATAATGAGTCACGTCTGGAATCTATCGAAGATGATGCAGGATTTAGGGTGCGTTTGGTACGCAGACAGGATGAGACGGGACAGGACGGAACAGGACAGAACAGGACAGGACAGCTGTTCAGTGTTTGGTAACACATAAATAGGACTGGACAGGACAAAACAGGACCGGTTAAATGACCCATTTACCCCTAGTGATTTGTTTAGTGGTGGTGGCGGTGGCGACGACGGTGGTGTTGGCGGCGGTCGGAGGTGGCGGCGGCGGCGGCGGTGGTGGTGGTGGCGGTGGTGGTGGTGGTGGCGGTGGCGGTGGTGGTGGTGGCGGCGACGGTGGTGGTGGCGGCGATGGCGATGGTGACGGTGGTGGTGGTGGCGGCGACGGAGGTGGTGGTGGAGGCGGTGGTGGCGGCAGCGACGGTGGTGGTGGTGGCGGCGACGGAGGTGGCAGCGGCGGCGGCGGCGGTGGTGGCGGGTAGCGGCGGTGGCGGCGGCGACGACGGTGGTGGTGACGGCGACGGTGGTGGTGGTGGCGGTGGCGGTGGTGGCGGTGGCGGTGGCAGTGGCGGTGGTGGTGACGGCGACGGCGGTGGTGGTGGTGGTGACGGCGACGGCGGTGGTGGTGGTGGTGGCGGTGGTGGTGGTGGTGGTGGGAAAGAAAGAAGAAGAAGAAGAAGAAGAAGAAGAAGGGGTATATTTGTCAAAAAATCCTTGTTCCACTTAGTTCTAGGGGGTAAGCATAGAACACACTTGTCCCATGATAGTTCCACTTAGTTCTACATTTGGTCGCACCAAACATGGGACAGGTGTGTCCTGTCCTGTCCTGTCCCATGCTGTCCACCCTACCAAACGCACCCTTACGGATGTTTTTGCAGACTATATGCTACCTGAAGTATATAAATCCGATCACAGTGATGATGATCGTGTTGATTATGATGTAGTTTGACTTGGGATGTAGTTTGACTTCGGAGCAAGGAAGATCGGCTTGCTGTTGTTGATTGTTCGAACGAGGAAGGAAACCCTAATTCTGGGTGTTTGTGTGTCTCTATGAACCTTCAAGGTCCTATTTTATGATACAATATATGAAACTACATATGAAACAAAATATGAAACTCATATGTATGAAACAGAATAATGAAACTATGTATGAGTTTCATATGAAACAATATATATGAAACAATATATTCCCAAGTGAAACAGAACATGAAACTCATATATATGAAACAAAATATGAAACTACGTATGGGTTTCATATGAAACAATATATATGAAACACCAAATATCGTTAGTTGAAACCGTACGTATAGTATGAAACAATGAGTAATCGAAAAAATTACCTCTTATGTTTGGAGCCCTAATTTCGTCCGCAATTTTTACGATTCAAATTTTCGCACAAGATTTCATTTACAAGAAACCGATTGTGATTCGTATGTTGTTGATTTCTTACTGAAACAATCGATTACTCACGAGTTTGATTCCTATCGCCGTGAAATGTGGAAGTGAATCTCACGATTTTGGTAAATCCCGGTTTGCTCGCTTCAGTAAACGTTTCCTAATTCATAATTTCGTTTGATACCCATTTTACCCTTTTCATATATTTTCATCGCCCGTCATAGCCTTAATTTCATATTTAATTACCATCATGCCACCGCGCCCATCAGGACCATTCACGGTTTTGATCAACGGCTCAAGATTGGTTTCATAGTTTACATAAAAAAAAGGTTTACATAATAAGAGGACTATATATATATATATATATGGTTGGGTTCTAGTGAGAAGTACCAAATATGGGGAGAAGCGTGAGAAGTGGTTATTAACCGTTAGATGAGAAATGAACCAACATTAAAATGAGATGCACCGAGATAAGATGCACTGAGATGCACCAGATCAATTCCCTTTTAAGTCACAATTCATGGGAGGGTATTTGATTAAAAGCGATCAACGGTTTAAAAGTACTTCTCACACTTCTCATAAAAAAGACACTTCTCACATGATCACATGATATATATATATATATATAAATGGCTTTCCATATAAAATTTATTAGATAATCTATATAAAAAATAAATGGGTTTCCATATAAAATATATTTACAACAAATGACACATATGCCCTTTTGGGCGATTTTTTATAAAGTTTTATTTAAAGTATTGTTTAATGAAATGACTGGCTCAAAATTATTCTTTTATTCTTTTAAATAGGTATCATTCTCGTTTGAACCCGACTCTCTCTCTCTCTCTCTCTCTCTCTCTCTCTATATATATATATATATATATATATATATATATATATATATATATATATATATATATATATACAATGGGAGGGCTATAAATCAACCAAAAGGAAAATGCTTTCATGGAGATAAGAGGCTCCTATAACTCTAAATCATCATTATAAAACATAACTTAAAACAACTTATGCTTATTTTCAAAAGTGCTTAAACTTATGATATGATAAAAGGGAGTTAAGGGTAAAAATGTAATTTGGACAAATAAGTTATAAGCAGTTTCAAATAAGTTAAAATGAATTAACTTATCAAAAACAACTTATTTGTGGCGGGGAAAAGTCATAAACACTTTTCTTTTTTTCAATTCAAACACTAAAAATAGCTTATTTGCGGTGAGGAAAAACAATAAGCAAATAAGTCAAAAATATAAGCAATCCCAAATAGAGATGGCCATATGGGCGGGCCGGGCTAGCTTGAACCGGGCTTTCATCGGGACCGGGCCTAAACACTATTCAAAAGACCGGGCCTTGGTCGGGCCCAGGCCGGGTCGGGCCGGGCTTGGGGGTTGAAGACTGGGCACGTTAAGGCTTTTCAAAGACCGGGCCTTTGGGACCGGGCCCAAAACCGGGCTTTAAAAAAAATATATATATATATACCATTTTTAATAAATATTATTCGTATTCACTATAAAATACTTAATTGTGTCACTCAAACATACTTAAAAATACGTTCTATTAGAATTTCATATATAAAGAAAAATACGTTCTATTAATTTTATATAAATTATAAAGAAAAATACATTTAAAGAAGTACATTTATTGAATTATAAAGAAAAATACATTTAAATAACTACATTTATTGAATTATAAAGAAAAATACTCTTAATCCTCGTCCTCGTATGGTGGATAGTATGCAAGAGTTCCGGTCGTTCGAAGTATAGTAAGAGCCGTTCCATCATCGAGTTCATCAACATCGAGTTGTTCTTCAGGGTCGGTCTCGTCGTCGTCGTAATGTGATATATTCGGCCAATTGTCGTCTCTCTCCTCGTACTCTCTAATTTTCATTGCTAAAATATATATTTGATTTAAAACTAGAGGGCTTGTTGGATAATAAACACCGGATAAGTAAGTTGTTGCGTTTTTTAAATCACCCAAAAGATCGTATAATCCCTCAAGCACGACCCAATCCCACTCTACAATACTATTCCGTTGGTAATGAATATTATAAAATGCATGTATATAAACTTTTTGTGCACGCAAATTTTCGATCATATAATATGTTGAATTCCATCGAACGGCCAAATCATGAGCCGGTCCCAAAGCTCTAAATCCACAATCCATGCAATATTTTTTATAAGCCGCATGCATTGTTTTACCTTTATTAAAAATTCTCCGTAACATAAGTTTAAATTTATTTAGTGTGTCACTACATTGTCCTAAACCGTCTTGAACGACTAAATTAATAATGTGGGCAACACAACGTGTATGAAATATTTCACCGTCCAACATAGGGGTTAAAACACATTTTAATTTATCCACACATGCAGTATTATTACTAGCGTTATCAAATGAAATGCTAACGATTTTATTTGAAATATTATAAAAAACAAGTGTTTTTTATAATTGAAAGTTGACGTTCACCCGAATGTGGCGAACCAAACGTTTCAAACGCTATTATACGTTTGACCATTTGCCACGACTCCATCCAATGTGCCGTTATACATACATAAGAATGTGACAATCCGTGTGGTGCGCTCCACACATCACAAGTTAAAGAAACGTTGTTAGACATTTGTTCAAACGTGTTTTTCATTTCATTTTTAGCATCTTTTCACATTTTTAATGCATCACGTCTAAGAGTTTAACGGCTTACCGGAGTGTAGCGAGGTTGTAGACATTTTTGGATCATTTTCGTCATATGGTGATTGTGAAAATGTCCGAACGGCAACCCCATTTGAATAACACACCTTGTTGTTAAATCCCGGACCAACATGTTATCGTACGACCATATTTGACCTTGGTTGTCAAGTATGGTTTGACTTGAATCACCTCGTGACTTGCATGCGTTATCGGTGTGCCTCTTTGTTGGTGCAAGTGTACCCAGCTTTAAATATTGTGATATATTTTTGGTACACATAAAATCACATCTCCATATTTATTTTGATGATTACAAAACACACCGCATTATTTGTTATCTAACATTTTATCTGAGTGTGCAGATATTTAAATGATCTCGATAAATTTTTTATCTGAAGAATCCAAGTCTGAAGAGTTTCGTCATTTTATTTTAAAATGATAAACACCCTAAAATATTTTATCACTTGGATATTTCGTATCTATATATTTGAATCAAATATATATATATTTCTTTTTTATTAAATCACATGATATATATATATATTAAAATGCTGGTTGCTACTGTTCATCTCTGTTGCTCAAAGTCTCAGCCGAAAATAAACCTGCGTTGCCATGCTCTCATTGGACAGATCTTCAGGCGGTATACCGCCAAGGTCCTCGCGGTATACCGCGGGTACTGTTTCCCATCAACTGTTCTGTAATATGAAGCTTCGTTTGTCAGGAATTATGTCAGGCGGTATACCGCCTTGTGCAACGCGGTATACCGCGGGTACTATGTAGCCGTTGAGTTTTTGCAGGTTGACCTTCTCCTTGCAGTACACTTTTTATGACGCAGGTATACCGCGATGGTTTGGCGGTATACCGCGAAATCTTCAAAGCTGATTTTCATCCAGTATAAATACAAGCCTCCAGCAGCATTCAACTCTACACCAACTTCAGCATTAAGTTCTCCCTCAGCATTTGATTATTATTCTGCTGCTTTCTTACTCACACTAAATCACTTAAACTGATAAATTAATTTTTTGAGCAAGAAATCTTGAGTTGATAGCAGATTAAAATCTCACGATTAGTTGAATCAGCAACACAACTCAAGTGATCAAACTCTCTAAAAATATCCAAGTGATAAACCTTATTCAAGAGTGATTATTCATATTAAAATTTATACCCTCTTGTAAGTGTTTGAATTAGAGTGAGTGATCCACCTTAATCTCTCAAAGTAGAGTGATTCGCGTTTGTTGTATTAAGGTTTGTGTTTCTACCGTAAAGAACACGTTTCGTATTGGATCTCCGAGAAGTGTTATTTTCTCGAGGTGGACTAGCCAACTTTGTGTTTGGTGAACCACTTTAAAAATCTCGTTGTCAAGTATTCTCTTTCCCTTATCTCTTTACATTTCCGCTGTGCATTTAAATTATATCTGTTTATATAATTGTTGTATATTTACTTGTTTATACTCTGCTTTATTTTTACTGTATTGTTTGTACTGTATTTATTTGTTCAAAGAATTTTTTGAAAGAAAAAGATTTTAAATACAACCTTACCCCCCCCCCTTAGGTTGTCCAACATTTGGTATCAGAGCAGGTCTTTCAAAAAATATTCTGCATATTTTTCTCTTATTCTTCTAAATGGCTCAACAAACTAATATCGTGTTTTCAAAACCTCCTTTGATAGATACTGAAAAGTTTGGCATTTGGGCCGAGCTATTTGAATGTCACGTGCGTGGCAAAAATCAAAAGATTTGGAACATCATAGAAAAAGGGAATTTTAAACCCACCATTGTGAAAGATGATGTTTATATTGATAAACCCCTAGATGACTGGACTACTTCTGATGAAGCCCATTTTTGTTTAAACTTTGAAGCTAAGAATATATTATATGCTGCTTTAACAACTGACGAAATCGAAAGAGTATATACTTATAAAACTGCAAATCAAATATGGGAAAGTTTAAATAATACTCATCGTGGAAACACGGAGGTTAAATCTAGTAAAGTAAATATTTTAGTTCACGATTATGAACTATTCGAAATGAAACAAGATGAGTCAATTGACTCAATGTTTAAAAGATTTAACCTTATTGTGACTACTTTGAAAGGTTTGGATCGCACTTATCCTAACGAGGACTATATAAGGAAAATCCTACGAGCCCTTCCTTCGGAGTGGATGCAAAAGATAACATCCTTAGAAGACTCCCGTGACCTCTCCATAATGAAGATAGATGACTTAATCGGTAATCTTAAAGTGCATGAAATTGCACTTAAAAGAAACAAAGATCGGGAGCAAGTTAAAAAGAAATCAATCGCTCTCAATGTCTCAACACCAAAAGATGAGAAGAAAAAGGAGAAAGCTAGCTCCTCGAAAGATCCTTCCGAAACTCTCGATGAAGTCGCCATGTTGGTAAGAAACTTTTCCAAATTTCTTAATAATAATAATAAATTTTCTAACAATGGCAGATTTCAAAGAAACGGTAACTACCGTCGTGGTGGTGATAATCGAAGTCGTAAGTTCCATAAACGAGACGAAAAAGTTAAGAAAAATGGCGACTCGAGTGAAGACGATAAAGCTAAGCCAAAGAGAGGCTTTTGCTACTCATGTGGTGACAAAGACCACTACGCCAATGAATGTCCGAAAAAGAACAAATTCCAAAAGAAGAAGGAGAAAGCCTTCATTGGAGGCGCGTGGAGCGAGAGTGAAGAAGAAGATGACTATCAAGCCATTTGTCTTATGGCCGATAGCGACGACGAGGTAAAATCTTCTTACTCAGATTACGATAGTGATTATGAAAATGATAATGAAAATAATCTTGAAGAACTATATGAATCGTTTCATAAAATGGCCGCTCTTGCAAATCGTTACCAAGATGAGAATGCTATGTTAAAAGAAACTGTAAATGCATGTAAAAAGGAAATAAAAAATGTTAAACAAAAATCTGAAAATGATATGGATATAATTGCTAAATTAGAAACTAAATTAGGAGAAAAAGATTTTTGTAAATCTTGTGATGTTTTAAATAGAGAAATTGCATGCCTAAATAAAAAATCACATGAAAATATTATTTGTACAAAATGTGATATTCTTGAGAATGAGATTTCATGCTTAAAGGCTAAATGTGCTTCATATGAAAAAGATAACATGCTAGCTAAAGCTTTTGAAAGTAGTAATAAAAAGGTTCTTAACATGCTTAATATGCCTAACCGTATAAAATGTAGAAAAGGCATTGGTTCCAATACTTGTGTTGATAAATGTTCTTGTATACCCATCAAAAGATTTTATGAATCACCTAAAGTAAATACAAGAAATCAATATGTGCAAAAACCTCCATATGTGCGTAAAATAAATAATGTAAATTATAATACGAGAAAACCGTATGCTCGCATGTACCATGATAAATATTCTAAACCTAATAATAATGCGAATGTAAATGCTTGTTTTTATGTATATGATAAATATAATCGCAAAATTAAAATGGTAAATAAATGGATTCCAAAAGGAATGTTTAGTAATGATAATCCCGGTGGTATGCGTTTATGGTTTTAAATGTGTTATATATATATATATAGTTTAAATATATTCTGTTGTATATGTTATATATATAAGTAATATATAATACTATTCATATATATATATACATACGTACTGCACATATATATATACATTTTATTTAATTCTTTTAATTCTTATATATATATATTATGTTTGTTTAATGTGTTATATATATTTATTAATATGGTTTGATGTATTATATATTGTGTAATGTATTATATATATATATATTCTGTTTGACATTATATATATGTATGTTGGTTGACTTTTGAAACTAATTGTCAAGGACCCACGAGAAATGGGGACCATAAAAGTTATATCTTCATTATTGTAGATTGATCTTGATATGGACTGGATACTCGATAGTGGTTGCACACGTCACATGACCGGAAACAATAATCTCTTTTCATCATATAAGTCATGTGATGGTGGACAGGTAATCTTTGGAGGAAACTCCAAAGGAAATATAATTGGTAGAGGTACAGTCTCTTGCAATAATGTTCAATTTCTAAATGTTAATCATGTTGATAATTTACATTTTAATTTGTTAAGTGTTCGCCAATTGTGTAAAAATAATACAACTGTTGTCTTCGAAGAAGACTCGTGCAAAATCATAAAAAATGGCAAAGTTCTTTTAAATGGCTTTGTAAAAGGAAATTTATATATTTGTAAAACTGTTGTATCTGATAATGTATGCTTATCTTCTATTAATGATGTTTCTACTTTATGGCATAGGCGTTTAGGTCACGCTAATCTAAGATTAATGCAAAACTTAAAAAATAAGGAGCTTGTGAGTGACCTGCCAAAATTAAAGTTTGATAATCATTTTTGTGATGCTTGTCGTGTCGGCAAACAACATCACGTTTCTCATAAATCAAAAAATGTTATTTCTACTCAAAGAGTTTTAGAACTTTTACATATGGATCTTTTTGGCCCGATGGCTATTCAAAGTTTTGGAGGAAATTTTTATACTTTGGTTATTGTGGATGACTATTCCCGTTATACTTGGACTTTATTTTTGAGACATAAAAATGAGGCTTTTGAAAAGTTTAAAATTTTGGGAAAACGAATTCAAAACCAACAAGGTTGTACGATTGTTTCCATACGTACGGACCATGGACGAGAATTCGATAATGATGTACAATTTGGTGCCTTTTGTGATAAACATGGTATAACTCATAACTTTTCGGCTCCTCGAACTCCTCAGTCAAACGGGGTTGTTGAAAGGAAAAATCGAACGTTGCAAGAAATGAGTAGAACTATGCTAAACGAACATCAAGTTCCCCAAAAGTTTTGGTGTGATGCCGTTGCTACCGCGACCTATGTGCTTAACCGTGTCCTAATTAGAGGTATCCTAAATAAGACACCCTATGAACTTTACCGAGGTAGAAAACCTTCCCTAGCTCACCTAAAAGTTTTTGGTTGTAAATGTTTCATTTTAAACACCAAATCCTACCTAACCAAATTTGACCCCAAAGCCTATGAGGGAGTTTTCCTAGGTTACTCTTGGAATAGCAAAGCCTATAGAATCCTAAATAAGGAGACCATGGTAGTGGAAGAATCCCTTAATGTTAGTTTTGACGAGAGTCCTCCCAAACCGAGTGCACCCTTAGCAAATGATAATATCCGTGAAGGAGACGTCTTAGCCCAACAACTTAGTACCTTGGATTTAGGTACCCAACCTTCCACAAATAATATTGAATCTAGTGATGCCCCTCCGTGCTTTATTCCACAAGGTATAGATGATCCTAACCTTAGAACCGCTCGAGGACATCCCGTAGATCAAATTATAGGTGACCTAAACCAAAGGACAACTAGATCACAAATCCTTACCCATTGTGCTTTCCATGCCTTTATCTCAACCATAGAACCTAAAACCATAGATGAAGCTTTAGGCGATGAGGATTGGATATTGGCCATGCAAGATGAGTTAAATCAATTTACTAGGAATGATGTATGGGACTTAGTGCCTAGCCCTAGTAGTCAAACCATTATTGGCACAAGATGGGTCTTCCGTAACAAGGTAGACGAGAACGGTGGAGTCACACGAAACAAGGCACGTTTAGTTGCCAAGGGGTACAGTCAACAAGAAGGTATAGATTATGACGAAACCTTTGCACCGGTTGCAAGGTTGGAGTCTATTCGAATGCTTCTCGCTTTTGCAAATGCTAAAGATTTTAAGTTATTTCAAATGGATGTTAAAAGTGCTTTCTTAAATGGTATTATAAATGAGGAGGTATACGTTTCTCAACCTCCCGGTTTTGAAAGTTTTGAAAACCCGACACATGTTTATAAATTGAAAAAGGCGCTTTATGGTTTAAAGCAGGCTCCGCGTGCTTGGTATGATAGATTAAAAACCTTTTTAATTGTTAGTGGTTATATTATGGGTAAAATAGATAATACTTTATTTGTGAAATATGTTCAAAATGATATTGTGGTTGTGCAAGTATATGTTGATGATATTATTTTTGGTTCCACTAATGAAAAATTGTGTAATGAATTTTCTGCGAAAATGACTAGCGAATTTGAAATGAGCATGATGGGAGAGTTAAAATACTTCTTAGGATTGCAAATAAAACAATGTGAAACTGGTATTTTTATTAGTCAATCTAAATATTGTAAAGATATGTTGAAAAAGTTTAACTTTGAAAATGTCAAACCCGTTGAAACTCCAATGACCACAAATTTGCAATTATCGCGTGACGAGGAGGGAAACGATTTTAATGAAAAGATTTATCGTGGTATGATTGGTAGCTTGTTATATTTAACTGCTAGTAGACCTGATATCATGTTTAGTGTATGTTTATGTGCTCGTTTTCAATCTTCACCTAAACAATCTCACTATGAAGCTGTCAAGCGTATTTTTCGATATTTACGAGGTACTACTAATCTTGGCTTATGGTACGCAAAGCAACCCGAGTTAGAAGTAACATGCTTCGCCGATTCCGATCTTGGTGGATCTATTGTTGACCGAAAAAGTACTAGTGGGGTATGTGCCTTTATAGGTCTCTCACTTGTATCTTGGTTCTCTAAGAAACAACAATCCGTAGCTTTGTCTACCACCGAAGCGGAATATGTAGCCGCCGCAAGAGCATGTGCTCAAGTCCTATGGATGAAACACACACTTACCGATTTTGAGGTACACCTAACCAAAATTCCAATTATGTGTGATAACTCAAGTGCTATAAACTTAAGCAAAAATCCCGTTTTACATTCTCGTACCAAACATATTGAATTGAGACATCATTTTTTACGAGATAATGTTCAAAAAGGCAAAATCGTGCTTGAAAAGGTTGATTCGGAAGATAATTTGGCCGATATTTTTACTAAAGCTCTAAACAAGAAGGCGTTCTTTAAATTAAGACTTGGTTTAGGCATGCTTGAGTATAACCCTTGATAAATACTAACTCTCAAATATTTCATATTTTGAGGGGGAGCATCTTTCGAGGGGGAGCATAAGCGGTTTTCTTAAACCCTTTTTGCTTCGACAAAAGGGGGAGAGAAACCGAGTATGCTCTCGTGTTTAGCGTTGTGTTTGTCATCATCAAAAAGGGGGAGATTGTTGGTGCAAGTGTACCCAGCTTTAAATATTGTGATATATTTTTGGTACACATAAAATCACATCTCCATATTTATTTTGATGATTACAAAACACACCGCATTATTTGTTATCTAACATTTTATCTGAGTGTGCAGATATTTAAATGATCTCGATAAATTTTTTATCTGAAGAATCCAAGTCTGAAGAGTTTCGTCATTTTATTTTAAAATGATAAACACCCTAAAATATTTTATCACTTGGATATTTCGTATCTATATATTTGAATCAAATATATATATATTTCTTTTTTATTAAATCACATGATATATATATATATTAAAATGCTGGTTGCTACTGTTCATCTCTGTTGCTCAAAGTCTCAGCCGAAAATAAACCTGCGTTGCCATGCTCTCATTGGACAGATCTTCAGGCGGTATACCGCCAAGGTCCTCGCGGTATACCGCGGGTACTGTTTCCCATCAACTGTTCTGTAATATGAAGCTTCGTTTGTCAGGAATTATGTCAGGCGGTATACCGCCTTGTGCAACGCGGTATACCGCGGGTACTATGTAGCCGTTGAGTTTTTGCAGGTTGACCTTCTCCTTGCAGTACACTTTTTATGACGCAGGTATACCGCGATGGTTTGGCGGTATACCGCGAAATCTTCAAAGCTGATTTTCATCCAGTATAAATACAAGCCTCCAGCAGCATTCAACTCTACACCAACTTCAGCATTAAGTTCTCCCTCAGCATTTGATTATTATTCTGCTGCTTTCTTACTCACACTAAATCACTTAAACTGATAAATTAATTTTTTGAGCAAGAAATCTTGAGTTGATAGCAGATTAAAATCTCACGATTAGTTGAATCAGCAACACAACTCAAGTGATCAAACTCTCTAAAAATATCCAAGTGATAAACCTTATTCAAGAGTGATTATTCATATTAAAATTTATACCCTCTTGTAAGTGTTTGAATTAGAGTGAGTGATCCACCTTAATCTCTCAAAGTAGAGTGATTCGCGTTTGTTGTATTAAGGTTTGTGTTTCTACCGTAAAGAACACGTTTCGTATTGGATCTCCGAGAAGTGTTATTTTCTCGAGGTGGACTAGCCAACTTTGTGTTTGGTGAACCACTTTAAAAATCTCGTTGTCAAGTATTCTCTTTCCCTTATCTCTTTACATTTCCGCTGTGCATTTAAATTATATCTGTTTATATAATTGTTGTATATTTACTTGTTTATACTCTGCTTTATTTTTACTGTATTGTTTGTACTGTATTTATTTGTTCAAAGAATTTTTTGAAAGAAAAAGATTTTAAATACAACCTTACCCCCCCCCCCTTAGGTTGTCCAACACTCTTTAAGGTCGAGTTTCCCGAGATCGCAAGGAGAGCTCCACACCTTTTGCATTGTGCCTTTCTTTTCCCGTTGGTGAGAACCACCATATTGAAATCATTCCAAACTTCGGATTTTCGTCCGTGTTCGACAATAACTTCTCTAATTTGATCGTTTGATGAACTACCGCCGGCCATTTTGATTGAATGATCGAAAAATTGAAAGAACGAGAAGTTGCGAGAAATGAACACGAGAAAGCGAGAAATCGAGAATTGTAAGCGAGAATTGCGTTTTTTGTGTTTTTGTAAGTTGGTATCAAACCTCATACAAGCACTACCTATTTATAGTGTTTAGAAACCAAAAAAACAAAAAAAAACGGCTCAAAATCGATCCCAACGGCTATATAAACGACTATTTTTTTTTGAAAAAACGGATATATTGGCGGGCCGGGCCGGGCCG
Organism: Saussurea involucrata; assembly: GCA_033807775.1. Classification (NCBI taxonomy): domain Eukaryota; kingdom Viridiplantae; phylum Streptophyta; class Magnoliopsida; order Asterales; family Asteraceae; genus Saussurea; species Saussurea involucrata. The sequence continues at coordinate 70,768,713 of CM066317.1, forward strand.
AGAAAAATCCTGAAATCAGGGCCTGGTAAGGCCTGACGGGTTGGGACCGGGCTTAAAGCGGGCCGGACCGGGCTGGGCTTCGGGCCCCCATCGGGCTTTTTCGGGACCGGGCCCATTTGGCCATCTCTAATCCCAAACACCCCCTAAGAGCCTCCAACGTTGTACCTAAAAATTATATAATTAAAATTTTGTGTCTAAAATCTTATTCGAGTAATGTTTAGTATCGGTCGTAAACCGGTAATTGTAAAGCAAGGTTAGGGGCTTAGGGCATACATTTGTGATATTTTAAAATGGGTAAATTGTATGAAAATGCAACGTACTTTAGTCTGATTCCTATTTTAGGTAACGTATTTTCAAAAGCTCCATTTTGGTACCTAAGTTTTAAAATCTCAAACTTTTAAGTACCTAAGTAACCAATTTAACCATATTTTGCTCTTTTTGAAATCAATATTTTACTCTTTTTGAAAATAATGACATGGTATAATTTCCGCCTACTTGATTACTAAAAATAAATAAATAATGATACGTCAATAAAAACCCGATTCTAATCAACATTTATAGGTCATTAAGTAAGGGCCTGTTTACTTGCGGCTTAATTGGGCTTATTGGTCTATATGGCTTATTCGCACAGCTATTTTGAGTTGTTTACATACGGCTTATTCGCACAGCTAACGACTTAATCGCACAGATGAAATAGGTGTGTTGTCCCCATTCAGCCTAAAAAATGACAACCCTACCCCTTGTTTAATACACACCTCTTTTACACAAACACGCCTCCTTCCCAAATGAGACACCCTATCAGTCGGCCTCCTTCCCAGATGAGACAACCCTCATCATCAACCACTGTTCCAGCGATCGTCAACTGTTCCTTTCGGCGACCTTCTTTCCGGTGACAGTCGACCGTCGATCTGTAGATCGATTTCTATAAAGGTATCGACTTTGTAGATCTGTTTCTATAAAAGATCTATTTATAAGACCGGTAATATTTTCTACATCGATTTCTATCTGGTTACTTCCCTTCCAGTATTATTTTTCTACATCGATGGCTCTGGATTCGATCTTTAGGAAGAAGATGATGCAGGAGGGGGATTGGTGAAGCAATTGGAAAGAGTGAATGAGAGTGTGTGTTTGATTATGTCAACTGGAAATTGAAATGGAAATGGTACTCCAAATGCTGCAAAGGAATTATAGGAGAGATTGAAGGTTCTTGGTAATGGATTGAAGGGTTTAAAGGAAGAAGAAGGTATCTTTGCAGAGATGAAGGGTGTTGCTTTTTGGATGATATTTTATTTTTGATTTTCTGTTTTGATGTTCACAGTTCACATAACTTTTGTGTTGCATCAGTATCATTTGGATTACAAAAAGTAAACACTAACTAATCAAACATTGCATAATTAATACTTAATTAATATTGAGGGATAAAGTTGGTCATTTGTATCATTCAGATTGTTGATTCAGATAAAAAAGTAAACAACAATACCCATTTATCCATACAGACAAATTTATCCATACAGACAAATTTATCCATACAGGAATAGAAAATTTGGTAAACAGCCCCTAAATCAGATACTTAAAAGTTTTAGATTTTACGACTTTAAGTATCAAAACAAAAGTTTTGAAAGTACCTTCCCAAAATACAAATAAGACTAAATTACATGCAATTTGACCTTTTAAAATCACCGGTTTACCAAAATAAAAGAAAATCGAACCAATCCAACAAAAGGGCATAAACCGAAACCCCTGTTCTCGATTTGAACACAGCGCAGTCGTCATCGGCATCTCCACGACGACGAAACTTCTTACCTTTTGATAGCGAAATTCAACCCCTTCCCTATCTCTCAACATCTCCACTAATCCAGCATCAGCATCTGCTAATAACTGAAAAACCCTTTGCTCATCAACTATGGCGGCGGCGGCGGCTACATGGCAACCTCAAGAAGGAGGCTTCAAGGAGATCTGTGGACTACTAGAGCAACAGATTTCTCCTTCTTCTGATAAATCTCAGATATGGCAGCAACTTCAGCACTACTCTCAGTTCCCCGATTTCAATAATTACCTCGCCTTCATCCTAGCCCACGCCGAGGTAATTCTGCTTCTTTTTGATATAAAAACTATGTTCAGGGTTTGATTAGGTTTATTATTGCTAAGTTATATCACTTTGCTCCCAGTTCATCATGGAGAGCTCACACCATGTCAGTAAGGTCCAGTTGACATAAGGTGGGGCTAATGGTTGTCATGATCAGTTGTAGATGATGTTTTTTTTCATAAATGTTTCCTTTTTTATTGGCGTTAGGTGCACTGCAGTGCAGATTACAGTACCCAACCAATATCTTTCTGAAGTAAATTAGCAAGCTATAGACCTATAGTTGAATTCTTCGTGACACCATCTTAAACCTATTGGGCTTTGTTGGGTGAGAAAGAGGCAGATAGGTCTCAATGTACCAATTGGAGCAGGAGATTTGTGTCAAAGAGGAGATTTTTGGGAGGGTGTTGGCCAAGATTGACATGAGAAAGCAGGGAAGAGAGCTTTGAGTGAGTGGAATAAACTTTAAGATAGATGTGAAAGGATGGCATTCATGTTTGGGAACCCTAGATGGCTTGTCTCTATTTCTTATTGGCTTTTACGGTCTTATAGTTTCTTCATTCTACCCATACTGGCTTTGGATTTAGGGTTGTTGTTTTACTTTATAAACTAAAATGAAATGATGTTGAGAAAAGCATTCATGGAAGATAAATGTATTTGAAATACTATTCTCAGTGTTGATAGTGTTAGAAAAGCAGCACTGAAGTTCAGAAATGGGAATTTGGAAGTAACTACTTTTTTCTTTCAAAGCTATATCTATATGCCAAAATTTCTGAAACCCTGAGTCTATCTGTTCAAGTTGAAGGTTGTGTATTGCTCTCCCCTGGACAGTTTTTTATTGATCATAGCTGTACGCAACTATCTTTGAGTCGTTGATAGCAGTTGGCTAAGGGTCTATCAGTTGACATTTCCATTTTCATTTTTAGTTTTTGCTGCTTATTTGAAAATACTAGGCGAGTCATATACCATTTTAATGTCTTATGCTGAAAAGGTCACAATGGCCGAAAGTCAGAAACTAAACTCAACAACTAAACATATGGTGTAAATTATCAGACTCTAAGCAGTGTGATCTTTCATATCGATATAAATGATAATTTTATCACCGCTTTAGTCTTAATTGGCAGTTCAACATTTGTTTTTGCATGATAGAAACTGTGAGCTACTTGGAGTTGAACACACTTACATGCAGTTGATGAAGGCAAGTTGTAATGGAATTTCGTCTAAGATTCTAGATGAAGGGTCAAACTTAATTTCCCATTAAGGATTTATTTGTTCAAAACATAAAATAGAAAGCTGTTTTCTTTATATGCCAATGCTGAAAACTTAACTTTTTTACATCTGTTTCTTGTGTCTGTGAAATAACTACAGTTGTTTACATAATGTTGGTGCGTTATATCTAGTGTTTTTGGCAGTTATAATATTGTATGCTTAGTGCTAAGTAGAGAAGTCAAAGATGGTTGTAGCTAATAAGGATCTTATGATAACAACATTCAGTTAACCAATAAAGTATGTACAACTTGTTTTTTTACCTTGTCCAATAGCAACTCATGTTTTAATAAGAAAGTTCACTTCTTTGTCAACCTATTTTTTGTACTTTTTGGTGTAGTGATATACATAGTAGTAGTGTAGTACCCTTATATCCGATAATTGTATTCGTTGGCATGGTGAAGAAAAGAGTTAAATTTTTGTGGGGGGTGGCTTTGTGTGTTCCATGTTATTGTGGAGGCACGAATGCTAATCTAGATATAATGTAAGCAAAATAATAGTAACTAAAGAATCACAAAACAAACCCCTCCACATGTTAGGTTTGCGAAACTTTTTTCAGCCATCAAATAACCTCCTTGGGGTTTCTATAATTTCTTTGAATTGGCAAATACAATGCTCATTCCACTGCATCTAAAACTAATATCCTTTCATGTGGACTTTGAGGCATTGAAGAAACAGTTGCTTGTTATTGTCAAATGCAGCTATTTATGCATTATAGAGAACACCTGATAATTTTCTTTAAATTTGTCATCCTTTTTCATGTCATTTGGTAGGTTTGATATTAGTGGTGTTCACTGTCTTAGTTTATAAGAGTGACTAGGTGAAGATGAAGCTCTTTGATATGCATGTTTTTTTGGTTTGTTGTGACATGTACAATTTACAGGGTAAGCCCGTGGAGGTTCGGCAAGCAGCTGGATTGCTTCTGAAAAATAATCTTAAAACGGCATTCAAATCCATGCCTCCAGCAAACCAGGAATACATAAAAGCTGAGATGTTACCATGTTTAGGAGCATCAGATCGACAGATCAGGTCAACTTCTGGAACTATTATTAGCGTTCTTGTTCAGCTTGGGGGTGTTTTAGGATGGCCTGAGTTGTTGCATACCCTTGTCAAGTGCTTGGAAAGTAACGACCTAACTCATATGGAAGGTGCTATGGATGCTTTGTCTAAGGTATTTCTTGGCTTCATTTGAAGCTTCACATATACATAATATTTTTGTTCCTTGATTTTGTTATTTTAATGAAGATATTTCTTTCTTGAAAGTTTTCTATGTTTGATCCTTGTTTCTTTTGTTTCATTATGTACCTTGTGCGCTTTCTCATGCCTTCATGTGAAAAAGTGGAATGATAATTTTTCTAGTTATTATTGGAGTGAATTGATCATGACTTTGTTATGATTGTTATTTGTTATCTTAATGAAGGTGTTTTTTGCAGGTTTTTTACATCTGATCCTTGTTTTTTTTATTTAATTATGTACCTTGTGTGCTTTCTCATGCTTGCATGTGAAAAACTGGAATGAGAATTTTATTATTATTGGAGCGGTGTGATCACGACTTCATTATGATTGTAATTTGAGAATAAAATGATAACATGAAAAGTAAAAGCTGGTTGTACAAAAGGAGATAGCATTATTGGGAACCATACGAGTGGTTGCAATTTGCAAATAAATAGAATTCAAGTCAATATTTTATCATGTGTCAAGACTGGGTATATACAAATATAAACTAATAGACTTGTGGATTGCACAATGAATATAATGACAATTGTGATATCTGCTATCTCATATATATGAGAATCATGCTCAAGTTCAACTAAAACTATTTATCATGATCTACCTGCTACATATAGATTCATCTAGGGTTTTTTGAGAGGCTCAATATGATGTGAACAAGTTAGTATTACTTGTGGATATGCATTGTTGTGTAAAAGAGGCTTTTCTGCCATACCCATAACATGGTCACATCAAGTGATTTTTTTTTCCTACTGTTGGTGTGGTCATGCAAAGGAGGGTTCTTTTCCCTGTATCATAATACAATTGCACTAGGCTGTTTGAACGACTTCATAACTTAAATAGCAAACATGCTATTGCCTATTTGTAACATGTCACGTGACACGTGAATTGTTTGATATTAATTCAAATTTGAACCGGAGCAAGCGAGTACATTTTGTGCAGTGCTCTTGTATGATGAGACTTACACCACTAAAGCTTGTGATTTATGGCAAAACTATTAAACTCACTTATTTTTCCTTAGCTCCACTTTTGTGAATCCCTCTACGTTGTAGTATCCTTGATTTAAGTATAGATGCTTATGAAATTGAGGTGCCACAATACAAAAAATGATGTTAGTAATTAGATTAGGGAGAAGACCTGAATTGGCTCACTAAATATCTAATGTTGTGCTTTGTAACTATAAAATAAATCAACCCACTCACAATGTAATAGACATCTTACTATTAATAAATATTTTAATATATAATTAATTAGTTACTGTTATATAAGATAATAAGTATATTAATATAATATTATAATATATACTCTTTAGTTTTTGATAAAAAATAAACATAAAGGTAAATTTACCAATATACTCGTGATTTAACAGATTTGAAGTTAACAGAGTTAAAGCAAAGGGACCCAACTTGTAATGAAATGCAAACCATGGGGACGCTGAGTGTACTTATTGTGAAATAGGGACGATATCCAGATTTTGAGCAACTACAGGGACCAACGGTGTAATTACTCTTAAATATAGCTCGGTGAAAAATATTTTAAGTAACTTCAGCAAACATACATAAAGAATTGCACATCGAGTATAATGGTGATTTGTTGATAAAACGAGGATTCATCCAGGATTTCGATTTGTTAAAGGATTCATATCATTGCTGCCTGAACCGAGTCGAAATGGACCATATCGATTTTGGCAAGTTTGTATATATGATCGCACAAATTTTAGAGCAATTGGGGAATAGCAGTGGTGAAACACAAACGTTTTTTTGGGCGGGGGGTTAGAGCTGTTTTGGACATATTGTCCTTTAATGTGTAGCTATTAGGGTCTTTCTGCATAGTGGTATGGCGCTTACGTAGGATGAAGGCCACTAGGAGAGAGATACTGAGGAAACAGGAGGTGGTGGGCCTAAACGTTTTTCTAGGACATGACCTTTACTAGGAGTTCCTAGATATGCCGAATTAGGGTAGCGGTTTATTTGTAGGAGCTAGTAGCTTCTTTAAAGGGGGAGGGAGCGGTAGAGGGTGTGATGGGGTTTGGCTAGAGAGTCGATAGATAGGTTATCAATGCGATAGCTAGAGAGAGGACCCTTAGTGCGATAGGTAGAGAGTTCACCATCTCAGGCTCTTCAAAATCCTTTCAAAATTTTCAATGCTTTAAAAAGTTCCAAATGTTGATAGAATTTTGTTAGAAGCCGGGGTTTTCATGGAAACAACTCTCTACTCTACATACACCCTATCCTCCCTAGGCCCTATATTATAGGGGGATATTTTGGATACATTTAGTTTGGTTTGGTGAGGAGGTGATGTATCAAGAAGCGCTGTAGGGTTGTAATGAATTGGAAAGGAGGGGTAAAATCAGGGGAGATGCTTGGAATATAGGGATTGGCATGAAAAGCCTCGGGACGTGAATAAGAAATATGTTAATACTGACATTCTTTTGGGACTCCATTATAGGTTTATTTATATATGTTTTGGGCCTCCTTTAGGTTATTTCATCTTTGTAGTACTCAACTTTTTAGGGCATCCCAAGAGGAGCTCTTTGCATATCTCAGACATTTTCTTACTTCTTAGGTGCAGTCCTTTATCACAAATCATATATATACATATATTTGTCTTGCATGCAATGTGTGCATTATCTTAGTTTTTGTAGCAATGCTTCTCACGACATGACTATAAATAAGGTTATACTTACATAAAACCTTTCTGCAATCCCCTTCTAAAACCGACCGATGTTCATAAGCTCACCAAAATCTCTTGTTATTACCTTTATTCTATGTTCTAGATGTCTCTACTTTCACAGAAATGTCTTAGAAGCCAAATTACCAGCCTTTTGGAATGTTCCATGTCTTTTTCACTAAAGTTGGGGGTGAACCTTTTGATCACCATAAGACACAGTCTAATGGCTTCTGGATGTACAGTTACATCAGAAATGTAAGTATTAAGGTTGTTCATTGGTGGCTGGGGTTTCTCTCTTGTATAATTGAAGAGGCTCTGATCGCATTTTGTATCCTTTTTAGAGTTCTATTGTGTATCATGTCACTTAGGGAAGTACGCATGTATCCCACTGATGAAGACAATTATACTAGACATAAACTTGTCCTTTTTAGCTGAATTCCAACTAGAAGTATCAATGCTATGCCCGTGGCATTCTCTTCCATGGGTGGTACTTGATTTTTTACCTTTTGTATAGGAGGTAATCAAAGCTCTCGGTAGAAGAACTATAACTGAAATATGACTCTTCACTTCAGATGGAAAGTTAGCTCATACATGATGTTCACAATGAAAAGGTCAACCCAAAATGTATTTGGGAGACACAGCCAAAGAGTGTGAGAACAAGCTTTTCTTGATGTATCTGCGATTTGAGGGTTCGGATCATAAGGATAAGGATCTTGTTGTTTATCAAACAGTTTATTGAAACATGTGTAATACTCAGTAATGGTCGAGACTTCCAGCTCGCACCTTGAGTAAGCTTGTGCATCTGAGTATGTGTAGACATTTTCTAACCACTTCTAATAATATCTGTTTATATTTAGTTATTTGTTTGTTATCTTGGGCAGCTTGTGTGCATGAATAGTTCTATTCATGCTACACATTTTCCGAACTGAGGTTGTTACTTGTTACCCATATCACATGTTGTGGTGTCACTTTTGAAGACCTGTATTCTCTCTCTCTCTCTCTCTCTCTATATATATATATATATGTATATACATGTCTGTGTGTGATAGACTTACACAGTGAAATTACCATAAAATACAGATTTGTGAGGATATTCCTCAAGTGCTGGATGCGGAAAATCCTGGATCATCAGAAAGACCCATTGATATATTTCTGCCAAGATTACTCCAGGTAACACTTTGTTCTTGTTATTCCACAACTAGCTTCTTGTACCTTTCTTTTTCTCTTCTTTCTCTCTAAGTTTAGGTCTTTACAAATTTTTGTAGTTACTCCATCTTGTATCTCCGAACATTTGTTCTTGATGTCTCATGGTCTTAATTGATGTTTTCTTCTCACAGTTATTTCAGTCACCACATGCCTCTCTGAGAAAGCTTGCATTGGGTTCTGTAAATCAGTACATTATGTTGATGCCACCAGTGAGTATGATTTGAGCATTTTATCTATCTACTAACCATACTAGCCACAGCAGAAGATACTAAGCAATAGACACCTCATCTTTTTACAGGTTTTGTATATGTCTATGGATAATTACCTGCAAGGTTTGTTTGTTCTCGCCAATGATCCATCTTCAGAAGTACGGAAATTGGTAAATATTTCTACCTCTTGTCATCAAATGTGGCATATGAATGTTTGGCATTTTTTCTTCTCAGATCCTTCTACTTTGTTTGAACAATCTGCGAATGCTAGATCCACAAGTTCCTAACCTACTCTAAATGTTTGTTTGTGTGGTTTGCTAATTACTCTGTCTGGTACTCTTGATTCTTATCGGCATTAGGAATTTAGGATAATGCCTGAACTTTTACAAAGTATATATTTTTGGGTTCCTGATTGGATTGAGCATGGAGGGATGCTGTTTACATCTTGAGCCGCTTTTAGCTTCTATTCAGAAGTGTTTTTATCATATTTTTTAATTTTTTACTTTTATCCTGTCAATTGTCAGTTGTCACATAGTTTGCCACTTTTCACGTTCTTTGATAATTGATACTGAGATGGTGTGAGCTAACAATTGCTTGTCTTTTTTTAATGTTGTACTATTTGTATCTTCAATGGAAATCCTGTGATGATCTGCAGTTTTGTGGAATATTCACCTTTTCTTTACCATGAGTTCTGCAATCTTACCTTTTATTCCTTTTTAATGGTTTTTGATTGAATCGAAGTTATGTTCTTGCAAAGTGCTGCTTTTCATCATTAATAATAACTACTGGCATGGTGGATAGGTTTGTTCGGCTTTTGTTCAGCTAATTGAAGTTCGCCCTTCTTTCCTCGAGGTGGGATTTTGATTTCGTTTGCTTTATTTGTCATTCTTTATTTTTTACATCTTTCTGCCTTCTTGTTCATCAGTGTTCCAACACACATTGCGTTTTTCTACATGTATAATTTACATGTTCACTATCTTTTCTTATCTCATACCATACCACTTGATTTTGTCTTTTGCAGCCACATTTGCGTAATGTAATTGAATACATGCTACAAGTGAACAAGGATCCTGATGAGGAAGTGTCTCTTGAAGCCTGTGAATTTTGGTAACCATTACATGTAGCTCTATATCTCATTCTTGAGCAACTTGCTTGTAGCTGTTTGATAGTCTTTCCTGATTCACATGTCTAATACTTGGTCGGAAGTTGAATTTATCCATTATTAATTACGTACTCATTAAACTGTAACATATGTCATTAAGCCCATGGAAAGTTAAACAACATAGATTACTTCTAAGTGTGGCACAAATGTTAAGCACATATCTTCATGATCCTTGCCTAGCAATCCTTATATAGTTGCTACCCCAAGTTAATAAGAAACTCGTTTATATTAGGTGCTAGTCTAGTTTATAGACAATATCGTTTTTCTTCTTGAATACATATTAAGCCGTTACATTTTACTTTTCAATTGTTTTTTTGCTTTAATCTTTTGTTTTCTTTAAATTATCTTTTTCGTTTTTTTTCATTTCCTTTCATTTCTCTTTTGTATTATTCTATTTGTTTTCTTATTAGTGTATCATCTGTGCGTATCATTAATTTTTTTTGGGTTTATTCTGTTTGATCAATTTTTTAGTTTCCTTTATCATGTATGTATCAATACAAGTGACTTATCATGTTTTATTATTCACTGACTATATTAAATATTGTTTACGCAACAACTATTTTTTGTTTACAACAATTTATTGGTTGGCTTCAATAGATTCATTTTATTATTAAATTTTGTATCAAAGTTATTCAATATTTCTATTTTAGCATTATCAAACAGTAATTTGGTTAAATATAGTTTTGATGGTCAAGGTGGTAAATTTCTGTTTATAGAACGAAACCAAATAGCAGCTTTCACTAAACACCTCCTAAGATGATTAGGTGGCTGCTAGAATCAGCGATGGTAATCTTAATGATCGACTTCAGTAATTCTTAGAAACTGGTTCAAATTTTGTAAGACAATGAACCTTTTCGGGTTTGAATTGCCATTCTTTGCGAGTCTTGTTCTGCTAATTCATGCCTGCAACTCAATGAGGATTTTTTTAGCATGAACATTTTCCATGTGGATAAAGTGTCGCTGACTTACAGTCGGAAGGCTAGGCAAATAATTTAGGAATATGAAGTTGCTGATTTTGTCAATTAGCTTTGGAGAAGGACTCCTTATGTTCTGTTCTATGTGTTTTCAACACGTTTTTTATAGGTAAATATATAACTGTTTACAGATTTGAATCTATCTTTGTAAAGACAACATTTCAATTGGACCAACCACTATTTTGGGAATGAAAGAAAAGCGGTAATTGAGTGTTTCTTTTGTTTATGTCTGACCACTTATCATATATTTCTAGTTAAAAGGCGAAGTGTTTTATAACTTATAATAAAATTTGGTTCTTAGTAAATTTATGTCATTAGGCCAGGATTAGAAAACGTAGTCTAAAGCAATATGAATGGTATCCAAATTCTGATATTACCTATCTGATACGTACCGATACATTATTATGATGAAGTTTTTGTTGAGAAAAGAGCGCTATTCTACTTTTTGTTGAAAAAGGAACTTGATGTTAAGATCTTTCAATCTATTTTACTTATATCTATTCTTAGTTACCTTTCTTAAATCTTTAAATTGTCAGGTCTGCATATTGTGAGGCTCCATTGCCACCTGAGAACTTGAGAGCATTCTTGCCACGTTTGATTCCAGTATGTTAGCCTTTCTTATTTCTTTTATTCTGCATTAGTTTACAGTGTATTTGTAAAAGCTTTGTTTCATGTGTATATGGTTAATTGGTAGGTTTTGTTGTCAAACATGGCTTACGCAGAGGATGATGAGTCGTTACTTGACGCAGAGGTCAACTCCTTTTCAAGTCTTGTATTTCAACTGTTTTTTTTATTGGAATAGAGGATTACTGTTTTTGTAGTTTATAACTCAAATTCATAGTTGCAGGAGGACGGTTCTCTTCCCGACCGAGACCAGGTTCTGATTTCCGTCTCTATTTCAAACTTTTAGGATTCTTGTACATATGATCCTTGAACAATTCTCTTAGTTGCATTAGCTTCACAGGATTTGAAGCCACGTTTCCATTCATCACGTTTTCATGGATCGGAGGATTCTGAAGATGATGTATGTTTCTGACACCTTTTCACTAAGATTCATATTTCTCTGACAAATAATCTCAATCATCTGCCGATGTGGTAACTTGGAGATCAGTCCTTCTTCTGGTAAGGATTGGTATTAATGACACTTTTCTGGTTCCTTTTCTTGTTAATACTTGCAATTATAGGATGATGACATAGTGAATATATGGAACCTCCGAAAGTGTAGTGCTGCTGCTTTGGATATAGTCTCCAATGTGTTTGGAGATGAGATCCTTCCAACTTTAATGCCTTTTGTCCAGGTAATTTTTTATTCGTTCTTGTAAGCTTGTGACTCTGAGGTTATTCTCTACTAATTACTAAACCTAGTATATTGTTAACTTTTTTTTAATTGATGTAATTGCCATCTCTGGTCAGAGTTGAATTATTCGAGTGTATGAGTCTGTGCTCTTGCGATCTTTCGTGAAGGATGCAACTAGTTCATTCATATCTTCATATTTCTCTTCTTGTGCTTTCTTGCTTATATGTCTAGGACCAGTGGGGTTTTTATCCCAAACTAGTTGGGTAGGCTAAAATATGAACCGAGAAGAATTTATGAAGCAGTGAAACTGAATAGAAAACATAAAGTGGTGCTTCAGCCTTCAATACATGATTGGCGTTCTACATTGCATTTTTGTCAAAGGGCAGCTTCTATGCTATATTCTACTTGCTGCACTTGCACTTAATTACTTCCCTATGTTATCTGAAATTGACCTTTTCTGATCCTAAAGGAAAGAAGGAAAGAGAAGCTAACTTCATCTTGTTTTTAACCTAAAAACAAAACTCAGCAATTTTGTTAAACATGAGGTTGATCAGTCTTGAGTTCATATCTATAACTCAGGAATCTAAAAATGAAAATAGCTGTAATGAATTGATCTTTTAACTGAGCTACTTATTTGCAGTTGGTTTACTTTTTTGTCGTGGAAATCATATAAAAGTTATGGTCTGTGCAGTCTAAGTTATCCACATCAGATGATGCAAGTTGGAAAGAGAGGGAGGCTGCAGTTTTAGCTCTTGGTGCTATAGCTGAGGGTTGCATTAATGGTCTATATCCTCATCTTCCGGAGGTAAGCTCTATAATTAGATGTTGATAAGCTTGAGATTATACAACACATTGCATGATGTTGAATACCTAGGCAAACCCATACTAGTATTATATGTATTAAAGCTAGAACTGGAATGCGTTATGCAATATAAAATGTGTATTTTTGCTTTATTGCAGGATTAGGTTTGCATGCCATAAGGTTAACTGTGTTTCTTGACTCATTGAACTATCAAATTTTCTGGCTTTATAATATAACTCTCTCCCACAAATGTGCAACAATACTATTGGCATTTGCCACAACTTCGGTGCTTCTCTGTTTATATATATAGGGAAGGTACAAATGATAATGATACCATGTTACGAGAACGAGAGAACACCTGAAATAGGCAACCATCTCATGTGATAAACTGGTGATACACACACGATGGGCACGGGTGGCAAGTAGCTCGCTCACGAATCACGATTTCGTTCCATACATCAGCTGTGATGGTTACCTGTTTCAGCCTTTCAGACATGGTTTTAAAAGCGTGTGAGGTGTACGTCTCAAGGCGAGGCGGTGCCTCTCAATCCCTAGACGATGCGTACGCCTCGGTTGTCCGATGCGGTTAGGCGTGAGGCGGTGGAGAGGCGTATACTTCAATACAGAGGCTAAAATTATGTTAAAAATAACTGAAATCTTCTGTATTTCTTTTTTGAAAACCTTGTTCTTCTCTAGTTCTCTTAAGCCCTACTTGCTACTCGCCTGTCTTTTTCGTGAGTTCCGGTTTTCTCCCATATTCTTTGCATTTTCTTCCTCGATTCTCTTAGGTTAAGGGAGTATTATGTATATGCCATGGTCACAATCACACATCTACTTCCACTTTGTTGATATTTATATTTTTTCTTTATGAGCTGTGAGCATATTAATACATATGTACATATACATATATATATATATATGTTAGCAAATAGATCAACTTTTTTCTTTTTTATCTTTGTTACTATATTTATATTTCGTGATTGAAAAAAGTGTATGTAAATTCTTCTAGTAATTAAGTAATATATATATATTTATATATATTTTGTGTTTTGTATTCAAGTGTCAAGTGTGTGTGTATTGCATATATTTTCTGAGTAGAAGCAGTTGAATGCAGATTGGTATAAATATATTTTGTGTAGTATAAATATTTCCGCCTCGAGAAAAAAAAGCCTCGCCTCGTCGAGGGAAAACGCCTTAAGGCACGATTCCGCTTTTTAAAACCTTGGTTTCAGGTGTTCTCGTGTCCTCGTAAAATGGTATGGTTCTTGTTTGAACCTCCACCTATGTATATATAGTTCAAGTTTCAATTTAGTATTTAAAAGATGTTTGAAAATTGATTTGTTTTAGTGGACCAAATAGTTCTTTAATGCATGTTTGAAAGGAATGTTTCACTTTTTATGGGATTGGAGTTTTCACTGGGAAAAATGGAAAAAACCCAATATTCTTTGCTCAAGTAGAAGAAATGTTTTTCTTGTCTTATTTTTGTATACTTCTCCGTGTGCTCTTGAAGTTGAAAGATTGACGATGCTTGATTTTTTTTTCTTGCAGATTGTAGCCTTCCTCATCCCCCTTTTGGATGATAAGTTTCCTTTGATACGAAGTATTTCTTGTTGGACACTTTCGCGTTTTAGCAAGTTTATTGTCCAGGTATGATAATGATTCATTCTTACATACTTAGCTAGTATCACTTATTATTTTCGAAGTTCTCTGCATATGGAATATCAAATTTGTGATGTGAATTCATTTTCTTTTCGATTTGTCATATAGAGTATTGGAGACAGTACTATGGATTATGGATATATTAGTTGTAGGAAGGATCTCTTGAATATAGGTGAACAGGGTGAAGCTTAATCATGGAAGCAACTAATCTGCTAATTAAATAATATTTCTTTTAATCATGGAAGCAACTAATCGAACATTGGTGTTATGGAGCTCGTCTCGTTAAGTTAAGCGAGCTTTATTTTGTGTTCGAGAATTATTAAGCTCAAGTCTGAGTAGCTCGTTAAAAGCTCGACTCATTTACACCCCTAGTTGTGTCTATTTGATTTGCTTCAGACACAGTAAACATTTTCTGGTCAGTTACTATAACTAGTGGGTCGAGCTAGGATTCAACTCTGATGGTTTTCTACTTTTCTACAAAAAGTTTTGATGGACTTGGAAAGTGTCAAGTATTTCTTGGGGACTGGGGTGGCACATTAGTGCATCATTCTATGTGGGCGGAAGTTCTCCATGATATTTTTTCTGAGTTAGGATTGAGAGCCCTCTTCTATGGTTCCCAATATAGAAGCAAACAGATGGGAATGTGATCCATATCACAGAAAATGCTTGATTTTGTCTTTTTGGTGAAAGCAGGAAGACACTATCTTTTTAGTGCTGCAGTATGGAATCTGCTTATTGTGTTATGTTATGTTCGAATTCTGAGTTGATTCATGATTGGTGTGTAGTTCAGGACTTTGGTGATTTTTCATGCGGCTTAATTCATGTGTGTTAAAAATTAAGCTTGTTCACATATGTACTATATTGTTTTTCTATTTCAGGGCATTGCTCATCGGGAGGGACATGAGCAGTTTGAAAAAGTTCTCACAGGTCTTTTAAGAAGAATTTTAGATAATAACAAGCGCGTTCAGGAGGCTGCTTGTTCAGCTTTTGCAACTCTTGAAGAGGTTGTTAAGGACACAGTGACTCATAAATTAATTTGTTTGAGAATGACATATATATATATATAACTAAAATGCATTTAGTACAGGAAGCCGCTGATGAGTTGGGACCACGCTTGGAGATCATTTTACAGCACTTAATGTGCGCATTCGGGAAATACCAGGTTAATCTGCTGTTGGAATGTGCTGATCATGCATATGGAATATTCAGTTTTCTAGTCTTCTAATCTCTTTCTAGCTCTTATTTGATGTTTCTTGCTTGTAGAGGCGGAATCTCAGAATTGTTTATGATGCTATTGGTACTTTGGCAGATGCAGTTGGAGGGGAATTGAATCAGGTGATACCTATTGATCACTATAGTAATGTCTTGCTCATTTGTGATCTTTTACAGTCTTGCTTGTAGTTTTTATTTTTATTTACTTCATTGCTTCATAATTTTAAAGCTTTAAAGTATTCCTTTTATGTGATAAGATCATTGTGATTTGCAGCCTAAACATCTTGAAATTTTGATGCCACCGTTGATTGCAAAGTGGCAGCAGCTTTCAAATACAGACAAAGACCTTTTCCCACTTTTGGAGTGTTTTACATCCATAGCACAGGTATTATTTCTGTTTCCTATCAATTGCTATGGTATCTACCTAGGGATGTCAACTACATGGATATGGGGCAGGGGGCCACTCCCTCATATTTGTTCCACCCCTACTCTGCTACTGCATATCTGCCCCACCCTCGACTACCTC
Source organism: Saussurea involucrata (assembly GCA_033807775.1). Lineage (NCBI taxonomy): Eukaryota > Viridiplantae > Streptophyta > Magnoliopsida > Asterales > Asteraceae > Saussurea > Saussurea involucrata. Next base: position 70,785,009 of record CM066317.1, read on the forward strand.
AACCCATATCTGCGCCAACCCTGACATGTTTTGAATTTAATGAATTTTTAGCACTTCTCTTTACATTTGAAATACAATTTGTATAGTGTCAATTGAAAAAAATACTAATCAGAGTGGACAAACAAAATGAAGAAACAGCATAAAATATTTTAAATATACCTGAGAGGTGTATGCAAAACAGAGTATGTATGTATGCAGTACGAGTTGGAACTATAAAAACTAAATCTTATATTAGGTTTTCAACATCAAAACACAAAATATAAATACCGACAGACACATGTATATGTGTGTGTATATATATTATCTTATATGCGGATGGACACAGACAGACGCATGTATATATGTATATTATCCATTTGTAATTTTTATACAACAATATATGTAAGGGGTGAAGGGATTCTTTGCTATACAACAATATATGTAAGGGGTGAAGGGATTCTTTGCTATACCTCACATCCATCTTGAATCGGAAGTGGGTTCTAAATTTACTCTTATCTGCCGGGCTGCCCCCATCCCCACTTTCATTCATCCCAAATCCACCCCCTGTGGGGTGGGATGTGGCAGGACTCTACTAAAACTTCCGTTGCTATCACTATATGTCTATGTCTACCAATTACATACACATGTACTGATTTTGGTAGGATCTGGGGTGAGCTGTGGCAACTGGTTTACGATGATGATGATGATGAGTAAAATACTTAACATGTAGGTTTACAGTTTAGACAACACTTCCTGAATGCATTGAATAGGAGCATCAAGTATTTTATTGTGCAAGAAGAGTTGCGAACATGTGAATAAGTAAACATTAGAAAGGATATTTAGAAGACAGCGTGTTTGACTTCTGGGACCCATTTAATGTTTAATCCATGGAGAATGGGGAGCTTGTAAGATAAGAATCAGATACCACCCCAAAAACAATTTTTTTCTATAATTGGTAACTTTGACCAGGTTCTCATGCAAATCTGTATCCCTTCTTTTCACATGGTTGCAGATAGCATTCAGGTTCTCCTCAATTCCTGTCTGCATCCCTTCAGGCAGATCAAATTTAGAGGTAGATTAGGGTCGGGGAAGGAATTGGAGGGACAAATAGTTGGTCGTAAGCAAGGTTCTAAAGTACGGAATCGTGAGGCGAGGCGGTTTCACTTGGTGAAGCGAGGCGTAGGAGGGAAACAAATAAAATTCATAAAATATATATTATGTAAAAGATAATCTCATAATAAACCATGAAGTCATAAAAGCTATAGAATTACTACTTATAAGTACCAAAAACATAATCTAAATGATTCAGCAAGACATAATTTCATGAAACATGATCCATTTTGAAAGCTCCACCATCATAGTCATCATGTCTGGTTCATAACACATCATCACTCTCATCCACTTCCAAATCTACGTGAATACTCTTCCTCTTCAATAATGCCGAACTTTGATCTTCATCCTCAATTGCATCGTTTGCTTCAACCGATAGGCTATCATCGTCTTCTTCATTTTCTGGGTCTACTATCCACTCATCATCCTAAGGCACATATTCAACAATCAAAGGATCGTCCTCATCTTTTAATGATAGCTTCTTCATAAAATTATACTTCAACCTCCTACATAATGTACACCAAGTCATTCATCTTGCTTTTGCCTAGATGGTTTCTTCTTTTCGTGTGTACTTGATTGTACGTACTCCAATTACGTTCACAAGCTGACGCGGAACAAGTAAGACCAAGTACTCTTATTGCAAAAGCTTGTAACTCCGGTAGCTCATCTCGTAAGAATACCTTACAACTGAAAGGTGCTCATCTAAGAAATTTGGGTTGGTACTTTCCAGTTATATAGAGTGGCACTTTGCTACTATTGATTCAGAATACAGTAAACTGGAGCCAACCTAACTAGTGTTTTCATTGACCATGTACATGGTATAGCATACCCAAACTTCAAATGGTTTGGGTTGGATAAGTTTCTTATCAACTTTGCTATTTCAGAAACATCTGTATCTTCTGTTACATCTATAATCTGTGACTGCCATTGAATTATATATCCTCGGTGAGGATAGGCCGAGAAGACGTGGGATGAACTATTGAGGTTAGAGATGGTGGTTTTAGACATTTTCGAGGACATGATATCTGATAGGATCGTTTGGAGACATGACTAGGGTTGGGAACTAGGGGTGGGGATTCGTGGCTAGAGTACACGGGAGGTAGGGAGCTTTAGAGGTAGAAGCTGGGGGACAGGGTCAGTAAGGGGCCGTTTACCAAACACTTAACCGGCAAGAGCTTACCGGTAAAATTCAATAGTATCACTTACTTACCGGGTAAGATTTTAGTCCACAAAACGGCATCGTGTGCAACAATTTACCCGGTAAGTGCTAACTGTGGTAAGAGTCGTCGTCCTCTCTTACCGGGTAAGACTCTTGGTCCTTGCCTTAGCTCTTACCAGGTAAGATTCTTGGTCCTTACCATATGTATCCGGTAAGGTAAGGCGACTTGGTAAGCACTTACCCGCGCGTTTGGTAAACGGCCCCTAAGTTAGACTAGGGGTGTATGTTTTCCTGCACAAAAAACTGCTGCTACTAACAAGTAACCATGCATGTGGAGAAACTTGCAGCTGAAGTCCTATGTTGATTCATGTATTTGGTCAACTTACCTTGTTATATATGAATTAACTTTTTAATGGCGATCTTATCTTTAAGCCTCTTTTTACATTGAAACAACATATTTTGAAGATTCTTTTTCTCTGGTCACAATATATCTTATTAGAAGAAAGACAGTGTTCTGAAAAAGGATGAGCATCGGTGGGTTGTTGGGTGACCTGGTGTTCAATCACATAAGTGGGGATTAAGCAGGCGCTTAAGCTGAATCATAAGCTGTTCATTTCAGTATATAAAAAAAGATTATCAGAGAGGGTGGTATTTGTGTATTGCATTGCAGTAATATGTTGGTTTTGTACTGATATTTTTGGTATCTCTCATTGTTTTTTTTCTGTGATTCAAGTTTTTCATGTACATTTAAATACGTGCTTTCTTCTATTTTTGTCAATTAGGATGGGCAACTGCCAGGTCATCATTGCTAGATAATAACAGGTTTCATTGTCTTTCAGGCATTGGGTAGTGGATTCTCGCAATTTTCTCAACCTGTTTTCCAGAGATGCCTAGACATTATCCAGAGCCAACAGCTTGCCAAGGTTGTGGATACAAGAATTTAATTATTCTATGAATCATTCATGTCATTCACAGTTGATAGCTTATATGTTTGCATGTGCTGTGAGGTATTTTGATTTTCTTGAAAGTACACATGACATAGCATTGATTTGTAATGTATCCATTGGTACTTCTTTCACAAGTACCCTTTAGTTGTATTTTTTTACCTGAAAAGGGCACATTCTCATGATAAGATGGCTCATATAACTAACTAGCTTGCTGTGATAGTAAACACTGTTATTCATTCTATCAGATCACTGATTGTTTCATCTGTTTGATTTTCCACCTTACATTATTGTGATTATTAAAAACATTGTAGCATCTCAATTATTGATGGTCATTACCATAGTTGACTTGGTACTTATATTAGATTAGTAAATTTTATACGGCTCATTTTATTGTTAGGTTAGGTTTTAGCATTGCATATGTTGTCTGTGAACTTTCACTTGATAGGCAACATCTCTCAATTTGAGGTCCTCTTGCAGGTTGATCCGGTTTCAGCTGGGGCTCAGTTTGACAAAGAATTTGTTGTTTGTTCATTGGATCTTCTCTCCGGACTTGCCGAAGGTCTTGGTAGTGGGATAGAGAGTCTGGTATTCACTTTTTCTTGGACTTGTTGCAATAATATGGAATATTTTATTGCATTGTGTATGGCATATATGTTGGTTGCTTGTTTGGTGTTTGCTTTAATGCTTAAAACAGCATCTGCTATTTTTTTCATGTAAATGTTTCAAATTCTTATTTACCCAGATGCTGCACATCGAGATATGTAATCAAATGGTGGTTTGCTTATAGCAATTATACGCATCTGGTTGCATAGCACTTTGTGCGAGTGATATGGTTGCACTATAATAGTTTTATGCTGGTTGTGGTGGCTAGAAAAGGATTCTAGTTTCACGTGGTTAGTACACGTGTCTGAACATAAAATGCACTATATGGACATAAGTTATAGTTCTAGATATGTTTTTGACAAATATGGTTATTGCATTTTGCAGTCTGATGTAGTATGCTATGTAGCTTCCTAGTTCTTTCTAAGGCTTGTATTGATGTTTCCGTTTTTTTGCAAGATGAATATAAAATCTTCTTCTGGGTTCAATTGTATCCTTAAATGGTCGGAATATTTTGTACCCACTACTTAGAACTGTGTGTTTCCGAGGATGCACATTCTGCTTTGTTTTCATTATTTTTTAATACAATTCAGAAATTACTAAATGTTGTATGTAGAAAATACTTGCGGGATTGAGTTTTATCATTTGACATAATAGGAATTGCCATGTTCCTTTTACAGGTTTCACAAAGTAATTTAAGGGATCTCCTTCTGCAATGTTGCATGGATGATGGCGCTGATATCCGTCAAAGTGCATTTGCGTTGCTTGGAGATCTTGCAAGGGTATGTTGGGAATATAGTAAGCTGTTCTTATTAAGCTTAGTTGCGAACTATGATTTATATTACTTTTGTTTGATATGTAGGGTAATTAATTCATTGTGATATGTAATTTACCTTTAGGTATTTATTTGGGATTCTCTATGTTTGACCCATAGTCTCTATGGTTATTTATTTCTGTAGTAAGTACTGAAATAGGCATGCATTTTTATGGTACAACTGCCTGACTACATATAGACCCTGGCTCCAAAATGGATCTTTTACCTATATATATAGATCATGTATTTACAGACACCTTTAACTTGAAGTTTGTTGGAGAATTAGGCATGCTATGAGTGCTACAATTTATATTTGGGTCATCATTTATAAATAAAAATGACAAATTTACCATAAAAGTGGAGTCCATTATTAATTACATAGTGAGCAGTATCGAACAGGTACCGATACATGCTTCTTGTGAATCTAAGAGTGAGTCCAGGTGTATCAGTATATTTGGACTATGGTGACTCATGTTTGGGGATGCTGCTTGACTGCGCCTCATGGTGGTTTTAATGTTTCTTTTGTTTTTGATTTCCAGAGTCGCACTGGTCTATTTAGTAGCCTTCTGCTTGATTCTGTACCTATTTTAATTATTTTGCTAGGTTAAAATCAGCTTGAGACTTCTGTCAAAAAGCCTTCATGATGGTTCTGCAATATAGCATTTCATTTAAGGACTTTACTAGGTTCATGCATATGGAATGAATCTTACACAGTTACACAATCCTGTCTGCTTGTATCCCCTCTATAATATAAAGTAAAGTAAAGTCGAGTCATGGGTGTATCATTCTCAAATATGGAATTGCTAAATACAAGAAAGAGGTACTTGTAAAACGTAGCTAGTATGATGTGGAGTTATTGGATATATGTCCTGTGTTTTGGGGGGGTGTAGTTTGACTGCAATTACATGAGTAGTCATATTCCTTCTATTATAGTGGCAAATGCTTCATCATGTATTGTTTCCAATGGCACTCCTTTTTCTGTTGATCGAAAGTTTTTGGTTCTGGTTGGTTATGTATGCAATTCCCATCCTAGTTTGACTCGATTTATGTAAGGGAAAATCTATGCATTTTTGTTAGGGCTAAATGTAATTGTATCAAAGTAGAGGGGCTTATGTGCAAATACCCTTGGGTATATAATGATCTTGTCTTTGTTAGATATGTAGCTAGCTTTATCATTTGTACTTTCAAGCTTATAACATTCTCTCTGTATTTCTCATTCTTCAATATATGACATCTTGATTGAGAGCATTGATTGTGTTGTGTTAGATCACTCTGATTAAATCACTTGTTCTGGAATCACTATTTTGTTGGGTACTTTTGTCAAAGGGACATGGTTTATAGTCTTGCCTCTTGGGGATGTTTTCTTCTAGATTCAGGTTTCCATTTTTCTGTTTTGTGTAGCATGGTTGAGTTTCTAATTTTGATGCCTCTTTATCTTTGGTTTGCGAGGTTTTGATTGAGTTCACTTATTCTACTCCTTGTTACCCCCAGCTCTCTGATCACTTCCACTCTCAAATTTTAACACTCTTGTATGCTCCACTAATGCTTCTACTTCTAACACCATGCTCCCATTTCTTAATGCAACCTATCTTTTTCCTTCTTGGCATGCAATCTCTTCTAATTCTTACTGTGGTTAAAAAAGAAATTTGTGTTGGTAAGCATGATCTTTCACCACATAGCTCATAATAGTTCTGTGTTGAGAGATCTTATTGAAGTGGGACTACTGACCCAAGTTGATTCCTTTCTTTCTTTGCTATATACTTATCCAATCACTGTTCACAGTAAGTATTAGGTTTAGTTGCTTTATAGTAGACTGTTGGAGGCAAAATGAAGCTCCCTGCAAAGGGAACCTTCAACATTTTTGAAAGTGCTGAGTAATTTGGATATGGCATTGCTCGTATCCTGCATGACTTGCATCTCAAACCGAGTGTGCCCTAAATCATGTATAGAAAAACAAGACCGGTGTAGTCTCGTGTTTTGGATAGTTAAGAAGTACTTTGCATGGCTGAGTTCTGGTAGTGAGGTAGATTTGATAGCTTGTTAGCTAAAGACCGGTGATTGTTAGAAGAGTTGGAGATTCCATGTATGACATGGAGAGATGTTTGTGATTTTAGACAGCTATGCACATCTCTTAGTACCGAAGCACATTGAGGTTTGTTCATGAGATGGAACTTTCTTCCTTTTTTTGAGTTGATTTGGTTGAGTTTTGGAGATCATGTCCCCCAATGGCGAACCCACTTTGTAACCATAAGGGGTGTGGTACCTCCTATCAGAAAATTGCTGAAAGAAGTTTTTTTTCTCACTCTCTTTCTCTCATGCGCCCCTTCCCTTCCGACCCCTGCTAAAAGAACTCGCTTATTCCCATCTCCGCACCTCAAGAGAACACTTTCAAAAGATGAAAACTTTTAGAGATCAATTTGTAAGTCATAATTTGCTTCCCATTTTTAATGACATTTTATTGTTTGTTTAACTTTTATATTATTTTATTAATTAAATGTGTGGGGTGTGCCCCTAGTCACCGTAGCTTCTAGATCTGCCACCTATATTGCCAGATTATAGATCTCATATTTGCGAAGTTGTTCGTGGTCGATATACATTTTCTAACTTGGGAATTTTAATATGTAGGATGGTCATAGAATTGCTATACTTTTGTGGTTTTGATTAGGGTTCGTGTTTGTCCTGCCCTTTGTCCTGCTTTGTACAACTTTATTATTGTGTCAGCTAATATCATAAGAATGCTTTTTGAGAACCTTGAATTTGAATCTTAATGGTCTGTTACTTGAAGTTTCTAGAAGTTGCACTTGTTGAGACCAAGAGGACGAGTGACTGTTGGATTGTTCTAAATCTATAGTTATATCCCATGGCCAAGTAATGTACTTTTGGTGTTTTTCGGATCAGGTTTGTCCAATTCATTTGCGCCCTCGCTTACATGAATTTCTTGACATCGCTGCTAAGCAACTGGTATGAAGACCTATAAGCTCCTTTTTTCTGTGTATATGTTTCTTAGCATTCTTATAATTTATACTATTGTACATGTTGTGCAGAATACACCCAAGCTGAAGGAAACCATCTCTGTGGCAAATAATGCATGCTGGGCTATTGGGGAATTAGCAATTAAGGTGCTTTTTCTTTAGTGTGACACATTTGGGAAGCTTCTTGTGCAGCCATTGAAGTTGCCTACTTTGTATATCTAGGAAATATGCTTCTTAAGTTTTCAAACTTGTCTGAGTTTTTTAATAAATGAATGCTTCTATTCACATTTGTATATCAAATGCTTCAGGTTAACCAAGAAATTTCTCCGGTGGTGATGACAGTAATTTCATGCTTAGTCCCAATCCTTCAACATGCAGAGGTGAATTGTTTGCTTTCTGGACCATGCTTTAGTTTGTTTTCTTGCTTCATTTTTTCTCACTTTTGTTTCTATATATTATTGTTTATTTACTCGATTGTACTACTTTTTTTTTATTGTGAGCAGGGGCTTAATAAGTCACTCATTGAAAATAGTGCCATCACGTTGGGTAGACTTGCCTCGGTCTGTCCTGAGCTTGTATCACCCCACATGGAGCATTTCATGCAATCATGGTGTATTGCTTTAGCTATGTAAGTATTTTTGTTCTTCATTGCATACAGTGAACTGTCCATCTATTGGTTGTTGTAAACCAACAGTTAAATATAATGAGGCAGACACATTGTTCAAGTTAAACTCAACAAAATAAATTAGGAGGAACTTTATCTGATACCCAGTATGTTAATAAAGTATATATTGTGCTAGATGAGCTTGGTTGGAGTTTATTCATGGAATGATGGAAATAGTGTTTAAAAAACCGTTAAACGGAGCTAGGGGGTAAAATGGCCTATGGCTTAACCATGGATTATTTTGACATTTAAGCAGAACCATAAGCGGTAAACCTCGATATATGGAAAGTAGTTATTTTAGATTACGTAAAAAGTATAGGAATTAGAATTTTGATGATGTATTATCAGTTCGTACGATTACTTTTCTAACCAAAGGATCTGAAAGATTTACTCAGGGTTGAGAAAAATCATTTGATGAACACTAGGTTAGAAATTTCATTTAATCTCAATATTTTGAAACACTCAAATTCATCGTTTTTGACAACAGTCTCTTGGCTGATTAAGTGTCCCTACTAATCAAAGCGGAAAAGGAGGGGGGGGTGCTTAATGATCCTAAACAGGATTTTTTAGAGGACTACCTTCACAAGATATACATCGTTTTGGACAAGAGCCCCTTGTGTTTGTATATGAATCAAATTTCTATCATAATAACGAACTCTAGTATATTTTCTAGAACTCCCTGTTAAGATATAGAAGCCTGCTTCATTTATAGGAACTTCATAGTATTTATCACTTCTATAAACTGTCAGTATCATCTTTCATTTTCACTTTGATCAGATTCCATTCCATTGCCTATGTAACGGAGTGACAACTGTCTGTTGCTCACTGGTATAAATGCACTTGCTATAGTTGGTGGTGCTTTCTAAATTGTGGAACAATGAACTCAAATAACAATACCTTGACAGTTGAGCAAGTATTACTTCAACGTAACTTGAGAAAATTAAATATGGAGTCGGTACGGAATACTTGGTACCATTCTTAAAAACATCTTAATTGCTTTATGTCAACAGGATACGGGATGATATTGAAAAAGAGGATGCTTTTCGAGGTCTCTGTGCAATGGTATGGACCTGCTCTTGTCAAGTTTTTTTGTTTGGGTTTTCAAGCAGAAACTCATGTTTGGTTGCTTTTTGCAGGTTAAAGCGAATCCATCTGGGGCTTTGACTTCACTTGTTTTCTTGTGTAGAGCTATTGCTAGCTGGCATGTAAGTTTCTTTTTGTTATTTTCCTATTACAACCACCCTTTTATGGCATAATAAACAAACACATCAAACCACTTTCATCCTTTTTTCTAATACTTACTGAAACAAAAAAAAATTCATTTAGATAGATGTTCATGGTCAGTTGAGACGAGGACACGAAAGAACAATTTGATGGAGGAAATTAAATCATTGGAACTATTATGAATGATTTCTGTTAGTACTAGTATATGTATGTGTGTGTGTATATATATATATATATTTTGTTCTAGTATGTAATCGAGGAGAGTGTGAAAGCTTGGATGTGTTCTATCTAATTTGCGTATCTTAATAAAATAATTTTTTCAAGGTCTTCCCTTGATCTTTTCCCTATATATATGACATATGCTTGGCTTTTCTTTTTGCAGGAAATAAGAAGCGAGGAGCTACACAATGAAGTTTCGCAAGTGCTGCTTGGTTATAAGCAGGTATGCTGTGCTTCTTTCGCCTTGAATGTAGCAATATTTTGTTTCCGTGATTGATAAAGCTTCATGTTGTGTAGCATTGTATTGTGCTCGTTACCTTTGGTTTATTAAAATGGCCGGTGTCCATGAATATGATTGATGAGAGTTTTTGACTGTTAATAGATGCTGAAGAATGGAGCGTGGGAGCAATGTATGTCGGCATTGGAACCACCTGTAAAGGAGAGGCTGTCCATGTACAAAGTATAGTTTGTGGTTGGTTGCTTCATTTTTCATGCATTCTTTCGGTCGGCTCTATCTTGTTGTGCATTATTTTTTATCTTCATCTTTGAATGGAGGAAGCCCGAATTTTGGTTTTCACCATGGCATGGAATACTCTTACTACTACAGCATTAGGTTGGTTGGTTACCTGGATTGGGTGTACAGAACAGAGGTGTGGTGGGATTGCATTTCGGATTCCTTTTTAGACCATTGATTTCTGCTTTTTAGTATTTGTGTTGTCAATTTTCTATTGATCCTCTGGTGGATTGGTTTCTGGGTTAGTTTTCAAGTGATGGAAACTTGTATTTTGAATGTAATTTATTGACTCACTTCTTGATTCTGAACATCTATATCAAGTGATGGTAATTTTTTTTTTAACTTGGCTTGTGTTTGGCGAAATAGCTCATGGTTAAAAAGAATATTGTTAGCTGATAGATTTGTCGTCTTTGGTAGTTACTAAGTGATAAATTAGATGAAAACGCAAAAAGGACATGTTGAGGAATTACTTAATTCTATCCACACAAGATAGTTTTTGTAACTTGGAGAAGTCATCTGAAGTTGCTTTTTAATAGATTGTTAGACTAAGATTTTTTTGTTACGCTTAAGAAATAAGTTAATGTACAAGCCAACTTATGGTGTTACTAAACGTACTGAGGATTTGGCCAAGAGTGCAAAGTCTATCTACCAAGTGGTTAATGCCTTATATATGTCGGATAGATAGTATTGTTGCATACGTGTTCGGTTTGTTGGTTGAAGTTATTTAAACAACCAATGTTAATGTTTGTGGTTTAATAATGCTAACACAACCCAACTCAAACAGTACTGGTTTGGTTGGTTGGTCATTTTACAAATGAGTTAAGCAAAGTAAAATTAATACTAGAACATACAAATTAAGCATTTATATAGATATAAGATATTAAAATAATTTTTGTATCAATTACATTAACCAATGACTTAACAATCATATTAAATTCATAATATCAAAAGTTATAGGTTGAATTCAAATGGTCATAATCTAATTCCAACTTAATATTTACGGTTTGAAAACTTTGCAGCTTGATTAGGTATCGAGTAACTTCGGGTTAGGTTAGGTTAGGTTGGGCATTATATGTTAACACCAATGCATAATACGCTTTACTCCATGGACATATTATCTTGACCACTTGAGTTGTTCATTTTTTTTAAATGTTAACTATTTATCTTGTTAATTGTTCTTAGATTAAATTACAAATATGAGACCCATGTTCTTTGGGGTACTCACATTAGTCCCAAAATTAAAATAAATACAAATATGAGACCCATGGTTTACATTTTTGCATGCCCATAGTCCTTACCACTAAAGGTGTCCTTAAATCCTCCATTAGTTAAAGCATGTGCCCTTAAAGAGGGGTAATTTCGTTCTTTTTGCCTTTTCATCTCCTTTTAATGCCCAACCAATGATTGTTTCTATCTCCTACCTCCTTTTCTTCATTTTCTCTTTTTACCGATTTTGATCCATACTGGCCTTTTGGAGAAACTATTAGGAATTACTAGAACCAATTTGACATTGGTTCAATTAGTTGTTTTTGTTTAAATTATTAACTACGTTTCGTGTTTGTTGTATGTTTTTATATAGTGTTCGGTTGAAACGATGACAACTACATTTATATAAATTGGCAATTAAGTTTGGTTTGGTAAAACATTATATCTAAATTAATATTTACTCGGTAAAATACCCTCGCACCCCACTCATCTGTCCACCCCTACCACCACAAATACTGGGTGGTGGTACGGGGTGGTAGGTGTGATGACGGCAGAGTGGGTACCAGGCCCACTCACCACCAATACCACCAGGGTGGCAGGGTGAGGGTGGGTGTGTGATGTGACAACTAGAGTAGTGGGTTGCTGGTCGGTGGGGGTAGGGTATGGAGGCAGGGTGGGTTGGGCCACCTACCAACAATACCACGAAGGTGCAGGGGGGTGCGGTGGTAGCTATAACGACAATATTAGTCGCATGGTGGTTGGCGTGTGGCGGGGCGGGGCGGGTGAGGGTGAGGCTGGGGTGGTAGCTGTGACGACAATGGTAGTTGCGTGGTGTTCAATTGGGGGGGGGGGGGGGGGGGGTTAGATATGACGATGACAGTTGTGCTGGCATTGTGGTAGGGGTCGGGTGGGTGGCGGTGTGGTTAAGGGTTGGGGGCCTGACAATGATAGTATTAGCATGGTCGTGGTGGGGGCAGCGGCGGGCGGTGTTGGTTAAATTGGATGCAAATGAGGATGGAATTCAATTCCTTCACTTATGCCAAAGGAATAATGAATTCCTTAATTTGTGGAATTCATAGGATTCCATCCATTTTAATATGCAAAACAAATAAAGGAATTGGTAGTAGGTCAAAGAATATGATCATTCAAATTCCCTTGAAATCATTTGAGTTATGCGTACCAAACAATACCTATCATATTCATGTTCAGTGTGTAAAAAGTAATAGAAAATATTTGTTCATATCTATACTACTACATTAATATGCATTTGAATAAATACTCTTAAGTGCAACCCTTAATGCATAAGGTACAACCATTTTGTGCATAAAATCTGAAAATCTTTTTATTGCAAGTGAGGAAGCATAGTATACCAGTTTTTTATGCACTGATCTTAACCACACCACACCACACCCATCAGGCTTCAACCTTTTCAATTCACAATATTTGTCTAAAAGAGATAAAGATTTTTTAGTTGCCTTGACAAAATAATTTCACCCTCCGAAGGGCTTCCTAGTTTGTACCCAAATTCAAATACAAATGAACATTATCCTTCACAGGGAAATACGTCTTTCTCATGACCACCGAAAATGGACACCACCCGTGTTTCTTTCATCTCTTATCTTGCACCACCTAATTAAGGAATTCCAAAGTATTCTTTCATCAATCAGGTTTTTTCTTCTCCCCAATTACATGTCTCAAATGTCTTCAAGACAGATCAAAATCGATAAGCTCCATGAAATATTTGTGTATAAATCTGATTAGATACCATCTTTTGTTGTGGCTAACCAAGAAAAAATGAACAATGAAACACACATAGAAAGCACATCCTATATAGGTAGATGTATGTATGTTTTCTTTACTTTCTCTTCTGAAACTAACTACTCGATCCACCTGCATGTGTGTGTTTTACGTATATTTGTATATAATGGATAGAACTACGTATCCCAAATTAGTTTTTGACTGCAAATGTTTTCTTCATTACACCCATTCACTCTTCCTTGACTCACTTTACAGTCCTCACACACACACTATTCTGTTAGATATCATAACTATATGTAATTTCATAAAAGATGTGGGAATTGAGATATAATAAACTACTTCTGGAAGTGAGTAAATTGGAGAAATGCACTACTTCATTGTAGATGCCCTGTATGCCCACGTCACATGAAAACACTGCTGACGTCAAATGAACCTACGAGGGTCGCACACATAATGGTCATGAACCAAATAATTACGTGTTATAATAAATGGAAAATAATTATTATTCTAGTAGAGTAATAATTATAAAGATGTGTGTATAAAATGTAATTATGATAATTACATAAATGGGCTTAATATGTATAAAAAATTAATAGCTAATAACTATTAGGCCCAAAAGCCCAAGGAAAGCAATGATTTATTTGAGCCCAATGATTAATTAATTAAGTTGATAATTAACTTATTTAAAAGTCCTAAAAGCCCATAAGCTTTTTAAGTTACTACGTGCGTGATCCATGTACGTAAAGGAGGTATATAAACGTAATTATGATTAGGTTTAGGGTTGAGCTAATAAAAAACCATTCTCCTCCATCCCTCTCCTCTTGTGGCCGTAGAACATCCACAAACACAAGGAAAAATTAGTTTTTCCTTGTGTAATTTTGGTTCATCGGGCTAGCAACTATTCGGGACTGAAGTGTACTCACGGGTGGATACCACTAAAGGAGGCATATGTTGGCTTCTCGTTCTTCAATTGTCTCTCTACCACAACCATTAAGGTAGTATTGCAAAATCCGACATGGTTGTAATTTTGTCCTTATTTTCTACGTAATTATGATTAGGTTTAGGGTTGAGCTATCAAAAACCATTCTCCTCCATCCCTCTCCTGTTGTGGCCGTCGGACATCCACAAACACAAGGAAAAATCAAATTTTCCTTGTGTAATTTTGGTTCATCGGGCTAGCAACTATTCGGGACTGAAGTGTACTCACGGGTGGATACCACTAAAGATGGCATATGTTGGCTTCTCATTCTTCAATTGTCTCTCTAGCACAACCATTGAGGTAGTATTGCAAAATCCCATATGGTTGTAATTTTGTCCTTATTTTCGGTAGTAACGGATCCAAGCTAGTTAGAGTTTCACGGTAACTTTGGTTTTTATATGAATGTTTGTATATATTATTATTTTCCGCTGCGTTATTATGATCCCGATGAAACCCTACAATGGTATCAGAGCCCTATAACAACGAAATATGGCGGAAATTTGGGTAAAAACGGTCAAAACAAAAAACCGGCAAAAACCGCCGCTGTGCGTCATGCGTTGGCATGGGCCATGCACTGCCGTGTGCCGTCTTGGCCATGCGCCTCGTGCACTGGGTCACGGTTCGGCCACCCTTACAGTTTTGACCGTTTGGGTGGGCCGTGGACCTAGGTAGTCGGCGACGGGTTGGCCTTGGCCGACTCTAATTGTCGGTCACGGCCGACGACTCAAAATTTCTATTTTTTGCAAAACCCTAATTTCGATTTGGGCCTAGGTTTTTTTGTCGGCCGAAAGGTCTCTTGTTTTTGACCGGTTTTAGCCTATTTTTCATGGGTTTGCTATTTTTTTTGTTTAATTGGACCCAAGTCCGTTTTGGTACATTTGCTTTTATGGATTTGGTATTGGCCCGTTTGACCCATGGTTGTATGTTTATTAATTTTGGAAATTAAAATGTATAATTTTGTGGGTTATTTATTTTAACGATCTGCGTATCGTTTTATTTATTTTAAATGTAATGTAATAGTTAGGTTTGAAGTTTTAGCCTAGTATAACATTAGTTTAAAATTTTGTAATCGGAAGATCGATGGAATCGAAGACGATGTCCCGGAGTCCACCTCGATTGGCGAAGCTAGTGGGAGTAAAGAAGATGTCCTTAGGGTTTGACCGAGGATTCCGTGTGGGCTCGCGGAAACCTCTTTAGTGGGCCATACAAAATCATTTTATGTGTTTGTGCTTGTGTTTGTGTTGCCCCCCTTTCCCGCTTTATTTATTTTTCTTTATAAATATATGATATAATTGCTACAATATTTTAAAAAGGGAAAACTAAAACACAAACGAAAACTTAAAATCG